>CAUJRU010000396.1:0-600000 GCA_963277665.1 Viscum album | reverse complement strand
ACCCCTGCATCATTGTCTTAATTTATCGCACAATCCTAATTCATTTGGTCATTTTTCTGTATGCCATTTTTTGTTTTCATTTATAATGTTGATCATTTCAAATAAAGGTGAGACACTTTGAGTGGTATCTGGAACACCGTGCCTTGGATTGAGGTGGGGTTGACTCATACTAGTCAAAAATGACACGTTTATCATTTTACTAAGGTATCAACAAAATTAGAATGTGTTTGGTTGGTATTCTGTATGCCACTTATTGTTTTCATTTTTTAATGTTTATCATTTCAAATAAAGGTGTGCCACTTTGTGTGGTACCGAGCACACCGCACCTCAGATTGAGGCGGGTTTGACTCGTACACATCAAAAATCACTCGTGGATCGTTTTCCTAAAATATCATTAGATTCCGAATACATTTGGTTAGTTTTCTGTATGCCAGTTGTTTTTACTTAAAATGATGTACATCTTAAACAAAAGAGAGACACTTAGAGTGATACTGGACACACCATGCCTCAGATTGAGGCGGGGTTGACTCGTACATGTCACATATGACTAATAGATAGTTTTCATAATGTATCAACACAATCCAAATTTGTTTGGTTGGTTATCCATTTTCCAGTTGTTTTTTTCACCTAAAATGATATCCATTATAAACAAAAGAAATACATTTTGAGTGGTACCGGCCACACCGTGCCTCAGATTGATGCGGGGTTGACTCGTACACGTCATAAATGTCACATGGATCGTTGTCCTAAAGTATCAACACAATCCGAATGTGTTTGGTAAGTTTTTTGTATGCCAGTTGTTGTTTTCACATAAACTATTGTCCATTTAAAATAAAGGTGAGACACTTTGAGTGGTACCAGCCACCCCGCGCCTCAGATTGATGTGGGGTTGACTCCTACACGTCAAAAATGTCCTATGGATCATTGTGCAAAAGTATCAACACGGTCTGAATATGTTTGGTTAGTTTTCTGTATTCTACTTGTTTTTACTTAAAAGGTTGACCATTTTAAATAAAAGAGAAACACTTCGAGTGATACGAGTCACACGATGCCTTGGATTGAGGTGGGGTTGACTCGTACACATCATATATGATTTATTAAAAGGTTGGGGCCGAAGTCTCATTTATTATTAAAGCAAATAAAATACCTCTTTAACTGGGTAGAGGGGGACCCATTACAAATCCCAAAGTCTCAGTGGTCATTTAGCCTATTACATGGATCATAGGCCCATTTTTTTGGCCCAAAGGCCATTCTGTGAATAGTACTGCTACAGTAACCATGTTGTTACAGTACTGCACAGTACCCGCCTCTACTACAGTGCTCTGCCGCCGCTACAGTGCCCTGCCACCGCTACAATCCCGCCATTACTACAGTGCCACCACTACTAAATTGCACTGCAGTACTACTATAGTACCCTACGCCCAATGGGTTTTGAACCACCCATTTTTCATGTAGAATTAAGGGGTGCTTACCAATAACCCACATATGAATCATGTATCATTGTCCTAAAGGAGAAACAAAAGCTGAATGTGTTTGGTTGGTTTTCCATATACCAGTTGTTGTTTTCCTTAAAATGATGTCCATTTTAAACAAAAGAAATACATTTAGAGTGGTACCGGCCAAACTATGACTCAGATTGGGGTGGGGTTGACTCGTACATGTCACAAATGACCCATGGATAGTTTTCCGAAATTATCAACACAATTTGAATGAATTTTCTCAAAGCATACCAATAGTTTAAAACTTTTGTTATTATGTATTTCTAGAACTATTTCACAGCAGCCCCTCAAGTAGTCCCTCCAGTATACACCTGCATACAAAATATCACAAAAAACACATACAAACAGACTTAGAACAACATAAAAAACACCTTCAATAGCACAAAAAAACACATAAATCCATCAAACTCTTCCAACCATGTCATATAATACAATACCCTATTTCAATCTTCATATTACCACAATCTTCCAGTAGAGTTGAATAACTATTTCAATAACTCAAACATTATTTACACCCATTTCAATCTTCATATAACAACCACTCATCCAGTAGTAATTCACATCACCCCTACACAACCTCCATAACTATAATATCCCCCCACCTCCCCATAAAATTCTAATGGGCAGAATAGTCTAAGAAATACTTATTAGAGTTGATTAAGAGTTTGAAATTGGCTCAAATCCCAATTTTTTTTTTCTGATCCTAGATTTGGGTATGTAATGATTTGTGATGAATTTTTCATTGAAGTTTTATTTTTTATAATATATAGTGAAATGGTATTTTCTTAGGACTCTCATCACTTATGACCCCATGAGTGAAACTACCCAACTCATGAAAAAGAGTTTACAACTATTGTTGATGTGTGTCAATTTCAGAGACACCACCTCTTTGATTAGAGACATGTTATATATAAAAACTGAATGTCATAGTAATATGATTTATTCTAATGTGAACTAAATCGTTTTCAGATGTGTTGGAAAATATATATGTAGATTTTCTAATTTGAAATGGAATATGTTCTTTTTAAAGGAAATGTCAGTTTTGATGCACTAAGAAGGAAGATGAAGGAAGTAGGGGTGTTAATGTCAGATATTGGGTGAATGGTAATGGCTTTGTTGGTAGACTCTATAGTTGTAATAACATAATATACATGGGTATTGGTTTTTATACACTTAGTGACCATGTACAATTTGGTTGAATAAGTGGATATTGAACATGTGTCTGATCTAGAGTGTGTCATGATGCATATGAGGTTGATAAAAAACGGTCCCCTTCCAGGATGGATTATAGTAATACATGGTGTACTACTAGTTAATGTAAGGGTGAAACTTCTTTATTCCATGATAAAAATAATTGATGACACCCAATAATTCTTAATTGTGAGAATAAAAGTGATGATACATAATATCATCACAAAAATTGGATCCAACTGACTCATGCCCCAAATACCCTCTTTAACCCAATCATCCTACCATAGGACTTTGACAAGTGGAAGAATATTCCCTCGCTACACATTCTTGATGTTTTGAAATAAACCCTCTCAATTTTTGAAATTGTTAGGTTTTTTAGGATCATAATAAGATCTTTTGACAATGAAAGAACACCCAAATATGCTCTATCCTCAAACAAAATCAACACTTATAGAAAATGAAAAATGTATGAAAATGGATTTTACCTGGGAGTTGTTTTCTTATTCCTAAATATAATGATAATGTTTGATGAGGCATGCTATGAAACTAAATTTGAAAATGGGATATGGAAACTGAACCATGGTTCCATGGTCGTTACAAAATTAGTAAAGTATGGAACTCTGTACTTGATTAAAAATTCTGGCAGAACTGAAATGATTAGAAGTTTAACTTGTGATAGTCTTGGAGAATGGAACTATAAGTTTATTGACCTTAGTGAGATTAATATTAATGTTCTTAAGGCTTTGTACACTAAATGGTACAAGTATGGTGGGATCTATTGATCAACTAGGATTCCACCACGTCGTGCCTCAGATTAATGCTAGGTTGACACATACACGTAAAAAATGACCAATGTATCGTTGTCCTAATGTATCAACACAATCCAAATACGTTTGGTCTGTTTTCCATATGACAGTTGTTATTTTAACTTAAAATGTTGTTTATTTCAAAAAAAAGTGACACTTAGAGTGATACCGGCCACACCGTGCCTTGGATAGAGGTGGGGTTGACTCGTACATGTCACAAATAACACATGTATTGTTGTACTAATGTATCAATACAATCTGAAAGCATTTGGTCAGTTTTCTGTATGCAAGTTTTTATTTTCACTTAAAATCCTGTGCATTTCAAATATAAGATAGACAATTTGAGTGATACTAGTCACACCGTGCCTCCGATTGAGACATGGTTTACTCATACATGTCACAAATGACCCATGGATCATTGTTATAATGTTTCAGCACAATCCAAATGCATTTGATCAGTATTCCGTATGCCAGTTGTTGTGTTCACATAAAATTTTGTCCATTTCAAACAAAATTGAGACACTTTGAGTGATACCAGTCACATAGTGCCTTAAATTGAGGCGGGATTGACTCGTACCTTTAAGAAATGATCTGTGGATCATTGTGCTAAATTATCAACACAATCCTAATGCATTTGGTCAGTTTTTTGTATGCTAAGTGTTGTTTTCACTTAAAATCCTATCCATTTCAAATAAAAGCGAGACACATTGAGTGGTACCAGCCACACCGTGCATCAGATTGAGGCAGGGTTTACTCGTACACATCAAAAATGACCAATGTATCATCATCCTAAATTATCAACACAATCCTAATGTGTTTGATCTGTTTTTCGTATGTCAGTTGTTTTCACATAAAATTTTTTCCATTTTAAATAAAAGATAGACACTTTGAGTGATACCGGTCACATCGTGCCTCAGATTGATGCGGGGTTTACTAGTACACATCACAAATGACCCATGGATCATTGTGATAAAGTATCAACACAATCTGAATGTGGTTGGTTAGTTTTCCATATGCCAATTGTTGTTGTCACTTAAAATGTTGTCCATTTAAAAAAAGTAAGACACTTTGACTGATACCGGTCACACCATTCCTCGAATTGAGGTGGGGTTGACTCGTACCTAACAAAAATGATCCATGGATCGTTGTTCTATAGTATCAACACAATCTAAATGTGTTTGGTTAGTTTTCTGTATGCCAATTTTGGTTTTCAATTAAAATCCCATCCATTTAAAATAAAAGTGAGACACTTTAATTGTTACAGGCCACACTGTGCATTGGATTGATGCAGGGTTGACTCATACATATAAACAATGAATCATGGATCATTTTCATAAATTATCAACACAATCCAAATTTGTTTGATCTGTTTTTTGTATGTTAGTTGTTTCACTTAAAATTTTATCGATTTCAAATAAAAGTGAGACACATTATGTTATACCGACCACATCGTGCATCAGATTGAGGCTTGGTTGACTCGTATACATCAAAAATGTTGTCATGGGAACCCAGATTCCCTTGGGATGTGACACGGTTTCACTGAACTATGTGCCGACCATGAAACACATATTGTTGCGTAAAAATACTATATTTTCTCTAAAAACACTGAATTAAATACAGGGGAAAAATAAAATACCAATAAAATATAAAAATTACCTCATAATTAAATAATGGTTGTAACACTATGCCAACTATGAACCCACCTGGACCCCCCCCCCACACCATCCCCCACCCCATCCCCCTCCCCACCTATACACTCCCCCTCCCCACCCTGAAAACATGAAATTGAAATTAAAAATACCTTAAATATGATTTTTTTTTTCAAAAAACGCAAATATTATGCGTCTAAACCAAATTATAAAAATGATGACATGTTTTCTACAATTATATTATTGTTCACAACCTTCAGGGATGAAGAAAATCACATTTTCCTGTGTAATAAGACTCTATAGAGTGTTATGAAATTAAATAGGAGGGTTTAGAAAAGAAAATTAAAGTGTTAGATGTAGGAATTTTATGTAGGGTTTTGAAATTTTTAAATCAATAGCTCCAACTCATATAGAAGAAAAATATTTCAGAATATCCTATAACCAACACATAATTGTAAATGAATAGATGCATCAAAGTGGTGTTAAATGAAGATAATTAAATTTAAAAACCAACAAGGGATATATCAGGAGAACACCCAAATGGATTAAGAATTCCTAAGGAAATATATTAATGATACTCATATGAATCACCATTTATATATTTACATTGGTTTTGTTGATGGATAATGATCTTATTTTTCATGTGTGGAGTTGGTTTGACCTCAAAACACCGAATAGGGTTCCACTATATAGTTATGAGAATATATTATCCAAATTTATGAAGCTTCCACTGGTAAACTTGAAAACTTTATAACAGTGCCTACTAGAATTTCATGACATTTAAGGGATATGAGTTTTGTAAAAAACCTATGCATTATAGGGAAATTCATGAATGATGGTATATTGTCCATATGTGTATGGAATTTAGTAATGAGTATGTGTTATTCCATTTAACCAATGTTATAGTGTATGTTTAGGATGAGTTCTTTCATTTAACCAATGTTATAGTTTATGTTTAGGTGAGGTGAGTTAGAAACCTGGATAGGCATGTAATTAGAACATGGGTTCTTCAATTTAACTATGTAGTCATGGATATCAGGGATGAAAGTATTTTGGGTGATCTAATTACTACCCACTCTATTGTATGGGGAAAACATCATATGGGCATACCCATTAAACAAAGGCATGTTTAAATGGGACATTTTCTGCACCCCATTTTACCAAACATACTTATAACCATAAGGGATTGTCCATGTATATTTACATGGCTATACATGTTATGTACTCTTTGTACATTCCCAAAACACTAGATTGTCATTGACACCATGTGAACCCTTATACAAACCATGTGAGACCTTATACCATATAGTCATTATTACAACAATAAAAAACAACTTTTTAAACAGCATAATTAGTCAAAGATAATCAAATTGATCTTAAATAAATAATACTATAGGATATATCAGGTAAAATGATGGAATACTATCATACATACTAAATGACCACCCACAATCATGATTAATGTCCACAGTTCTCTCCTTTCTGACAGATCAAAAGAGAAAAAAATAGCTGTAGAACAACAATACCAAGGTATAAAAAATAGTTGCAGAACAAAAAAACCAATGTATCACATAAAAATTTGAAGTGTAGAAGATAAAATTTCCTTGATTGAATATGGATCGATCAGTGGAATAAGTTTGTAAGGCTGGGGAAGAAGGATATTTGATTTAGGGAACCAATCGAGTGGAGGGGACCTACAATCAAGCGGAGGGGGGAACTGGATGCCTGATCTGTATTTACGGGAAAACATTGCCAACAGTTTTTTAAAATCGTTGGGAATGTATGTATAGTAAGGCCTATACCAATAGTTCACACAAAACATTGTCAAAAAGATAACATATACAAATGGTTATTGATAACCAATGGTAAAAGTGCCAATACTAAGGCCTATACCAACGGTTTTACAAACCGTTGGTAAAAATATTTACAAAATCTTCTATGCCAACGTTTTTAAGAAAACCGTTGGTATACATAGCCATTCCCAATGGTTTATCTAAACCTTGGGGATATAAGGGTTGGTAAAATTGTGATTTACAGTATTGTTTCCATCACATGATACATCTATCAATATCAATAGGTCAGAATAACCATAATGATACAGTGGATGTGGTTTCATAAATTATTCAATGATATAATTCTCTCTTCTTGGTTCATTTGAAATTTTTACATTATCTACACTACTACATGTAGCTTGAGAAAATATATAGATCATTTAAATATGATGTTTTATCTTATCTCCCAACCCCAAAGGTTATTCATGAGTAAAATCATATCATTTTCCATCCCATTGATTACCAAGAAAAGTTTTTTTTCGATTCCATCCTTTTACTAAAACTAAAAAAATAGTGTATAAATCAAGTTCAATAATAACAGTGAATAATAATATAATCAAAATATAATTCCTAATATTATTTTCATTTTGAAACCTTATTATCAACACATGACACATAAATTTCATCATAGGAAAATGACGGTCATTACATGTAAAAAAATCATATTAATGTTTTGTAATGGTAATGTAAATTGTGTAATGAATACCACCATGAGTGTCTATCCTGGTCGATAGTCCTAGGCCCACCCATCATGCACCTATGAAAATCTTATTAATACCCAATATTACCATTTCATAGTTTTTACCCCCTATGTTTATAATTTTCATAGTGGTATCCACTTCACCATACCGAGAAATGGATTTATTTTCTAGGAAAAAAACATTCTATAATTTACCAAATATTTTGGTTGTCTTCTTATACATAGACAATCCAAAGGTATCAAAAGAATGTTTTCTAATCCTAATCTCTTTTAATAACTAAACTCTAAAATAATACTAATAGTGGTGACTGAATAATAAAATACACCCAAATTTCGTCTTTTTAGATAAATATAGAGTACATAACATTATTATATAGTCCCAAATACCATAATGATTTAGATATGTTGAATACTAGATAAATAAAAATATTATTTAATAAAGGATATTTAATATCAACCAAAAAATTCCTCACGTCATTACCCTTCTGTACATTTCATACATAGAATATTCCAGAAACCCCAAGAATGGATAAAATAATAATGTGTGAGTTCAAATTCATAGTAAGGGTAAGAATAAGAGATATCAACAAATGAATGTATTTGAGAATAAGTGTATAATAATATGATCATAACATAATAAAGTCAAAACTAGTCAACTAAATTTATTTAATCAGGATTCATCTAGTAAGGTTTTTTCATAAAAAATAAAAAAGTCAGAATAATGGAGAATCAGTAGTAATAAATCATATCCAAGAGACTATATTATAATCATAGGAATGTGGAATAAATAAAAAATTATAACATCGTGAACAAGTATCAATAGTAAAAGGTACACTCTTTATGTTAAGGACATGAAATCATGTTTTTGTATAAGGATTTGGATATCAACCAGGTCCACACATAAACTTATTGATATCAAACCAACATCCCACATAATATTAAGGACAAGAAATCAAGTCCCTACAAAATTTTTTGAACATGAAATTTTCATTACTATCACACCATTGTTTTTTTTAGTTTATCATTTTTCATTATAATTTCTCTTGATTATTGTTTTTTTGGAGAAAAACTATGGGTTTTTCTTGATTTTACCTTTGTTTCAATGTTTATGTGTTATAATAAGGGAAACTTTACAACCTACTTAAACTAAGAAAATTTTTATTTCATTTTCTTCTTTAACAGTTATTTTCTATGGGTAGAGAATCATAAAATTCATACAATGTGGCTCCTAGGGGTGAATGTGCCTGCTTTTGGTGTTCTTGGATGATGTTTTATGAAATGAGCATGGTTAGTCCGAAAAATGTGAGAAGAATTCCCTTAGATATATAGTTTTTTAAAATAATCAATCCACATGTATTGCGCATTGTTCCCAAACCATAAATCCAAACCACAAAGGTGTAGTGTGAGTTCAGTAATGGACACAAGGATGGATCCTTTTTTTCCAAACTGTGCAACCTAACCGAATGATGTGATGAGGTTATTGAAATTAAATATTTACTATTTTAATCTATAAAATTTAACCCCAAAACACATCTTCTCTCACTCAATGGATTGTGTATCCCTAGGGAACTCCTCTTTGATCATTCATGCCTCCCTCACCCTTCCAATGGCGATTCAAAATAATTTCATTATGTTTTGGGGATTATTTCCCATTGTAATCCTCTACTATTTTCTATGTATTCCATATTCTTCCACTTTGTATTGGGTTTTTCCTCTCCCTCAATTCCTTTTCTCTAGGGTTCATATTTCTTGGGTTTTAAATTTTGGTTTTCATTATTAAGATATATTATGGTTGTTCTTTAACATTTTTTCAAATTTGAAGCCATTTTAAATTATCTCTAACCTAGTGTCTTGTGTTTGATGTATGTTTCCCATTTCATTTGGACATTAAATTTAAGAAACCATCATTCTAGAATATTCCCATAGTTTTTTGATTCTATCTAGGGACATATATTATTTAGAATATTTATTTGGAATGAAATAAAGTAAAATTACCTTGAATTTAATTGTATGGAATTGTTTAAATGATCTTCTCACACAAACTGTTTTATAAACTTTATTGTTGACCATTGTAAATTAGTTTTTATTTACTAAATGACATTGGGTTTTCATGTGGTTTTCTAAATGGATTCTGAATCTATATGTGGCATTCTTTTCCCTTTTATAAATGGGTTGACAACTAAGGAATACAAGATTCTCAAATTTCAAATTTGTGAAATTGTTTTCACTGGAGAACTCTCTGTGGGATATTTTTTCCTTTCCATATTCATTGTTAAAGGAAATGGGAGGTACTTGGTATAGGATTCCCATGAGAAATTATTTGCTGGAAGTAAAGGGAAATATCCCCAGGGCTGATAGTATCTGGTATACCAACATGAGGGAAAAGGTAATAGTATTTTCATTATTTACACATAATATCTTCGGTTTTATATTGTTTTATGACACTTATTTATCTGTAGAAGATAATATTGGTTAGTCATATGTTATGGTTACTTGAGTACTATTTACACATTTCCCTGATAATTATTTCTTTTCTTTGGCTCACTATTTATTATTTCTTTCTTTGGTAAAGAATAATTTTTTTTAAAACATTTCATGAAAAATGTTTTAAAACATGTTTTATATTCTTTTCCACCCCTTTATACAAAAACATTTTTCTTACTTTTCATCCTTTTCTCATAAATTCTCAAGAATCCTCCATTTAAAAATGAATCATATTTTTAGTAATGAAGGAAATATAATATAATTTATTTTTGAAATAAAATGAATGAACAACCTATTTTTATATATTATATTTCAAACTGGAAATTAATGAATCATTTCATTAATGGAAATGAAAAAAAGGAATTGTTTAATTGAGAATTCCTATTGCATTTTAATATTCATTTCCATACTTATATTATTGTTTTTTACTTTCGGTGTAGGTCATGATTTTTTTGATCATCATGGAGAGATGTGTGATTTTGGGTTTGATGGGTGACCCAATGGTCCCAAAGATATATTTTTACTCATGAGGTTCATTTAGGTTTTGTTTTTGTTTTATGTTTTTTTGTTCTCATTTTTTATTTTGTTTTATATTGGGTTTCTTGTTTTTATTTCCACTACTTTGTTTTATTAACTATCTTCATAAAAATTATTTTTACCACAACTATATCATTTTCTAGTGTTTATCAGAAGCATAGGGAAATCATGAATTCACTTTTTGGGTATCATGGGCCCCATTGGGTGACCAGTTCTGGAATAACCTGGGTTGGTTTATGAAAAATTGGTATTATAGCAAGGATATTGGGGGAAATAGAATTCATAGTGGCCTTTTTTATTTGGTTTTCATGTTATAAGGATTAGAACTATCAGATTTTGGGGTGTAGTTATGAGTAGGTCAATGACTAACAATTCCAGTGTGAAACCTTGTGTTACCATGGGAATTTAGGTATTGAGTTTTTCTTTTCTATTTTATTTTTTTTATTTTACATATACTTATTTTTTGGGGTTTATGATATTTCAGTTTATTAAAGTTTATAGATTTTTTATTGATATTTTAATACTTATGGAATGAAATAAATGTTACAGCAGTTGTCTTCAATGAGTTCATTGGTACTAGAAATACATATGGATCCTAAGGACTAGGACCTGAGTAACTCTCCTAAGTAGTGGTGTGATTGGAATATGTCCACCAATAACATAGAAAAGTCACATATCAACAGTAGTTCCCCGCACAATGAATTTATTCAGTGACTTTCCTATTTTTAAAATCATTTTGACACCCTTCATTTAAATTTTTAGGAAAACATATTCTGAATGGAGATGTTTTTTTTTGGAAGTGAGAAATGAGTTTTCGTATTTATTTAAAGAAATTCATTTAAAAATAATTTAAAATTTAATTTTTTTTAATTGAATGGGTTTTGAAATGTAAATGGTTTTATTCATCACATTCAATTTTGAATTTTGGTTTGAGATATTTAAAAGGTGTATTTGAGGATTGTTTTAGAATTAGAAGAAGTTATAATGGAAAAGGCCTGTATTTATTGATGAAATTAAAGGGATTTTTATAAAATTAAATTTCTTGGAGTGTGATGATTGAAATTTGTTTTTCAAAGTGGTGTTTAGTGAATATTTTTTAAAATAAATTGTGAAAGTTTTGGGTTCAATTTTCTTTTTCAAAGATTAGATTATAATTATGGAAATTTATTGATGGAGTGTTGAATTTTATTTTGTTTTTATTTCTTGTTATTTAGAATACATCCCCACCAAATATTTTAACAAAAATTCTCGATGTAGTTATGGATGATTCTTCATTAGCAGACCCTCCATTGGATTAACCTAAAGACGTCCTCTGTGAGTAATGGAAGGTGAATTTTTCACTATTTTATGGCCAAATAGATCCTTTTGAAGAGGAAGAGTGGATTTAAAAAAATTTAAGGATATTTAGTTTCCTGGTTCTCTAATGGATTGGTTCACAAACATTATGTTTAACGGTTAACGTTGAATGTTGGAGAAGTCATTCATTAGGGACAATAATCGAGAAAACATAACCTCTGAATTCTTGAAGATTATTTCTTTCTAAAGTAATTCTCTGAGGCTCTAAAGGTGGGGAATGCTATGGATATGTGCTACCTTTAAAAAGAATTTTTTTTTTCTGTTTGAGTTCTTCCATCATTTTTTGGATCTAGTTTCCTATCTCCAAGAGTTTTCCTAGGATGACTCTATGAAAGCCCAACATTTTGGGATGGGTATTCATTCTAATATTCAATCGATGGTTTTCAAATTTGTTCTAACCACAGTTACCAATGTGGTGAGGAAAGAAGTTCGGGTTAGATCCATGTTAGAAGGAGTTTTCCTAATATCCAATCGTCATTCAGTCCCACGAATTGGTTAATATAATTCCAGAAATGAAATATGAAATCAGCAAGAAGATGATTATACTGGTGGTGGAATTATGAGGTCTTATTATCTTTCTTCATATCTTTCTTAGAATGGGTCTCAAGTGTGTCATAAATACAGAAATATGAGCCACAAGAATCCTTGGTCTTCATGTTATCAAGAGTCCAATCCTGATTGTGTTCATCTGAGCTATATTCGGAAGTTTTATAAGGGTTTCACTTGGAAGAAGTGTAACGTTATTTCCAATCCATTGAAGAAGCTTGCAATTAAATTAGATTACTATAGAATTAGGGTGTGTTCATTTTACGATATTTGATTTAAACTATCTTTTATTTTTATTGGATGTATATTCTTGTTCAATATTTTTTTAAATAAAATATGATCTTTTGTATGTTTTGGGTAGTTCTTTTCTAATGGAAACACACATTTGGAGATTTTTAAATATTTTCATTTGAGAATAAATTTTCATTACATTTTTTGACTTTTTCCTAATATTTAGTCATATCTAAGATTTTTTTTGGTTGTTCCAATTTGAAAGTTCGGTGTTTGACCAGTGCCAATAGTTTTATACTGGGCTAAGATCCTAATATAGTGGGGATTCTAGCATTGCCTCATACGTTGTAAAATAATATACTTTTTTTAAACCATATCATTTTTTCCGCATTTTTTCCCTTGGACGGTGTCCAGAAGATATTCTCATCTTCTTAGTTCACTTAACATTGTGTTTATCTTCCCATAAAGAACGTTTCGATTTTGGAGTAGGCATGGTAGTTAGTGATGTTTGGTTATACAACTTATGGTTTGAGATTTTAATCATCCTTCGGGAAGTGGATTTAGTTAAATGGTTTTTATAGGGGAATATAAATCTTTTCCAAGTGGTTCTCAATGAATTATTTTCCTTGAAGAGTTGAATCTTGTGAGCATGTGAACATTTTTATTTTACCTGATCAACTAGAAACACTATGGATTTCTAGGGGGATAAAGGGTAATAGTGGAAAGAATTGTCACTCCCCAGTTTTAAATTTTCTGTTTTATTTTGGTTTATAATTTTTATTTCACTCTATTATTGAGTATTCAGTGTTTAGTAAAAAAATGTTTAGTTTTTGGTTATTTTCTTTTGATCAGACATGTTTTGTTCTTGGCTAATGGGAAACCATGTGACCTCCTAGAACGGAGTCCCTTTTCAATTGTTTCTTTCCTTGCATGGTTAATGTCACGACCCGTCCTCGAGACCCATGTCGTGACTACCTCAAGCTCATCTTCCGTAGGCCAGGGGCTGGAGACTAGCACCAAAGGCGTAAATCCCTAAGCTGGGAAGGCATTGCCTTCATAAAAATAACAAACACAAAAGAGTACACAATAGGATGTAAACACTAATTAAAACTAAATACAATAGAGTGTGCTGGAAAGTAAATGGTCTAGTATACAAACCCAACTGTAACTACAGTATAACTAAAAAGCTATTACAAATGTAGTAAAGTAAAATAGAAACCATTGAGTCATCCTCTGGGAATCCCACCTGAAGGGTGGGTACAGATGTCCTCCTCAACACCTCAGGTGAGTCCGTCCTCTCCGTGTATGTCTCGCCAAATTGTCAACCCCCAGGTACTGTCAAGCTCTACAAGTCTCTACATCGATCAGTGATGTCCATCATCTGCATCCAACACAACGTAGTGCAGGCGTAGCCTGTGTAGGGGTGAGGATGTTATACTCATTAGGGACCCCGAGCTCCCCGAAGTTCTCCCATAATCCACGAAGGATAAACCACATAAGAGAGATACAATCACGAATTATCAACCAACCCTACATCGGTATATGCCCATAAAAATACCTAAGTTATCAACCACAGTTCAGCTCCAACTGTCGAGCCCAAGCACAACCCAGTCCACATAGGAAGTAAAGTCAACCACATCGATGATAATGATTGAATGTCAAGACTAATCTCACACAGGTATACATATTTCGTATAGTTATAGAGATGATCATATTTTTTCACTGATTTATCTAAGTTGTCAGACCCACATAGGATACTAGACCAACTAAGCTGTCAGACCCACATAGGATACAAGACCAGCTACTCTGTCGGACCCACTCAGGATTCAAGAACAGAAATCAAAATTGTCGGACCCACTTAGGATACAAGAATAGTAGTCTTAATTGTTGAACCAATGGAGGATTCTTGTACATTATCCAACAACGTCGAACCCATAGAGTATTCCAGTACGGTAGTCGTCGTAGTCGTAGCCAACTCTAGGGTCCCCGCACATAGCATGCTCGATTTTGGGTGGGTCTGCTCCTCGAACCAAGGGGAAGATACATTAACTATCAAGAAGTACTGAGTTGATGTATCCCGAAGTTCCGCCTCATCAATAGAAACCCAACGCGATAGACGACGCATCAATCGGACACCCGGTCTGAGAGTTATTGGCTTTTCCGTTCCAGGGGCCTAATTAGAATTATGCCTATTCCAAACCCATCCATTTTCCAAAGTTGTCTAAAACTCACTAAGTGTATTGCAAAAGGAACTCCTCGTCGTGAGAATCCCAGTGTCGTAGATGAGGCATCGATCAGACACGCGGTGTTGATGTTATTCACGTTTAAGTGAAACGGGCCCGACCCGTCAAGCCCAGTGGACTGGCGGGTCAGCCCAACCTAGTTTGGTGGGTCCGACCTAGCTGTGGGTTGGCCTGGCCTGGTGGAGTGCGGCCCATCTAGGGACCCGGCCCAGTGGTTCTGACCTGGTGGGGCGCGACCCACTCGTGGACCCGGCCCGCGGTTGCGGGCCGGTTCGGTTTGCCCTGCGGCGCCGAGTAGAGCCGCCTCTCTCTGCTTCCCTACCACCCAAAGCATGCTGGTTTGTCCAGTGTGAGCAGCCCGCAGATTGCGGGCTACGGTTCCTCAGCATGCGGCACCATCAGGTGTCGCGGCTACCTTCAGCCTGGCCAGTAGGTGGCCGACCGGTTCTCCGTCGAAGCGGCTCTCAATGCGGGTCACGGTTCTCTGCAGCGCGATGCCAGGGGGTGCCATGATTCCTTCAACCTAGCCAGTAGGTGTCCAGATGGTTCACCTGCTGAGCAGCCCACTATGCGGGCTGTGGTCCTCCTACAGTGCTATAACGACCCATACATTACATACATTGTTATTACTTCAAAATTGAAGCACACTTATTACAACATATAACAAAACCAGGAAAGGATCGTATAGGTATAGTGTCTTTAAAAACTGGGAAACATAAACAACTGGTTCATAAAGAGTCTACACTGTCTGCCATTTATTTCATCATATCTATTGTCCCTTTTGGAATATCTTACTTAATAACCTTCTTCCTGACCTGGGGAAAGAAAACATACAAAAGGGTGAGCTCAAATGCTCAGTAAGGGTAAACAAAAGAAATACCAATTACATCATTTTCATAAGAACATAACTTTTGAAAATCTTAACCTGCAAAAGAGATCATAAATTCAAAACATGGGAAAATCATAGTAGTGAAATGTAATCCCAATAATCATAACTTAAAACATGAATCTTTGTGGAATACACACATAGTCATAGAGAATCATTTCTTAGTAGTCAAGACTCATTGCCCAGACTATCTTAGAGGACAAAGTCCATTTCTGAACCGAGTTCACTCCTCGTTTCAGTCCTATTTCACTGAACTGGTTTAACCCGCCGTTCCAGCCGTGTCTATCTAATGAGATATAAAATCTTTACCCAATGCATTGGAGGGAGATATAGGTCCCACCCATCTCATAATGATGTCATTCTTATGTGTTCCACAAAATCATAAATCATACATCATTGCATAACCCATGTAGTAAAAATGGGATTCTTAAACAACATGACATCATAAAACAATTCATATAAGATAAAGGAATTCATAAAAATAATTCCATCACAACATAATCAAATCAATGTAATAATATGGATAGAAACAGAACTATATATTATCTTAGATGGAAAATAATTTTGATAAAGCACATGAACTCCATTCTTGAAGAAAATATCCTTTCTAATTTAAAAACATTTTCCTTTCATTAACATGTCATACAATTTTAAAATAAAAGAAGTTGATTAAAAATAAATGTGAAAACCTATCAAGGAATCTTCCTGGAAATAATGTTTTAAAAATTCATTCATGCCGTATAAGTTAAAAAAACATTTTTCTCGTACTTTTGTCGGAAAAGTCAAAAAGTACCTCGTACGAAAAACGACAAAAGATTTCTTTCATATATTTTACTAAAAACTCACCGATGGGTAAAATTGGATTTCAACAATTGTAGGTGGATTGAAACAATATTACATATCGAGGAAACATGGATGTGGATGATAAAATACACCCAAGTAAATACCAAAGTATAAACAAACTCGGATAAAATGAGATTGTGATATTTTCCCTTACCTTAGGTTCGATTTGCTTCGTAAGTGTCTGAACCTCCTGTATAATGATTTAAATAATGTTATTGACTTATTCCAGAATCATACTAATTGTTATGATGTCATATATTGTCATATTCTTATCTTGTTATTAGTAATATTTCATTGCTACTTGTTATTCGGGTGTTTATTACTTTTTGTTCTTATGCGTGTTTTGTCGAATAAATTCTTATTATTCTTTTTAGGTTATAGATAACTCATTTCCAGAATGGTATTAGTGTAATATATATCATATTAATCCATTAAATTTATTTATATAATCATTATGCAATGAAGATCATGTAGAACGAGTCACATCACATAGTGGAGACGGTATTCCGTACGTACGCACGAGCGATGATATCATTCCCATGATCATGGAATTGTATTGGAGTGTATGTATACTATTTCAGAATCATTATAAATTTACAGTAATCATATATATTCATTCTTTACACCATTATACCCATCCAAGTAAGGTGGTGGTGGAAAATAGATTACACCGTGGCGTGGAGACGGTATTCCGTACGTACACAAGCGCGGTGATTTCATTTTCCGTAGGATGGATAGATGGTGAAATCGGGTTGTTTCATACTTATAATAACATATAAGTATATGAGTGATACTGATGTTATTACTTCATAATGAAACAACTAAAGAAGAAGAAGTGGAAGAAGAAATAAAGATGAAAGAATCGGTAACGGACATTACCTCTTCTTTGAAGCGTTTCTTTGAGACCTCCTTTTAGGGAACTAAAATTGGTCTTTGAAGAAGACCAGGACCTCTAGGATGTCTCTAGGGAAGTGGAGAGAAGAAATTGGCAGGGGTTGGCCGAGCATGAAGGCTCAATGTGGTGTGAGGAAGAGAGGGAGGAGGTGCCCTTTTATAAGGGATGAGAGGGGCACCTTTGGAATAACTAAAAATATTATTTTATTATAAAGCCAAATTCGGTTTTAAATAGCTCCAAATTGATTTATTTAGATGATAAGGTGGGGATGGGTCGAAATAATCTCATCCAATATAGTTTAGACAAGTTTGTCTTCCTATTTTAACCTTATCATTTAGATTTAACATTAAGTTAAATAATTTTACTTTTACCGTGTCTTCTTGTGGTCTTACACTATAAGGTTAATAAACTTACTATAACAAGCCAAAAGAACCCCAAGTTGTTTATTATTAATATATATAACCTTATATAAGTCATTTTTCCGAACCATAGATTTTTAAGAATAAAATAACAATTAATAATATAATATTTGTTTTAAAAACTATTTTATGTCAATTTTGACACTATTTAGTAATTGATTTTTTTGAAAATCATAACAGAAAGATTAGTTCGAAAAAAGTAAATTAAATTAATATTAACATGTCATATTAACCTAGAAAATTAGTGTAATTAATAAAAAGTCTCAAATTACATTTATTTGGGTATTTATAAAATCAATTATGTCAATATTTCATTAATAAGATAATTACTGCATCATCTTGTGTCATAAATAAATTAAATTATTTAATGTCTAAAAATTATAAATAAAATACCATTATGTTGGAAATATTTTTATCTTTCTAATTAATATTTATAGTCGAATTTATCTTATGTATAACCCCATATTAAAAAGGATTTACTTATTAAACATTGATTTTAACTATTTTAACCCTTCTTTGCGTAAATTGATAATAAATGTCCTAATCTAATACAAGTTGCCCTAAATGGTCATATTTTATTCCTAAGATTGTTTTTGGTAGAATTAAACTTATCCAATTGAATTAGGACATGTTTTCGGGTAATAATAATATCATTTTTACCCTTAATTACCCTATTTACTTTTAACTGTGGTAAATAAAAGTAATAAGTTACTATTCACCAAAAAATTCTTTTCATCTCATTGAACCACATTTTACTTACTCACATCAACCGTGCCTCTAGAATTTTTTAAATTACACTCACAAAAGTGGTAAAATTAAGTTTTATGAAAAATTCAATTTTTTTAACTACCACTTAGTGGTTTCACTATTCATCAAAAATTGAAAGTTTTCAGAAAAATACCAAAATTTCACCCTAGGCTAATTTCGATATTCTGAATCCAAAAATGAAGTCCATCTTGAAAAATAAAATTTAAAAAAATTTCAAAAAGTGGTTATTACTATTCATAACGGCTAGTTTTAATAATATTTTAATAGCATATCATTGTTTAGTGAAACTCGGTATTGCGTACGATGCAAGCTATCAAAGAAGGCCGTGGTTGCGTGTAAAGCAAGCCAAGCTAGTTTTGTGTGTAGTGAAATATTCCTTTGATGATTTACAAAAACAAAATATTTCTCATAAAAGTCTCGGGTGTTACATTTTACCCCCCCTTAAAATGAATTTCGCCCTCGAAATTCGTCACTTTGTAACAAAAAGATGAGGATACCTCTCCCTCATCATATCCTCAAGCTCCCATGTAGCTTCTTCTAATTGGTGGTTCCTCCATAAAACATTCACCAAGCGAGTGGTCTTGTTTCGTAGGACTTTTTCGCTACGATCCAGAATCTCTATTGGCTGTTCTTTATAAGAAAGATATTGCTCTAGCGGTACAACTTCTGAGTTGAATACATGTGAAGGATCTAGTATGTACTTTCTCAGGAGAGATACATGGAACACATCGTGAACTTGAGAGAGATTCTATGGAAATGCCAATCGGTAAGCTACCTTTCCAACACGATCCAGTATTTTGAAAGGACCGATATATCTTGGGCTCAACTTCTCCTTCCTTCCAAATCTCATGACCCTCTTCCAGGGAGATATTCGTAAGAACACTTTATCAACCACTTCAAACTATAGGTCTTTTCTTTGGTTGTCGGCATAAATTTTCTGTTGACTCTGAGCTTCTCTTATGTGTTGTTGAATAGATCAGACCTTTTCTGCCATCTCATCAACAAGATCATGTCCTAATAGCTTTCTTTCCCCAACTTCATCCCAGCAAGTTGGAGTCCTGAATTTCTTTCCATAGAGAGCTTCATAAGGAGCTATCTGAATACTGGAGTAAAAGCTATTATTATAAGAAAATTCCACCAACGGTAGGTGTTGATCCCAACCACCTTTGAAATCCATATAGCATGCTCTCAACATATCTTCTAGAGTTTGAATTGTTCTCTCAGACAGATGGTCAGTCTGAGAGAACAATTCAAACTCTAGAAGATATGTTGAGAGCTTGCTCTATGGATTTCAAAGGTGGTTGGGATCAACACCTACCCTTCGTGGAATTTTATTATAATAATAGCTTTCAGTCCAGTATTCAGATGGTTCCTTATGAAGCTCTCTATGGAAAGAAATGCAGGACTCCAACTTGCTGGGATGAAGTTAGGGAAAGAAACTATTAGGACCTGATCTTGTTGATGAGATGGCAGAAAAGGTCTGATCTATTCAACAACACATAAGAGCAGCTCAGAGTCGACAGAAAAGTTATGCCAACAACCGAAGAAAAGACCTAGAGTTTGAAATGGGTGATAAAGTGTTCTTACGAATATCTCCCTGGAAGAGGGTCATGAGATTTGGAAAGAAGGGGAAGTTGAGCCCTATATATATCGGTCCTTTCAAAATACTGGATCGTGTTGGAAAGGTAGCTTACCGATTAGCGCTTCCACCGAATCTCTCTCAAGTTCACGGTGTGTTCCATGTATCTCTCCTGAGAAAGTACATACCAGATCCTTCACATGTACTCATCTCAGAAGTTGTACCGCTGGAGCAATATCTGTCTTATGAAGAACAACCGATAGAGATTCTGGATCGTAGCGAAAAAGTCTTATAAAACAAGACCACTCGTTTGGTGAAAGTTTTATGGAGGAACCACTAATTAGAAGAAGCTACATGGGAGCCTGAGGATATGATGAGGGAGAGGTATCCTCATCTTTTTGTTACAAAGTGACGATTTTTGAGGGTGAAATTCATTTTAAGGGGGGTAGAATGTAACACCCGAGACATTTATGAGAAATATTTTGTTTTTATAAATCATCAAAGGAATCTTTCACTACACACAACACTATCTTGGCTTGATTTACATTCATCCATGACCTTCCTCGATATCTTCCGTCGTACGCAATACCGAGTTTCACTAAACAACGATATGCTATTAAAATATTATTAAAACTAGCCATTATGAATAGTAATAACCACTTTTTGAAATTTTGTAAATTTTATTTTTCAAAATGGACTTCATTTTTGGATTCAGAATATCGAAATTAGCCTAGGGTAAAATTTTGGTATTTTTCTGAAAACTTTCAATTTTTGATGAATAGTGAAACCACTAAGTGGTAGTTAAAAAAATGAATTTTTCATAAAAGGTAATTTTACCACTTCTGTGAGTGGAATTTCGAAAATCCGAGAGACACGGTTGATTTTAGTAAGTAAAATGCGGTTCAATGAGATAAAAATAATTTTTTGGTGAATAGTCACTTTTTACTTTTATTTACCACGGTTAAAAGTAAATAGGGTAATTAAGGGTAAAAATGATATTATTATTACCCTAACACATGTCCTAATTCTATTGGATAAGTGTAATTCGACCAAAAACAATCTTAGGAATAAAATATGACCATTTAGGCCAACTTGGATTAGATTAGGACATTTATTATCAATTTACTTAAAGAAGGGTTAAAATAGTTAAAATCAAAGTTTAATAAGTAAATCATTTTTAATATGGGTTTATACATAAGATAAATTAGACTATAAATATTCATTAGAAAGATAAAACGATTTCCAACATAATGGTATTTTATTTATAATTTATAGACATTAAATAATTTAATTTATTTATGACACAACGATGATGTAGTAATTATATTATTAATGAAATATTTACATAATTGATGTTATAAATACCAAAATAAATGTAATTTAAAACTTTTTATTAATTCCACTAATTTTATAGGTTAATATGACATGTTAGAATTTATTTAATTAACTTTTTTTGAACTAATCATTCTGTTATGGGTTTCACAAAAATCAATTACTAAATAGTTTCAAAATTGACATAAAATAGTTTTTAAAACAAATATTATATTATTAATTATTATTTTATTTCTAAAAACCTAAGGATCGGCCAAATGACTTAGATAAGGTTATATATATTAATAATAAACAACTTAGGGTTCGTTTGGCTTGTTATAGTAAGATTATTAACCTTATAGTGTAAGAACACAAGAAGACACGGTAAAAGTAAAATTATTTAACTTAATGTTAAATCTAAATGATAAGGTTGAAATAGGAACATAAACTTCTCTAAAATCTATTGGATGAGAGGGTTTCTACCCATACCCACCTTAGCTTCTAAATAAATTAATTTGGAGCTATTTAAAACCGAATTTGGCTTTATAATAAAATAATGTTTTTAGTTATTCCAAAGGTGCCCCTCTCCTCCCTTATAAAAGGGCACCTCCTCCCTCTCTTCCTCACACCACATTGAGCCTTCAAGCTCGGCCAAAATCTAACAATTTCTTCTCTCCACTTCCCGAGAGACATCCTAGAGGTCCTGGTCTTCTTCAACGACCAATTTTAGTGCCCTAAAAGGAGGTCTCAAAGAAATGTTTCAAAGAAGAGGTAATGTCCGTTACCGATTCTTTCATCTTTATTTCTTCTTCCACTTATTATTCTTTAGTTGTTTCATTATAAAGTTATAACATAAGTATCACTCATATACTGATATGTTATTATAAGTATGAAACAACCCTATTTCACCATCTATCCATCCTACATAAAATTAAAATCACCGTGCATGCATACGTACGGAATACCGTCTCCACGTCGTGGTGTATTCTATTTTCCACCACCACCTTACTTGGATGGGTATAATGGTGTAAAGAATTAATATATATGATTATTATAAATTCATATTGATTCTTAAATATTATACATACACTCCAATACAATTCCACGATCATGGGAATGATATCATCGCTCGTGCGTACGTACGGAATACCGTCTCCACGATGTGATGCGACTCGTTCTACATGATCTTCATTGAATAATGATTATATAAATAAATTGAATGAATTAATGTGATATATATTACACTAATACCATTCTGGAAATGAGGTATCTATAACCTAAAAAGAAGAATAAGAATTTATTCAACAAAACACACATAAGAACAAAAAGTAATAAACACCCGAGTAACAAGTTGCAATGAAATATTGCTAATAATAAGATAAAAATATGACCATATATGATATCATAACAATGAGTATGCTTCTGAAATAAGTCAATAACATTATTTAAATAATTATACAGGAGGTTCGGACATTTACGAATCAAATCAGACCTAAGGTAAGGGAAAATATCACAATCTCATTTTATCCGAGATTGTTTATACTTTGGTATTTACTGGGGGTGTATTTTATCATCCACATCTATGTTTCCTCGATATGTAATATTGTTTCCATCCACCTAAAATTTTTGAAATCCAATTTTACCCATCGGGGAGTTTTTAGTAAAAGATATGAAAGGAATCTTTTATTGTTTTTCTTACGAGGTACTTTTTGACTTTTCCGACAAAAGTACGAGAAGAATGTTTTTTAACTTATAAGACATGAATGGATTTTTAAAACATTATTTCCAAGAATATTACTTTACATGTTTTCAAGTTTATTTTTAATCAAATCCTTTTAGTTTAAAATTGTATGACATGTTAAGAAACGAAAATGTTTTTGAAGTAGAAAGGATATTTTCCTCAACAATGGAGTTCAATTGTTTTATCAAAACTATTTTCCATATAAGATAATATAGGGTTCTTTTTCTATCCCTATTATTACATTATTTTAATATGTTGTAATGGAATTATTTTTATGAATTCCTTTATCTTATATGAATTGTTTTATGATGTCATGATGTTTAAGAATCCCATTTTTATTACATGGGTTATGCAATGATGTATGATTTATGATTTTGTGGCACACATAAGAATGGTATCATTATGAAATGGGTGGGACCTATATCTCCCTCCAATGTATTGGGTAAAGATTTATATCTCATGAGATAGACATGGCTGGAACAGCAGGTTAAACTGGTTCAGTGAGACAGGACTGAAACGAGGAGTGAACTCGGTTCAGAAATGGACTTTGTCCACTAAGATAGTCTTGGCAATGAGTCTTGACTAATAAGAAATTATTCTCTATGATTATGTGTGTATGCCACAAAGTTTCATTTTTTAAGTTATGATTATTGGGATTACATTTCACTACTATGATTTACCCCATGTTATGAATTTATGATCTCTTTTGTAGGTTATGATTTCCAAAAGTTTTGTTCTTATGAAAATGATGTAATTGAGATTTCTTTTGTTTACCCTTACTGAGCATTTGAGCTCACCCTTTTGTATGTTCCCTTTCCCCAGGTCCGGAAGAAGGTTATTAAGTAAGATATGCCAAAAGGGACTATTGATATGATGAAATAAATGGGAGACAGTGTAGACGCTTTATGAACCAGTTGTTTATGTTTCCCAGTTTCTAAAGACACTATACTGATACTGTCCTTTCCTGGTATTGTTATATGTTGTAATAAATGTGCTTCAATTTTGATGTAATAACAATGTATGTAAAGTATGGGTCATTATATGGCATGTGCTAAAAGGCTCATGCCTGGGCGAGTATAATAATACTAGTAGGAAACCCTGAAACCACAAAGAACACAACAAAATAATAACGGTCATCTAGACACATGTAAATGTCTACAATACATATAACAAGATTATCTAGATATAAAGTAAATATACACAATATAATATGTAATGTCAGAGTTATAATCCTGGCCTAGTGTTGCGTATTTAAATTCCCACAAAGGACTATACTAGGATAACACACACAATATGTATGATAGCACTAATGAAGTTCATCCTAGAGGTAGTTCTCTTCAGGTATCACCATTAAAAGTACACCCTAGAAGAGTAAAGAGAAAAGATACACAAATTAGGATCACACACAACTCCATGTGGTATACCAAATACAGACTATGGAAAAAGTTCTTTGTATAGGATCAACATACGTGTAGTGTTGGTCACGAAAATACCACGAACTCCACCCAGGGAAAAAAGATGATATACGAACTCACTCTGGACCTAACTGAAGGATTCCAACAACTATATCATTGAATTTCTAATGAAGGTATATTTTTTATGTATAGAAGGGGAATCCATACTAACCCTCAGGGAATGGATATGGGGAAAGCACCCTAATGAAACTCTTCTAAGATATATAGGAAAGACGATCCTAGCCAATATAAAAGGAGTACATGACATATAATTAGATTACAATATGGGAACCATTGATACTAGGTTATACCTATGTAAACTGCTAATCTCCATGTATTTGTAGAAGTATACACTTGTTACTGAATGTGTACATCTCCTTATGTACCAGAACAAGGATTAACCCATGTACATTCTAGATGGCCATATCTATGTAGGATTATAAGGTGTTATTCTACCCATGTACTCCATTCCATGACCGTGTACCCTCTGAGGTAAAAACTGAGCCGTTGAAGAGGGGTCATGAACCATGTGAAAGGGTCATATGCAGTGTGATACTTAAATTCCTACCAAAACCCTATCAAATCATTTAAGAGACCAATATCCAATGTAATACTATATTACATTTCGTGTGGATTGATATTTTTTAGAAATATAGTTTCTTTTTCATGCATATAATGACTCCACCACTACCTCGGATTCCCAGCTCAATCTTTCTAGAAATCATGGATCCACTCTGATTGAGCCTTACTTAAGACACTCACCAGAATCCATCCTTAGAAAAAATTCAATAAATTCCATAGGTATGTTCTCATCACCATTTTCACTCACTGTTCAGATAATGGGTCTCAAATAGGGTTTGATCTACACACCTATACCACTATGGCGTTGTATGAACTCAGTTTTTGGCTATAAAATACATTGGAATATTCTTGATATTATTTCAAAGCAGTGCCTTCAGACGGAGTTCGATTCTGAGCCCCGGTGTGGCCAGAATTAATTTTTCAGTGCGTTCACACTGGGAACGCGAAATAAATGGTATAACTCTTAAACTGTGATCCAAATCAGAGATCCGAGTTTACGGATGGGTCCGGAATGGGGTGTTTACACTAGGAACGACATAAAACTTGTCGGCGCAGGACATTTGGACCCCTCACCCACTTTCGAAACGTTAGATGGATAATTAAATTAATTAATTAATTCTTTTAATGGTGAAATGCTAGTATCTCTTAAATGGTGGCTCGGATTGGAAAACCAACGACACCATTGAGTTTGGAGCGTGCCGTTTACCCTAAGAGGGGTGTAAGTTTCGCGGGCTTGGCCCGTCTGTGAAAAATGATCCTAGTGGCGTTTTCCTAATTTGGCGGCTTTGGGCGTTCAGTTTTATAACATTTGAACGGGGTCACAGATTAAAATTGTGAGACTTCTGTTGAGTTCAGAGCGTGGTTTTTATCATAGGGGAGGCTTAATTCCGACCCCGTCAAGAGTTCGGGTTCGGGCCGATGGGGCGGGTGGTTAAGTGTTTTCTATTTAAACACTTAAACCACCCCTCCCACATCTTCTTCCTCACCTAGATAGTAGTAGGCAGAAGCTCTCTCTATACTCCTCCACTCCAGCGAGGCAACTCCGGCGAGGCGCGGAAACTCCGACGGTCCGTCCGTGAAGTGTCGGGTGAATCCCAACAAGGTAGGATCGTGCGTATTTCGTTTTTAATTCATGCACACCATTTGAACCCATAAATATACATCGAATTGTTGTTTGATTGTCGAAATAAGCCCATGGTTGTTTATTTCGTGAAATTATCTCTCCAACGATCCTTTTGGATCGAAATTCCAAGCTTTGAGGCATCCGCAATCGTCCGGCGAAAAATGCGGGGTTTTGAGGTGTTTCTGGCGGTCGGTATGGCGGACTAGCGAGCTCTGGTTGGCAGAGCGGATCCTGGCGGTTGCTCTGGTGGTGTGCGGGCTGCTTTAGGAGGGAGACGTGGCGACAGGCTTCGGCAGTCGGTTGAGGTGGGGTGGCCGCGGACGAGGAGCGCGAGGCGCCGTCGGCGCTGGCCGGCGCGACAACGAGGCAGGGTCGCAGCGCGCGGCGACAGAGACCCGCGATCGGCGGGTCTCCACGGAGGACCGCGACCGGCCTCGTGGCCGGTCGGCGCGGCGTGGACCCAGAGTCCATGCTCGGGCCACGTGGGTGAGTCGCGGGCCGGCTAGCGCGGACCGTCCCAGACCGGTCGGACCGGCCTGACTCGGACGGTCCAGTCCAGGGGGGAGTTCGCTCCCTCCGACTCCGGACACCAGTCATTTCGCCACGAGGTGTTCGTTTTGCGCGCCGTCTGTGGAAGCGCGGTGCTCGTGTCAAGGCGGTCTTCTTTATATGGTTTTGGGAATTTTTAATTCCAGAAACGAGGGGCCTCGGAGGTGCGACGTGTCCTTAAGTGAATTGACGTTTTTCCGAGGGATCTTGTTTTGGACGGCGCGGACGTGTTTGACGTCCGTTTTGAGCACCGTCAGTGGCATTGGGATCCTGGCGCCGGGGCAAAGCATTCCATGGCGGTTTCAGGCATTGAAGCCAGAGTTGAGGCGTGGACCCCATAACCTGTCTTTTGAGCTGTGAGCAGCGTTTAGGGACTTTCTCATCGGGTGTCCGTTCGGGGCATGTGAGCAGTCGATTCTGGATGTTTTTCCGAGGGGCTTGCAATGGTGCAATCTGCCTATCCTAATTCCACACGATGATGCGGGCCCCACAAGGGTTGTTTGGGCGTTGATGGTGATTTTCCATCTCTATCACCGGGCAACCGTTTTGGAAAAGTGAATAGTCCATCAGGTGTACTTTTTTGAGAGGATCGCAACGGTGTGATCCGTTGGCAGCGCTTCGGGACCGGGGTGCGGGTCTCGTGTGGTACCACTTGTGTGTGGTAAGCCGGAATGTACCTTTTTCTCTGGATATTCATTCCACTCGAGTTCTTAGTGCTTTTGATGTGTTTTTTTGAGAGCAGTGTGATGGTGTAGTTCGCCCGACCTTTTTCGGGGACGTGGTGTGGGTCCCACTCGACCCAGCGACGGTGAATCGTACCTTTTTCACCGGGTGGCCATTTTGGGCGATTAAGTATTCCATCCGGTGTGTTTTTTGAGGGGATCACAGTGGTGTGATCCGTTTGTTCAGTTTCGGGATCTTCGGGTGGGCCCCACACGAGTTTGGTTACGGTGAATAGTAATTTTCCACCGGTTGACCATTTCGGGCGAGTAAGTAGTCTATCTCGTGTGTTTTTCTGTTGGGATTACAACGGTGTATTCTGTTTAGGAGAGAGGAGGCTCATACTTGATCTTATTAAATGTGTAAATATGAAGGGTTCCCCTGTGGCCGTTCTTCTACCGTGTTTGTAGAGGACCTTTGGCGTGTGATCGCGTGCACTCCTGGTAGAATGAGGTTGGTGTCTAGAGAGATGTGGTTAGTTGTGCCCCAGCCGTTAAGGTGGCAGGTTGGAGTTGTTACATTACGCCCTTTGTGTTGACGTTGGGTGTCGTTTGCACATTTGCCTTTGGGCTGGAAACGTGGTATACCCTGGGAGTATACGGGAATGCTGGGAGGTACATGTGGATGTTGTACCTGAGAACGTTTGTGCGCTCGGTTGGGATTGACTTGTGGCCACACGTCGTGTGGGCCCTAGGTGTGTGTCGTGTTCTACTTTGCGTACTTTTGACCTCTCATGACATAGAGGGTCCCTCGGTTCTCGGTTGTTGACCAGTGAGGTTGAGTTTTCACCCGGCTCTATGCTCGATGGTTTAGATCAGCAGGGTTGAGTGGTTTCCCCTGGTTTTGTTTTGGATTCAGATGGTTGCGCGATACATACTCCGTGTTTGGTTGGCCAGTGTTGTACCATCCAGTAGAGATGGGCTTATAAATTCTGAGTTTTACCCTCCAGCGGGGCTGGGTAGTGGGTTAATCATCGACTTCTTTGGGTTACTCATCGACTTCATTGGATTTACCCTCCATCAGGACTGGGATGTGGGTTGATTATTGAATTCTCATGGCTTACCCTCTAGGAGAGACTAGGCAGTGGGTCACCCTAAGATTCTTGAGGGTCTACCCTCCAGCAGGGCTGGGCAGTGGGTCGCCTGTCATCTTGTTCCAGGTCTACCCTCCAGTAGGGCTGGGCAGTGGGTCGCTTGTTGTCTTGTTCCGGGTTTACCCTCTAGCAGGGCTGGGCAGTGGGTCACCCGTCAACTTATTCTAGGTCTACCCTCCAGTAGGGCTAGGCAGTGGGTCACCACACTACTAAAAAAACAACCATTAGCGACCGCCAATGGCGGTCGCTATAGGGCTCTAGCGGCCGCCCAGCGACTGCCATTGGCGGTAACTTTAGCCTCGTCGCTAGAGGCCTATAGCGATCGCCAATGGCGGTCGCTATACTAATTTTTTTTTTAAAAAATGTCCACTAAAATAAATATATATATATATATATATTAAAAAAATATTCACATATATTCTATGAAATACAATATTTTAAATATATATATATATATAATATTTTAAATGTTTTAATATATATAATATTAAATATATGTATAATATCGAATCATTGTGCTATAATAATTTAAAACCTCCGATTTAAAAAATGCTATCATTTCAGGTTTTTCGGAGCACGTTTGCTCCGAATTCGACCGTTGCACGCCGTTTTGGTGTTTTATGACTCCGGAAAAGCGTTTCCGGCCGCCACAGTCAAACGGAACCTCCGATTGACGTGCCGTCTCTCCGACCATTTCACAATTCACGCAACGGATGTTGTCGTGCGGTTTCGTGGCATTTGGAGGTCGTTCGGGTGGTTTTGACCCCCCAACGTGCCATTTCAGCGCGCACCGAGCTGATGAAAACGACGCATTCAGTCGTGGCGCGCGCACCGCACGTCCGATGGATGTACCACCTCCTCCTGAATCTCAGGAATAATATTCCTATCATTATCGTGCAGTTTCAGGTTTTTCGGAGCAAGTTTGCTCCGAATTTGACCGTCGCACGCCGTTTTGGTGTTTTATGACTCCTGAAACGCGTTTCCGGCCGTCGCGGTCAAACGACACCTCTGATTGACATGTCGTCTGTCCGACCATTTCACAATTCACGCAATGGATGTTGTGGTGCAGTTTTGTGGCATTCAGAGGTTGTTCGGGTGGTTTTGACCCCCCAACGCGCCATTTCAGCGCGCACCGAGCTGCTGAAAAAGACACATTCAGTCGTGCCGCACGCACCGCACGTCCGATGGACATGAAGCCTCCACCTGCATCTCAAGAATAATATTCCTATTTTTTTCATGTGGTTTCAGGTCGTTCGGAGCACGTTTTCTCCGAATTCGACCGCTGCACGCCGTTTTGGTGTTTTATGGCGCCGGAAACGTGTTTCTGGCCGCCGCGTTCAAACGGAACCTCTGAATGACGTGCCGTCTGGCCAACAATTTCACAATTCACACACCGGCTATTTTCGTACGGTTTTGTGGCATTTGGAGGTCGTTCGGGTGGTTTTGACCACCCAACACGGCATTTCAGCGCACGCCGCGCTGCTGAAAACGACACATTCGGACGTGTTGTGCGCACCGCACGTCCGATGGACATGCCGCCTCCTCCTGCATCTTAGGAATAATATTTCTATCGTTCTCATGCAGTTTAGGTCATTCTGAGCACTTTTTCTCTGAATTGGACCGCCGCACGCCGTTTTGGTGTTTTATGGTGCGGAAAACGCGTTTTCGGCCGCCGCGGTCAAACGACACCTCCGAATGACATGCCGTCTAGCCGACCATTTCACAATTTACGCACCGGCTGTTGTCGTCCGGTTTAATGGCATTCGGAGGTCGTTCGGGTGGTTTTGACCCCCCAACGCGCCATTTCAGCGCGCGTCGCGCTGCTGAAAACGACACATTCGGTCGTGTCGTGCGCACCGCACGTCCGATGGACGTGCCGCCTCCTCCTGCATCTCAGGAATAATATCACTATCGTTATCATGCGGTTTTAGGTCGTTCGGAGCACATTTTCTCCGAATTCGACCGCCGCACGCCGTTTTTGTGTTTTATGACTCTAGAAACGCATTTCCGGCTGCCGCGGTCAAATGACACCTCCGATTGACGTGCCATCTGTCCGACCATTTCAAAATTCACGCAGTGGATGTTATCGTGCGGTTTCGTGGAATTTAGAGGTCGTTCGGGTGGTTTTGACCCCCCAACGCGCCTTTTCAGCGCGCGCTGAGCTGCTGAAAATGACGCGATTCGGTCGTGCCGCGCGCACCGCATATCCGAGGGATGTTCTGCCCCCTCTTGCATCTCAGGAATAATATTCCTATCGTTATCGTGCGGTTTTAGGTTTTTCGGAGCACGTTTTCTCTGAATTGGACCGCCGCACGCCGTTTTGGTGTTTTATGGCTCCAGAAACGCGTTTTCGGCCGCCGCGGTCAAACGGAACCTCCGATTGACGTTCCGTCTGCCCGTCCATTTCAGAATTCACGCAACGGATGTTTTCGTGCGGTTTCGTGCCATTCGGAAGTCATTCGTGTGGTTTTGACCCCCCAATGCGCCATTTCAGCGCGCGCCGAGCTGCTGAAAACGACGCATTTGGTCGTGCCGTGCGCACCGCACGTCCGATGGACGTGCCGCCTCCTCCTGCATCTCAAGAATAATATTCCAATCGTTCTCATGCGGTTTCAGGTTGTTAGGAGCAAGTTTTCTTTGAATTCGACCGCCGCACGCCATTTTGGTGTTTTATGACTCCCGAAATGCGTTTCCAGCCGCCGCGGTCAAACGGCACCTCTGATTGACGTGTCGTCTGCCCGACAATTTCACAATTCACGCAGCGGATGTTTTCGTGCGGTTTCGTGGCATTCAGAGGTCGTTCGGGTGGTTTTGACCACCCAACGCGCCATTTCAGCGCACACCGAGCTGCTGAAAACGACGCATTCAGTCGTGTCGCTCGCACCGCATGTCCGATGGACGTTCCGCCTCCTCCTAAATCTCAGGAATAATATTCCTATAGTTCTCGTGTAGTTTCAGGTCGTTCGGAGCACGTTTGCTCCGAATTCGTCCCCCGCACGCCATTTTGGTGTTTTGTGACTCCAGAAAAGCTTTTCCGGCCGCCGCGGTCAAACGGAACCTCCGATTGACGTGCTGTCTGCCCGACCATTTCACAATTTACGCAACGGATGTTGTCGTACGGTTTCATGGCATTCGGAGGTCGTTCGGGTGGTTTTGACCACCCAACGCGGCATTTCAGCACGGGCCGAGCTGCTGAAAACGACACATTCAGACGTGCTGCGCGCACCGCACGTCCGGTGGACGTTCCGCCTCCCTCGGCATCTCAGGAATAATATTTATATCGTTATCGTGCGGTTTCAGGTCGTTCGGAGCACGTTTGCTCCGAATTGGACCGCCGCATGCCGTTTTGGTGTTTTATGGCGCCAGAAATGCATTTTCAGCCACCGCGGTCAAACGGCACCTCCGAATGACATGCCGTCTAGCTGACCATTTCAGAATTCACGCACCGGCTGTTGTTGTACGGTTTCGTGGCATTCAGACGTCATTCGGGTGGTTTTGACCCCCCAACGCGCCATTTCAGCGCGCGCCGCGCTGCTGAAAACGACTTATTTGGTCGTGCCGCGCGCACCGCACATCCGATGGACGTGCCACATCCTCCTGCATCTCAGAAATAATATTTCCATCGTTCTCGTGCGGTTTCAGGTCGTTCGGAGCACGTTTGCTCCGAATTGGACCGCCACACGCCGTTTTGGTGTTTTATGGCGCCGGAAACGTGTTTTCGGACGCCTCGGTCAAACGGCACCTCCGAATGATGTGCCGTCTAGCCGACCTTTTCACAATTCATGCACCGTCTGTTGTCGTATGGTTTCGTGGAATTCGGAGGTCGTTCGTGTGGTTTTGACCCCCCGCCGCGCAATTTCAGCGCGCGCCGAGCTACTGAAAACGACACATTCGGACGTGTTCTGCACACCGCACGTCCGATGGACGTGCCGCCTCCCCCTGTATCTCAGGAATAATATTTCTATCGTTATTGTGCGGTTTCAGGTCATTCGAAGCACGTTTGCTCCGAATTGGACCGCCACACGCCGTTTTGGTGTTTTATGGCGCCAGAAACGCGTTTTCGGCCGCCGCAGTCAACCGGCACCTCCGAATGACGTGCCGTCTGGCTGACCATTTCACAATTCACGCACCGGCTGTTTTCATACGGTTTCATGGCATTCGGACGTCATTCGGGTAGTTTCGACCACCCAACGTGGCATTTCAGTGCGCGCCGCGCTGCTGAAAACGACACATTCGGTCGGGCCGCATGCACCGCACGTCCGATGGACATGCCACCTTTTCCTGCATCTCAGGAATAATATTTCTATCATTCTCGTGTGGTTTCAGGTCGTTCAGAGCACAGTTGCTCTGAATTGGGCCGCCGCATGCTGTTTCGGTGTTTTATGGCGCCGGAAACGCGTTTCCGGCCACCGCGGTCAAACGGAACATCCGAATGACGTTCCATCTAGACAAACATTTCGTAATTCACGCACCGGCTGTTTTCGTACGGTTTCGTGGCATTCAGAGGTCGTTCGAGTGGTTTTGACCACCCAGCGCGGCATTTCAGCGCGCACCGTGCTGCTGAAAACGACACATTCGGACGTGCCGCACGCACCGCACGTCCGATGGACGTTTCGCCTCCTCCTACATCTCAGGAATAACATTTCTATCGTTCTCGTGCGGTTTCAGGTCGTTCAGAGCACGTTTGATCCGAATTGGACCGCCGCACGCCGTTTTGGTGTTTTGTGGCGCCGGAAATGCCTTTCCGGCCGCCGCGGTCAAACGGAACCTCCGAATGACGTGTCGTCTAGCCTACCGTTTCAAAATTCACGTACCGGCTGTTGTTGTATGGTTTCATGGAATTCGGAGATCGTTCGGGTGGTTTTGACCCCCCAACGTGCCATTTCAGTGCGCGCCGCGCTGCTGAAAACGACACATTCGGTCGTGCCACGCGCACCGCACGTCCTATGGATGTGCCGCCTCTTCCTGCATCTCAGGAATAATATTCCTATCGTTCTCGTGCGGTTTCAGGTCGTTCGGAGCACGTTTGCTCCGAATTCGACCGTTGCACGCCGTTTTGGTGTTTTGTGACTCCAGAAACGCGTTTTAGCCGCCGCGGTCAAACGGCACCTCCGATTGATGTGCCGTCTGTCCGACCATTTTGTAATTCACACAACGGATGTTTTCGTGTGGTTTCGTGGCATTCGGAGGTTGTTCGAGTGGTTTTGACCCCCCAACGCGCCATTTCAGCGCTCGCCGAGCTGCTGAAAACAACGCATTCGGTCGTGCCGTGCGCACCGCATGTCTGATGGACATGTCGCCTCCTCCTGCATCTCAGGAATAATATTTCTATCGTTCTTGTGCGGTTTCAGGTCGTTCAGAGCACGTTTGCTCCAAATTGGACCACCGCACGCCGTTTTGGTGTTTTATGGCGCCGAAAACGTGTTTCCGGCCGCCGCGGTCAAACGGCACCTCCGAATGACGTGCCGTCTGGCCGACCATTTCAAAATTCACACACCGGCTGTTGTCGTATGGTTTCGTGGCATTTGGAGGACGATCGGGTGGTTTTGACCCCCCAACGCGCCATTTCAGCGCGCGCCGAGCTGCTGAAAACGACACATTCAGACATGCTGCACGCACCGCACGTCCGATAGACGTGCCGCCTCCCCCTGCATCTCAGGAATAAAATTTTTATCGTTCTCGTGCGGTTTCAGGTCATTCGGAGCACGTTTTCTCCGAATTGGACAGTCGCACACCGTTTTGGTGTTTTATGGTGCCGGAAACGCGTTTGCGGCCGCCGCGGTCAAACGGCACCTCCGAATGACGTGCAGTCTGGCCGACCATTTCAAAATTCACGCACCGGCTGTTGTCGTACGGTTTTGTGGCATTCGGAGGTCATTCTGGTGGTTTTGACCCCCCAACATGCCATTTCAGTGCGCGCCGCGCTGCTGAAAACGACACATTCGGTCGTGCCACGCGCACCGCACGTCCGATGGACGTGCCACCTCCTCTTGCATCTCAGGAATAATATTTCTATCGTTCTCGTGCGGGGGGTGTCTGGGGGGGCGCGGGGGGGGGGGGGGGGCTGTACGGGGGGGCAGGGGGGTGTAAGGGGGTGCGGGGGGCTGTACGGGGGTGCGGGGGGCTGTACGGGGGTGCGGGGGGGGGGGGGGGGGGGGGCTGTACGGTGGGGCGGGGGGCTGGACGGTTGTGTGGGGGGATGTTCGGGGGTGCGGGAGGCTATACCTGGGTGCGGGGGGGGGGGGGGGGGTGTACGGTGGTGCGGGGGGGCTGTACGGAGGTGGGGGGGGGCTGTACGGGGGTGCGGGGGGGGGGGGGGGGGGGTTGTCCGGGGGTACGGGGGGCTGTACGGGGGTGCGGGGGGCTGTACGGGGGTGCCGGGGGGGGGGGCTGTACGGGGGTGCGGGGGCTGTACGGGGGTGCAGGGGGGATTTACGGGGGTGCGGGGGGCTGTACGGGGGTTCGGGGGGCTTTACGGGGGTGCGGGGGGGGGGGGGGGGGGGCTATACGGGGGGGGGGGGGTTGTACGGTTGTGCGGGGGGCTGTTCGGGGGTGCGGGGGGGCTGTACGGGGGTGCGAGGGGGTTAGAGTTTTTAAATGCACACCTTAGATAATATTAGATATCATATAATAAACAAGAAAAGAAAGAAATTATAAGTACACAACCTTCTAATTTAAATTAAATGAATAAATACAGTACATCAATGTCAACCCCACCAGTTAAAAACAAAAAACATATCTCGTGAATATATGATGCGTCACGCGTTGTCATCCCTGCTACCTCCTTCTGGTGGGCCAGGGGCCTACAACAAATAAACATTATAAATATTTTAATAACAAAAATAATTTAAATTAAATAAATAAATACAGTATATACCTGTGTCTTATGATCCCCTGCACCATCAGCTCGACGCACATATTCCCGCAGTGCTCTAACCTCAGTTGTCAATTGCGCATTTGCCTCCTCGGAAGCGCGCAGCCGTGCCTCAAAATCTGACATCTGCTATGTCATATGAGCAATAGCAGGACCGACAACTATAGCGCGTGACACTACAGAATGAGGAATCCCTACTCCATAGGTCAAACTATAGCCATGCCCGTCCCGACCGATAATGCGATGAAAGATCTAATCCCGTCGCATGGAAGCTGTCGCTGGTCCTCTGGCAGATGTTCTAACTCAGCTTCAAATTGAGCATGTGAAATATTTAAATATATATAAATATATATATGTTAATATATATATTTATGTAATTATTGGTAAGTACAGACACTTACTATCAATGCTGCAACCTCTGGATCATTGAGATCACGAGTCCTCATCCACACCGACATTTTATTAGTTGTTGCACCTTGCTCTCGCAACTGTATATTAAAATAATATAAACACAAAACCATATTAATTAATAAATTAAAAAATGAATAATATATACCTCATGTCTGATCTGAGACACGTGACGAGTCCCGAGCCTGCGAGGTGGTCCCTGCAATGCTCGATTCTCAGAATGGCGTGTTGACACCTCCTACGTTCAATTCATTCAAATTTCAAACAAATCACATATTATTGAAAATATATATACACCAAAATAATTAATATATAAACCGAAACACCCTCAGTAGACCAATATGAAACCAAGTCACTCCACTGAGCCGAGAGGACACCTCTCGGGACTTTTTCCAAAATGTCTAGGTCACCCACATTTGGTACCCAGTGGTCCCTCTTCACTTTTCCTTTATAATCTTTCCACATCTTACGGCTTTTGCTCATTCACACAGGCTGAAACTCTTCAGGGCATACTTTCAAATTTTCCTATAAAGAAAATAATCAAACATATTAGTATTCTTTATACATTTAAAATAAAGTAAAATGATTTTCTTACCTGAACCTCCCTCCATAGACGATCTAATGTGTCCTGAGGGATAGAAGCCCAGTCACGCGTGGTCAATGGAAATTGATGTGGGTCACGTATGATATGACCTAGCTGACGAATAAATTCCGGATCATTCGGTCCCACAGGATGAAAATCCTCATCAAATGAAACATCTATCGTCGTGTCGGAATTCTATGATAATATGCCACGACCAGGGCCTCTCCTGCGAGAGGAAGAAGCAGTCGAGTCTGATCCTGTTGAAAACAATTTTATATATAAATTGACAAATGTTATATATATATATATATATGTCAATTACATAAAAAATATAGACAATGAAATTCAAACATACCTCGACCCTGAGACGTAGATGCCTCAGATGGATGATGTGGATCTTCTGCCTCTTCCCCTAACATGTCTGCAGTCATAGAAAACATCAGCAATGAGACCAAAGTGTTTAAAAGATAAATTGGATTGTTCTTAAAAATAAAACTTGTATAACTGTTAATCAAACAAAAAATGGATTGAATAATTAGTTGTGAATGAATTTTAAAAAATCAGAAAGTTAACAAAACAGATATTCAAATTATGTACAAAACTAGTCAATGCATAGCCAAATTTCAAAATGAACTAATCAAAATTCAAGCAGCACATGAGTCAGATGAAAAATACCTCAAAGGGATGATACACCGACCGTAACATCAATAAATCATGAGTAAAAACAACCTAAATATTTATGATTGAATTAACTTACAAAAGTGAGGATTAAAACTTATAAAGATTTATAAAATGATTAGATAATTTATGATATCCTAGGACATTCTACTGAATAGCAGGAAAACAATTATACCTTTCATTAAGCATGCAAATCAACCGTTTCTCCTTCAATAGCCGCTCTGACCCAATAAATATCTTCTTCATGTTGAACTAAGGTATGTTGATCAAGTTGTTGGTAAACAAACGGAACAGTCTCGAGTTCATCTTCTTCAAATAAAAACACTCCTCGCCGAGACATTTTGACAACAACTTGCCAATTTGGATCCGAAGGCAATGTAACGAAGAAAACTTGTTCCGCTTGTGATTTCAAAATGAAAGGTTCATTCTCAACTCCTTCATTATTTCTGTATAACATATAGTTAAAATTCACCAATGAAAACTGATATTGATCGACTTTACATCCACGCACTGGATCAACCCAATTACACTTTAACAATATGTACTTCAAACCGTGTGTGTATATAACTTCAATGATGTCTATCAATTGACCATAGTAATAACCAGAATCGACAAAGGGACAACCGATGCCACTGTTTTGTGTTGCTCGTTTGTCGTCAACATCTTTAATGTGAAATCGAAAACCATTAGCATCAATAGCTTTATAACGACGAGCCGTCATAGATGGACCCTCAGCCAGTTGGATAAATACTTCAGGTAGCGTGGGGTCCCCTAACTCCCTCAGCTTACGAAACTACATAATTTATAAAAATCAATACTGATATATGCAGAATGAATTAGTATAATACTTCACTCATAATGAAAATCAATTTATACATACATAATCCTTGAACCAATCATGAAATGATGCATAATGAGATTGTTGAATTTGCAACTCAGTCGCACAATGCATCTCTTATTTTATCTCATTAATGTGTTTCCTACAAATGATAACGCGATGTTTAAAAGATCATCTTATGCAAACAAAACATGTAAAAGTTATACAAGAACATTGATAAGATACTTACTGCATTAATGGTGCAACTGATGGAGTATTGAAAAAGATATATCGATGTGTTTGTATCAACTCGATGTTGCCATATCAAATGGGGTTCCTTCTCCAACTGGACCATCATGGATTTGAGAGGGCTTATCTAATTTTGTTTCAACATCCATAAGATATTCTGCACAAAAGGTAGTACACTCATCCATCAAATAACCATTGGCTATTGATGCCTCTGGACGAGCTCTGTTGCGTACAAATCTTTTCAATGTACTCAAATACCGTTCAATAGGATACATCCACCTGAATTGCACTGGACCAGCAGCCATTACTTCATCAGTTAGGTGCACTGTCAAGTGGACCATAACATCAAAAAATGAGGGGGGGGGAAGTTTCTCAAAGTGACAAAGCCTAAGTACAATTCGGTCCTGCAAACTTTTTAAATCACTCATTCGTTGATTTCTTAAACAAAGCTATCTAAAAAAATTACTCATCTCAATCAAGGGTTGAACAACATTGGGGGATAAACAATCACAAATTGCGATTGGAATCAACTACTGAAGTAATATGCGATTGTCATGACTTTTCAACCCTTGCGATGTATTGCTCTTCAGATTCACACACTTTGAAATATTTGAAGAATAACCATCAGGCACCTTGACCATCTTCAAAATGGAAAGAAATGTCTCTTTCTCCTCTGTAGTCATCGTATACTGTGCAGTAGGAATATATGCCTTGTTTCCCTCAGCTAACTGTAAATGCAACTATTTCCTTAAACCCATTTCATCCAAATCACGGCGTGCATTAACATGGTCCTTTGATTTTCCACTGACACCTAAAATGGTCCACAATATGGTATCACAAACATTTTTTTCAATGTGCATAAAATCCAAATTATGCCTCAACATGTTAGTTTTCCAATACGGAAGACTATAAAAAATACTTTTCTTTTTCCAATTGTGACTACGCTGCCTAACCGCAGCACGAATATTACGTACTGGAGGAGCCACCAAATCCTGAATTTCATATACCGTGCGGATGTTTTCTTCCTCAATCTGCGATAACATTTCGACTCCTGTCATGATCTTTGGTGCTGGACTGAACTCTCTAGAACCATCAAATGCCACTCTGTCCTTTCTGAATCTGTGCTGAGGAGGGAGAAAACGCCTATGACCCATGTATGCCCATTTTTTGGAATGTTTATGCCATACAGATTTTTTACTTTTATTGCAACAAGGGAAAGCAAATTCCCCTTTCGTACTCTAGCCTGATAAATTTGCATAAGCTGGGAAGTCATTGATTGTCCACAATAAAGCAGCATGCAGTTTGAACATTTCATTTGTTTCGCAGTCATAATTCATCACACCATCACCCCAAAATTCATTCAACTCATCAATAAATGGCTGAAGGTAAACATCAATCTTATCCCCTGGACTTTTAGGTCCATCAATAAGAGTGGAAAGTAATATAAATTATTGCTTCATACAAAGCCACGGAGGAAGATTATATGGAACCAACACCCCGGGCCATGTGCTATGAGTTGCACCAATGATAGACTTGAATGGATTGAAACCATCTACTGCCAATCCCAATCGGACATTACAAACATCTTTAGAAAAGTCAGGATGTCTCTTATCAAAATCCTTCCATGCATGAGAGTCTGCCAGGTGGGTTAACATATCACTTTCAAGAACTCTTTCTGTATGCCATCTCATTAAATTAGAAACTTTAGATGACATAAAAAATCTTTTCAACCTCGGTTTAAGGGGAAAGTAACACATTTGCTTTACGGAAATTGGTTTCCCCTGTATCGCAATCTGACTTTGATGAGTATTATTTCCCCTGTTCTATTTCCACCTAGAAGCACCACAAACCGTACAAATATCCAAATGGGCAGTTTCTTTTCTAAACAACATACAGTTGTTTGCACATGCATCTATGGTCTCATATGTAAAACCTAAGTTCTCTGTCAACTTACGAGCGTAGTAATACGACTCAGGAATCTTAGCGTTGACAGGAAGAACTTTTTTCAATAAAACCAAAAGCATGTCGAATGATGTCTCTGACCAATTATTCAAAGTCTTCAAATGCAACAACTCCACGATAAACGACAGTTTATTGTAAGAAGTATATCCAGGATATAATTCTGTTTTCGCATCATCAAGTGCTTCATAAATCCTCCTCGAATCACGACCTGCACCAGAGCAAAGATTTATCTCACTGGTCTCAAGATTCTAGATGTCAATGCCTTCAGGATGAAACCCACGTACCATTTCAGTAAGCATTTCATGCATTGGATTAGTCATCCTTGCATCAACATCCATCTGAGCTGCATCTGTATTTTGACAATGAACATATTCTTCTCCATGACGAGTCCAACTCTTATAATTTTTCAGAAATCCATTAAAGAAAAGGTGCTCCCTCACAGTATCTCATGTGAATTGATATCTGTTAGCACATTTTCTACATGGACAACTAATATATTCACTTTCAAATCCTCTCGTGAATTCAATAAACTGCATAATGCCATTGAAATATTATCTAGACATTCGATTTGGAAGATCAATCCAACTCTTATCCATAATTATATCTGTATAAAAAACATTTACACAATACTTATTACATTTACATTTTTCAAATCAACTATATTTAAAATAAATATTAATCATTTGTTTATGAACCATTGATAAAATAATAATGTAACTAAAAGCACATATTACCTGATTGAGCTACAAACCTGAAAGGGAGGGGAGCAGAAGGCGGTGCAGCGAGAGAGAGGAGGCAGCGAAGGGGAGCCGGAGCCAAAGGCGGTGCAGCAAGGGAGGGGACGGGCGGCGGCGGCGGCGGGGAGCTGGAGGAGAGGAGGCGGTGAGGGGACGGGGGACGGGCAGCGAGGGGGGGGGGGGGTCGTCCGGGGTCGGGGGGGTGCTGTTTGAGGTGCGGGGGGGCGTACGTGGTGTGGGGAGCGGTCCGGGGTGCGGGGTGGGGGGGCAGTCTGGGGTGTCGGAGCCGTCCAGGGTGGGGGGGGGGGGGAGGGCTGAGGCCGGAGGGCGGATGGCGGAGGGCGGAGGGCGGAGGGAGTGCGGCGGGGGAGGCCGGGTGGCGGGGGAGGCCGGGCGGTGGGGGAGGCCGGGAGGCGGGGGGGAGGGCGGTAATGGGGGGCGGCGGCAAGGGAGGTCAGGAGGCGGGGGGGGGGGGGACGTCGAGGGGGGGGGGAGCGAGGGAGGCCCGGTGGCGGGGAGGCTGGGAGGGGGGGCGTCGGGGGGGCGATGATGGGGGGGGGGGCGGCGGGGGAGGCCGGGCGGCGGGGGAGGCCGGGAGGCGGGGGGGGAGGGCGGTGTTGGGGGGGGGGGCAAAAAGGCTGGGGGTTTTTTTATCAAGGCCAGCGACCGCCAATGGCGGTCGCCCGATTCTGGGGGACTTCAATGCCCCCTTTTCTAGTAGTGCCAGTCGGCTTATTCCAGGTCTACCCTCCAGCACAGCTGGGCAGTGGGTCGCCTGTCAGCTTATTCCAGGTCTACCCTCCAGCAGGGCCGGGCAGTGGGTCACCTGATGATGTATTAAGGTTTACCCTCCAGCAGGGCTGGGCAGTGGGTCACCCGATATTACATTATGAATTACTCTCCAGCAGGCCTGGGCAGTGGGTCACCCATTGGTATTTCAGACTCAGTCCTTTATACTAGGCTAGTCTGTGGCTTTACTCCATGACAACCAGAAAGGGACCTTTGTTTGTACGAGTTAGTGATGTGACAGCTTTGACTTTAAGGAGACCTCTCGACTGTGGGGCAGTGACGAGGTGTGGTTTGACTTAACCTAGAACTCTCAAGTACCAGGGGCGCTTTCCCCACCGAGACGTGTCCTTGTGACGTGACCTAAAACTGTGCGGGCGATTCAGTGTCACCCAAAGCGGATAGTGTCGAGGTGCGGTGTTTTGATCCCCTGGACTTGTAGTTCGGGGAAGACGTGGGGGATGCAGGGCATCGATGGTGTTTACTTCTGGGACTATTGGTGACTCACTTCTTTGGGCTGAGCTACGGGATGGGGATCCCCTTACGAGCTTGTTCGGGCTTCATGTTGAGCATATAAATATTTGTATATACCTTGTTCTAGTACCCACTTCCTGGGTTTGGTTGCTCTCTTTCCAAGAGAGGCGAAGACGCGTGGGGTATGCCACGTGCTTTCTGTGTCTAGCTTCTCATGGTTGGACGAGTCTACTCTCCTACTATAGGTAGCGAAGACTTGACGGGAAGTTCATCTTCTCACCATTTATAGATCCCTGTGTCTGGACGAGTCTACATTCTTTCCTCTTGTTGGGTTGAGCTGGACTCTTTTCTGCACTCTCAGTTGTACCTTTCTACTTTCCATGTTCGATCTACTGCTCACCCTTCGGTACCTCCTTTGTTTCTCCCTTGAGCCTTCGGGGTATCCTACTGAGTATTTTTATACTCACCCCTGCTTGGGCTTTTCCCGCACTTGGTGTTCCCTTGCAGACGACGGACAGGTGGAGCATGACTTCAGGGGAGCATAGGAGTTTGGGAGCTTGGACCGCGTGTGGTGGTCGTAGTCGGGTTCCAGGGGGGAACCCTTCCAACTTTTTCTCTTTTGTTCACCTTTTGCCGGGTTTTGGAACTTTTATAGTTAGACGCGTGTTTTTTCCCTTTTCTTCTCAGTTTCCTTCCAGCACTTTCTTTGTTCTGATTAGAGGTTGATGCACTATTTTGGTTTATATATAGCAGTTTCCATTTTTTCCTTTACTTGTCTTTTCTTTTAATCTTCACTTTTTTCATTGAGTGTGCTGCGTGTGTGTGTACAGGTACTCAGGAAAAGGCCTCCCCGAGTTGTTTAGCCTTCGGTGCTTGTCGCCAGCCCCTGGCCTATAAAGGCGGGATTGGGGTAGTTGCGGCTCGAGCCCGAGTAGGGTCGGGTCATGTAAAAGTTGTATCAGAGGTGGTTCATTTTTTGGGACGCCTGTTCAGACGTCCCTAAAATAAAAGGAATTGGTTGGGATTTAGGGAAACAGTGTTAACGCGTCTCGAGAGCAGCTCTCAGGCCAGGGAGTCCAATGATGGTGCGGCCGGCCGCGTATCCATTCACCAGGACCTTGATAACCCGCTTGTCGACTCAGCATGTTGAGTCACTCGTTGCAGGGGAATTGGTTTGTGCAACACATAGGATTGAGTATTTGACTGTCCCTCTTGATTTATATCCCCATCATGGTTATTGATATATACATATATGCTCATCTGATTGCGGCACTCCTTGATAATATTTAGGATGTCTCCGCGAAGACATCCATCCAGGATACCAACTTTGGTTCATGGACAATGACCCTATGAGATACGAGGCCTCATTCCAGGACTGATCATGCGAGCCCCTTTCTTCGGGTGGGCCCGGTAGCAGCACCCCCACCTGTTGAGCAGCAGAAAGCTTCAGTAGAGCAGGTTGAGCTTGAGTGCAGGCTGAGCGTGCTCCGGGGAGTTCCAGCGGTAGAGACCGCTAAGGTTCAGTGGTGAGCCAGACCCTCAGGTAGCAGAGGTTTGGCTAGAGATAGCGGTTCTCCTTTTTAGGATTGTGAAGACGCTGACAAATCAGAGAGTGGCTTTGGCAGCCAACCTTTTTCGCGGAGGAGCTTGGCGTTGGTGGAGTCTGGTGACTCAGTTTCTTCACGAGTCGTCGATTTCGTGGGGAGACTTTCAGTTGTTGTTCTGTGAGTAGTTTTTCCCCTCCTGCTTGCGCTCCTTTTGGGTTCATGATCTCCTTCAGTTTAATTAGGGAGGGATGAAGGTGGCGGAGTACGTGGCTAGTTTCGCAGACCGTGCACGCTTTTACCCGGACTTGGTCTATGACGACGACATCCAAGCACAAAAGTTTGAGCTGGGTCTCCGTCGAGAGATTCGTGCTGTCATAGTACCCTTGGGCTTTTCCACATATGCCAGGGGTTCTAGAGTAGGTGCTGGTGACAGAGATCTTCTTGTCACATTTTAGAGTTGGGTGGTGGCAGTACGCACGTCGGAGCCGAGACGTCAGCCGCAGCTAGTAGGCGTCGGCATGCAGAACCTCAACGCAGGTGGCTGTTTGATAACCAGGCTTAGGGGTGTGGTCGTACCACACAGTGGCGCTGGAGGGCACCAGTGCGGGCCCAAAGAGAGTCGGTGCTATGATTACAATGGGGAAGGTTACCTGGCATGAGACTGCCCGACCAAGAATGCAGAGACCTTCAGGCAGGCAGAAAGTGCACCACCACAACGGAGGCAGTGCCATGATCAGAGTAGTACCCATAGGGGTGGTGCTACTAGAGGAGCGGAGGAGATGGTAGTGGGGGACGGCTTTACGAGGTCTTCTCGTCACCACTAGGTGGTCCACAACAGACTCCGGGAGATGACAGTTGGGACCGCGGACAGCCGCCAGTTTTGGATGTCTACGATCCTACAGAGCATGAGGTGATAAGAGTTACGCTCTACAGCTGTTCTACTTCTTGCAGTAGAATTGTTAGACCCTGCGTGCAGAATGCTTTCCTCCCTGCTCCTTTCTTGCGGTGTTACCAGGGTGGTGAGGGACGTCGGTGTAACCCTGTGTTGGTATGATAAAAGGCGTGGACCTTTTTTCTTTAGTCGATGGCGTCGAATCAGTCACTTTCCGAGCGTGTAAGAGAGTCTTGGTTGTGAGACATCGACTGTGAAATCTTTCATGACCAGATATCCTTGGGTGTTTCACCTTATGGATATTATGATGGAGGGAATAACCGGGCCTTGTTCCAGGGTGCGGGCGGTGATTCCAGTCGGGGCGTGCGACGTAGGGGTTCGGTCGGGGAGGTGAGCTACCCACGAGAGCCTTCGGGCCGTTTGTGATCGTGCGAAGGGATAGTGAGGTTCCCTATCGCCTTTAACTAACCCCCAAGGCTAGTTTGGGTGCATTGCATCTCCCGCGTGGCTCACCTGAGGAGACGTGTGCGTGATCCTATGCATGAAATCAGAAAGGGCCGACCTCGCGTGAACAGATCAATCCTTTGGTTTGTGTGCGGTGGTGTAGAATGGTGCAAGAGTTCTTCTGGGTACGGAAGAGCCAGGTGTAGGCTTAGCACCCTTAGTTGTCCCCTGATTTTTCTTTTAGGGGATGAAAGATAGAAGGAGGGAATGATTTAAGAACCCAGTTTTTTGCTATAAAAGACGTTGGAATATTCTTGATATTATTTCAGAGCAGTGCCTTCATATGGCATTTGATTCTGATCCCCGGTGTGGCCGAAATTAATTTTTCAGTGCGTTCACACTGGGAACACCAAATAAATAGGATAACTCCTAAACGGTGATCCAGATCAGATATCTGAGTGTACGGACGGGTCCGAAATGGGGTGTTTACCCTAGGAATGACATAAAACTTGTCGGCGTAGGACGTTTGGACCCCTCACCCTCTTTCGAAATGTTAGACGGATAATTAAATTAAATAATTAATTCGATTAGTGGTTAAAATTCTAGTATCTCTTAAATGGTGACTCTGATTGGGAAACCTAGGGAACCATTGAGTTTGGAGTGTGTCGTTTTACCGTAAGAGGGGTGTAAGTTTTGCGGGTGCGGCCCGTCTGTGCAAAATGGCCCTATGGGCGTTTTTGTAATTTGGAGGCTTTGGGCGTTCAGTTTTTATAACATTTGAATGGGGTCTCGGAATAAAATTCCAGGACCGCTGTTGAATTCATAGCATCATTTTTAGCCTAGTGGAGGCTTAATCCTGACCCCGTCGGGAGTTTCTGTTCGGGCCGACGGGCGGGTGGTTAAGTGTTTTCTATTTAAACACTGAACCCACCCCCTCCCTCATATTCTTCCTCGCCTGGACAGTAGCAGGTGGAAACTCTCTCTCTCCTCTCACACTCCATAGAGGCAACTCCGTGCGAGGCGCAGCAACTCCGGCGGTCCGTCCGTGAAGCGTCGGGCGAAGCCCAACAAGGAGGGATCGTGTGTATTTCGTTTTTAATTCCTGCACACACTTTGACCCATAAACATACGTCTAATTGTTATTTTACTATTGAAAAAAGCCCCTAGTTGTGTAGTTAATGTAATTATCTCTCCAACGATAATTTTGGAACGAAATTCTGAGCTTTGAGGCATTCGCAATCGCGTGGAGAAAAATGCGGGTTTTGAGGTTTTTCTGACGGTCGGCAGGGCGGTCCGGCGAGCTCCGGTGGGCGGATCGGCTCCAGGCGGGGGCTCTGACGGCGCGCGGGCGGCTTCCGGCGGGTGACACGGTGGCGGGCTCCGGCAGAGGGTTGAGGCGGGGCGGCCGCGGGTGAGGAGCGTGAGGCGCCGTCGGCGCTGGCGGGCATGACGACGAGGCGAGGTCGCAACGCGTGACCCCAAGCAGCGATCGAGACCCGCGAGAGGCGGGTCTTCGCGGAGGACCGCGACCGGCCCCGTGGCAGGTCAGCGTGGAGTAGACCCGGAGACCACGGCCGGGCCACGCGGGTGATCCGTGGGCAAGCCAGCGCGGACTAGCCCAAACCGGTCAGGCTGGCCGAACCCGGCCGGTCCTGTCCAGGGGGGGGGGGGAGTTCGCCCTCTCCGACTTCGGACACCCGTCATTTTCGCCACGGGTGTCCGTTTTGCGCGCCGTCTGCGGCAGCGAAGAGCTCGTTCCAAGGCCAAATTTTTGATATGGTTTGGGGAATTTTTAATTCCCAAAACGAGGGGCCTTATATGTGTGACGCGTCCTTAAGTGAATTGACATTTTTCCTGGGGATCTTGTTTTGGACGGCGCAGACGCGTCTGACGTCCGTTTTGAGCACTGTCAGTGGAGTTGGGACCCTGGCGCCGGGGCGAAGCTCTCCAGAGTTGTTTCAGGCGTTGAAGCCGGAGTTGAGGCATGGACCCTATGGCCCGTCTTTTGAGTTGCGAGCAGCGTTTAGCGACTTTCTCATTGGGCATCCGTTCGGGGCGTGCGGGCAATCGATTCTGGATGTTTTTCCGAGGGGATTGCAATGGTGCAATCCACCCGCCCTAATTCTGCACGATGGTGCGGGCCCCACGAGGGTCGTTTGGGCGTTGACAGTGATTTTCCATCTCTATAACCATGCAACTGTTTTGGACAAATGAATAGTCCATCTTGTGTAATTTTTCAAAAGGATCGCAATGGTGTGATCCATTGGCAGCGCTTCGGGACCGGGGTGCGGGTCCCGTGTGGTACCACTCGTGCGCGGTAAGCCGGAATGCACCTTTTTTCGGATATCTGTTCCACTCAAGTGATTAGTTCTTTTGACGTTTTTTTCTGAGAGCATTGCGATGGAACAGTTTGCCCGACCTTTTTCGGGGACGTGGTGTGGGTCCCACCCGACCCGGCTACGGTGTATAGTACCTTTTTCACTGAGTGGCCAATTTGGGCAATTGAGTAATCAATCCTGTGTGTTTTTTCGAGGGGATAGCATTGGTGTGATCCATTTATTCAGTTTTGGGATCTTGGTGTGGGCCCCACACATGTTTGGTTACGATGAATAGTACCTTTTTCACTGGTTGACCATTTCGGGCGAGTAAGTAGTCTATCACGCGTGTTTTTCCGATGGGATTACAACGATGTAATCTGTTCAGGCGAGCGGAGGATCATACACGATCTTATTAATTGTGGAAATATGAAGGGTGCCCTGGTGGCGGTTCATCTACCATTTTTGTAGCGGACCTTTGGCGTATGGTAGTGTGCACTCCTGGGAGAATGAGGTTGGTGTCTAGAGGTATGTGGTTGGTTGTGCCTCGGCCGTTGAGGTGGCAGGTTGGAGTTGTTATGTTACACCCTTCACGTTGATGTTGGGTGTCATGTGCACGTTAGCCTTTGGGCTAGAAACATGGTATACCCTTGGAGTATACCGCAACACTGGTAGTTACATGTGGATGTTTTACCTGAGAACGTTTGTGTGCTCGATTGGGATTGACTTGGGGCCACACGTCGTGTGGTCCCCAGCTGCGTTCCATGTTCTGCATTGTGTACTTTTGACCTCTTGCGACGTAGAGGGTCCCTCGTTTCTCGGTTGTTGACCAGTGAGGTTGAGTTTTCCCCCAGCTCTATGCTCGATGGTTTAGATCCGCAAGGCTGAGTGGTTTCCCGTGGTTTTATTCCAGAGTCGGATGGTTTTGCGATACCCACGTTGTGTTCGGTTGGCTAGTGTTGTCCCATTCAGTAGAGATGGCCAGAGCTGTTCTGAGTTTTACCCTCTAGCGGGGCTGGGTAGTGGGTTACTCATCGACTTCTTCGGGTTTACCATCCTGAAGGGTTGGGCAGTGGGTTGCTTATTGACTTCTAAGGGTTTACCCTCAAGCAGAGACTAGGAAGTGGGTCACCCGATGACTCTTGAGGGTCTACCCTCCAGTAGGGCTGGGCAGTGGGTCACCCATCGTCTTGTTTTAGGTCTACCCTCCTATAGGGATGGGCAGTGGGTTGCATGTTGTTTTGTTCCGGGTTTACCCTCCAGCAGGGTTGGGCAGTGGGTCACCCTTCGACTTATTCCAGGTCTACCCTCCAACAGGGCTGGGCAGTGGGTCGCATGTCAGCTTATTCCAGGTCTACCCTCCAACAGGGCTGGGCAGTGGGTTGCCTGTCAGCTTATTCCAGGTCTACCCTCCAGTAGGGTTGGGCAGTGGGTCTCCTGATGATGTATTAAGGTTTACCCTCCAATAGGGCTGGGCAGTGGTTCACCCGATATCACATTATGAATTACCCTCCAGCAGGGCTGGGCAGTGGGTCCCCCGTTGGTATTTCAGACATAGTCCTTTATTCTAGGCTAGTATGTGGCTTTACTCCATGACCACCAGAGAGGGACCTTTGTTTGTACGGGTCAGTGATGTGACAACTTTGACTTTGAGGAGACCTCTCGACTGCGGGGCAGTGACGAGGTGTGGTTTGACTTAACCCTGGAATTCTCAAGTACGAGGGGTGCTTTCCCCAACGAGATACATCATTTTGACGCGACCTAAAACCATGCGGGTGAGTTAGTTCCACCCAAAGCAGATAGTGTCGAGTTGCGGTGGTTTGATCCCCTTGACTTGTAGTTCGGGGAAGATGTGCGGGATACTGGGCATCAATGGTGTTTACTTCTGGGACTATTGGCGACTCACTTCCTTGGGCTTAGCTACGGGATGGAGATCCCCTTACGAGCTTGTTCAGGCTTATTGTTAAGAATATATATATTTGTATATACCTTGTTCTAGTACCCACTTCTTGGGTTTGTTTACTCTCCTTCTAGGAGAGGCGAAGACGCGTGGGGTATGCCACGTGCTTTCCGTGTCTATCTTCTCATGGTTGGACGAGTCTACTCTCCTGCTAGAGGTAGCGAAGACTCGACGAGAAGTTCATCTTCTCACTGTTTCCAGCACCTTGTGTCTGGACAAGTCTACCTTCTTTCCTCTTATTGGGTTGAGATGGACTCTTTACTGCACTCTCAGTTTTACCTTTCTACTTTCCCGGTTTGATCTACTGCTCACCCTTCGGTACCTATTTTGTTGCTCTCTCGATCCTTCGGGGTATCCTACTGAGTATTTTTATAATCACCCCTATTTGGGATTTTCCCGCACTTGGTGTGCCCTTGAAGATGACAGACAGGTGGAGTGTGACTTCAGTGGAGCATAGGAGTTCAGGTGCTTGGACCGCGTGCAGTGGTCGTAGTCGGGTTCTAGGTGGGGAACCCTTCCAGCTGTTTCTCTTTTGTTCACCTATTTCCGGGTTGTGGAACTTTTCTAGGTGGGCGCATGTTTTACCTCTATTCATTTCAGTTTCCTTCCAGCACATTCTTTCTACTGATTAGAGGTTGATGCACTATTGTGGTTTATATATAGCAGTTTCCTTTTTTTCTTTACTTGTCTTTTCTTTTACTCTGAACTTTATCATTGAGTGTGATGCATGTGTGTGTGTGTGTACAAGTACTTAGGTAAAGGCCTCCCTGAGTTTTTTAGCCTTCGATGCTTATCGCCAGCCCCTGGCCTATGGAGGCGGGCTTGGGGTAGTTGTGGCTTGAGCTTAGGTAGGGTCGGGTCATGACACGCGTGATCCTCATTCTATATTGATTCTAGATCAGCAATATCAGATCATTGTTCTAAATAACATTTGAAAAATAATCTTTTACTCAGTATTTGTTTTGGACCACAATGTAAAAGAAACCTTTAAAGATTATTGAAGCAAGTGGGGGTGAAAATAAAAATGAAAAATCATGAGGAATAGAACTCAGTCAATATTTATATAGACCAGGAATGATATTCTTTAAAATGAAAAATTAATATATAATAATTAATCATCAAACAATTATACCAATTGAAATATAAAACATACCCATCTGTCAATATGAACGATCTGAGGAACAATCTATTGGTTGATTGATCTTCATTCATTATAAAAGTAGAAAACAAGAAAAATCCAACTAAGAATCCACATTAATTCAATTCATATTGATCATCAATGAAGAATAAGTTTTCACCATGATCATTCATGAGGTCCTCTAATTTTGTCTCTCACCAATCGTCGATCTCTGATCCAGTCATCTGTTGGTACAATATTTATGAATGAAGACTATATTTGTTGTCAATAGAGTCAATATAGGTCAAAATGAAGAAAGAGATGAAGATCAAATATAAAGATGATGATGAATGGAATTCAGATGATTTTTGAACTGATCTTAAGTTCAATGTATATGTATCAAAGGTGATACATTGTCTACAATAATGAAACCATCTCATAGAGTTTTGAGGGGATTGAAGTTATAAAGGGATCATGCAACATATCACTGTTCAAAGAGACTATCCAACAACCTAATTGAATAGAAATTCATTATTTGATGAGGGATCATGTATAGATTTGAATATTTAAAAATGATCATAAAAATCTAAGAATATGATGTCCGTCATATTCAGTGTAGACTAGAATGACTGATGTTGATTGGAGACAGGGAAGCTGGGAAGTTGCAGAACTTTTCCTAGAGACTAGGACGATGCTGAAACTAATTGTTCAAATATGATATATCATCTAAGAATGAGTTCATGATGAAATACACTAACAATTGAATAATCTAGATGACAGTAAAGAATCAAGGCTGTTCTTCTCGAAGTAGATATTTATGGTGGTTTCATTTCTTAGTGTTTGACAATTTTTCAGATCTCCAAATTCTGATTTCTTTGGCAATGGAAGTATTTCTACATATGGGTGAATGAGATTCACAATAAATAAAGGAATAAAACAAGGAATAAAATAGTGTAACTCAGTACATGGACCGCATACCATGTTCATGAATGGTTCACGACTGTGTACAATGAACCAGGAAAGGTACGTAGGACGGTTCACAGAACGGGTTGCGGTTCTAAAAATAGTTCACGATATAGTGAGGTATGGTAAATTGGATGGATCTTCATTAGAAGAATAGATGTTTTATGCAAACTGGTTGTCTTATGGTGTACATAAGTTTAACAGTACATGGTAATGGATTGTAGTACGCGGTGGAGGCTTACAGTTCGCGAATGGATTTCAATATGCGGTGAAGTTTTTCCCACATTGAAAATTTTGGTAAAACGGATGAGAAAAATTTGGGAAGTTATTTTCCAATATAATGAGTGTTGAACCCATAATTAATAGGGAGAAATTAGACAAGAAAATAGTATTTTAGTGGAATAACTTGGATAGGTATGAAAGTAGTTTACAAGAGAGATTCTTTGTAAGAGGAAGTGGTATGAGAAAGAAAAAACAGTTCATAGAATTTGTAGGATTAGTCCATAGAAGAGATTCTGCGTAATAAAAAGTGGTATGTGGGATTAAAATTAATTCACAGAATTTAAATAATAAATTCATGGAAGGATGAAACGGTTCACCAAGTCGATACACAGAGGAGGTACACAGAGGCGGTACATGGATGCTTTATGAAGAGGCCATACATGAAGGTAGTATGCAGAGCAAGCATGGTATGCGGAGAAGGTTCGATATGTGGAGAATGCATGGTATGAAGAGCAGGAATGGTACACATATAAGGCACGGTACATGAAGCATGAGCGGTATGTGCAGTAGGTGCAGTACGCGGAGCAGGCGTGGTACACCAAGTTGGTGTGGTATAAAGACCAGAGACAATCCGCAGAATCAAGGGCAGTTCATGAAATCAGTAACATCATAAAAGAAGATTGTGATTCTAGATAAAATAAGAAGAAGTTTTAGTGCATTAAATAATTTAACTAAAGGGAAAACTAAATATAAAATAACCTCAATTCAAAACTTTGATGCATGTAGTGTCTCATGTTGAACAGATACAAAGACATTCATGCCAATCTGTTGAGGCAACCTTCAAGTTGATAAACCAAGTGAATATATCTCCAAGGTTGTGGGTTAGGGAAGTCTTTAGAATTTATCCAAGGGAAACAATTATCTATCACTGAACCTTTAGGATGTGTTCCTAGGATAGAGTTAATTTCCTTGAATCTTTGTAATCCATATATAGTGAAAATTATTAGAATTAGGTACGACTAGAAACCTGTAAGCATATTCTCCTATTACATAGCCCTTTCTGGTGATAAATGTAAATGTGTTTTGTTTTACTTTTGTATGTGAATGCTTTAATTACTTCAAATAACCATCATACAATTTTAGAAAACATCATACTAATGTGGGAACTATATCCAGAAAAGAAGAGAAAAATTTAACACTCTAATTCAACCCCAATTAGGGTTGTCTAGGTCCTTAAATCAGTATCATAGGGAGGTTTATGTATGTTGGATAATATTTAGTAATTATATTCATAACAGGAATTGATTTTTTCATTCCTATTTTAACAATGGAGTGAAATCTTGATGAATTTTTAGTTATCTCTGATCATAAGTCTACACCCCGCAAGACCATGACGAACAAGGAAAAGAAAGAGAAGAGACATTTGATGAAGTCAATCCTATCTAAAGAAGAGGTAGGATCTCGTTCCCTATTCCATTTTGAACATGATGATGTTACAAGCCTATAATGAAAAGAAAATGGAAATCAGAAAGTATGTCTTTTCACCCTTGATCAATATTCACCCTCAAATGAAATTTATAGACTACGAAAATTCCTTTATGATATCTATTATGATTGAATCATCAGTATTTTTATAATATTTAAATTTATGAAGGAGGAAATCACCTAGCTAAGAAATAATAAATATTCTATAGAGGATGGATTGGTAAAGAATTTATCAGTATGCTATAATCTCTCCAGAATGATTGAATCCTTTTAAGAAACAAGGAGAAAACATGATATAAATACCTAAAAGTTGTTCAATGAATTAAAAGAAGAAGTGAGATTCAGAAAGGATATTGATTAAATGATCCATGTTCATGAAGGAAAACTAAAACATTTCACTGATGTTAAGGGTTTATAATTGGAATGGATATCCAAGAAGATCAAGGAACATGACACATTAATTCAGAATAAAATATTGATGCATGATAGAAGAAGTTGTTAGAATAAATAAGTATTGTGAAGAGAAGATGACTATGATTGATGTTCATAAGGTCATTCCCAATAAGAAATGTCTATAATTGGATACTCAATTGACCAATCCTGAGAAGACACATATTGAGACTTCACAAAATAATGAAATAGTTGCTACTGTTACTAAATTTTCTCTAGTGCATTATAAAGATTGAATACCTCCATCTTGTGACGAGAAAATTTTGACAACTCTTAATTATCTATCTCAAGAAATAGTGTGTGTTTCTACTAAATGCTCACTAGATGATTATATTGTCAAACGAACTCCAACATGTGATGAGAATACCATGGCTTCACTCATTTATCTATCACAAGTAGCTAAGAAAAATAAGGTAACTTCAAAACCAACTTGTAATCATGTATCTAAATATGTTTCTAGAAGGAGTGTTGGCTAAAAGAAAAATTCAAGACAAGTATGGATGAGAAAAGGTGAGTAGTTACCTGTAACTATATCTAGTATGAATATAAAGAAGAATGTGGAAGGTGGTTCTCGACATTGAGAACAACAAGTCAAGAATATGAACCAGATACATAATACAGTGAAATCTATATTTGTGTGTTAATGTTGGTGCTGAAACAAATTTGGGCAGTGTGTAATAAATTGTTAGTATGATCAAAATAATAAAAATTCACAAAGGATGCCTACCTAGTGGGGAAAAATCCAGAGAAGAGGAAGAAATGTTCGTAGGTCCAATAGCTTTTGTTTACAATTAACATATTTTTAATGCTTTATAACATCTATGATGTATGCAATGGTAGTGGTCACAGGGTATTAAGATTCCCATCTCAACATGAATTCATCATTGAGAAGAAAATAAGACATATGATTCCATCTAAGTATGAAGTTCCTTCATTAGGAAGAAGACAGATGAATGTTGTGAATAAAAATTTTCCCATGAACATATCATGTAGGGAATATGAGAAGGCCCTGGATTTTAGATCCATGAAATTGAAGGATAATTCATCTGAAAGAGAAACTAAGAGGGTTGGCACTCAGATGAACCTGTGTCGATGATCCAAACCCACTCCAACGGTTCCAAATGAAATATTGATCATCTGGAGAGATTATTTGGAAGGAATGATGAATCTTGAAGATTAAAAGGCCAAGAATTGTGCTAAAGGAAAAGGAAAACTTTCCCATGATGAAGATAAAGTGAATGAGACCGTGTGAACCAAAGTAAACATATATGATAAACAAGTTTCTTGTAAGAGATTTATGAAATCTAGTAACATTGAAAAATGTTGTATAACCATAATACCAGAGCTAGAATAATTCCTTAACAAGAGTAAGAATATATCATTCATAATGTATGTTAAGAAGAACAACAATCTACACAACGGAGAAGTGAATTTGATGAGATCTATGTCACATCAGTACAAATCAGAAAATATGTTCAGATATGTGAGAATGAAGAATAGGGAATCTTGGTTGAGAAAACTATCTCATCCATCCCACTCACTTTGAAGAAGTAAAGGGAAACCATCTTATTCACTTAATCATTTGTGTATTCTATTTTTGTTGATAATTTAGGGAATTGAAGGTGAAGCATACTCTTAGGGGGAGAACCTGAGAAGTAGTGAATTTTGTCAACTCTTAATAGATATGGAAAATAAGTATCCATACTTTGAATATTCATAAATTGATATTCAATGATTCAAATGACGATGTATCACCCTTGATGAAGATGATGATGAGTGCTTCCCTTGAGGGGGAGACAAATAAAGAACATGTCGTCGTTATTATCATAATCAATATCAACATAAGTTGGTATCAAATTCAATTACTTTGGAAATTGATTGAAGAACATGTCATTAGAAAAGGTATATCATTTCTCAATATATCATCCTTGGTTACTCAGCATGAAGATCATTTTACAAAGGGAGAGTAACTTAATTAATCAGTGACATACGAATAATGAAAGTGCCCCAAGGTCACTTATCCTACAAATTTCACTTGATTGTTTTTGATCTGTTTTTTGAAGTGAATGAAAGAGTTTATGGTTGACTATTACTTATCACATTTAAAATATTTATCTTGGAATGAAATTGGAAATCACTTGAAGATAAGAATATGATTTCACATCTTATGAGGTATCATAATCTACTGATAATTGACTTCATTGATTTCTAAATCAAATCCACTTGTTTTCCACACTGAGCATTTCTCAACTATACTTAGAGTGAAATGATTTACGGAACATTTCTTAATAAAGGAATGATACCATTTTCCAATGTACTTTGTATTTCTCGACAATAAGGGGAATAGAAAGTGAAATGAATGTCCAAATGGTGGATAGAAAGAAGAGAAAAAAGGAAGAGACCTTTCCCATTTTGACATCAACACATTCATTTTAAGATAATGTTAAGGTATTGCAAAAATAATAAAAAGGGGTAGAATGTTGGAACCAAATTCATGTATGATGTTTTTCTGTCAATAATTGTCAATATAGTTCAAAATAAAGAAGGATATGAAGAGGAACTCCAAGACAATGGAGAATGGAATTCAGAAAATTTTTGATTTGATCTTTAGTTCAATGTATATGTATCAATTGTGATATATTTTACACAACAATGAAGACATCTCAGTGAGTGTTGAAGGTATTGAATTTATAAGGTGATCATGCAACAACTCACTATTCAAAGAGACCATGCATGATCCCACTTGAAGAGAAATTCATTATTGAATGAGAGATCATGTGGAAATTTGAAGATTAAGAATGACCATAAAAATATTATAACATGATGTCAGTCATATTTGGTGTTGACAGGAAAGACTGATATTGCTAGAAGACAATGAAGTTGGGAAGTCGGAGTACTTTTCGTGAAGAATCCGACGATGTTGAAACTTTTCATTCAAAGAGTATTTATAATGGTGGGAGGAGTTTGTGAAAAAATCCAATGAATGTTGAAGAAGGTAGTTGATAATGAAGAAGCATGGGTGTTCTTTCCAAAGAATATATTTATGGTGGTTCTATTTCCCAGCATTTCCCCAAATTTTGATCCTCCAAATTGGGATTTGGTTTCTAGAAATGGTTGGATTTATGCATAATAGTGAATGAGATACAGAATGGAGAAGGAAATCAAAAAAGGAAGCAAACCATGTACCTTGGAACATAGACCGTGTACTATGTTCAAGAATGGTTCACAACTGCTTACCATGAAGTGCGAAAGGTACCAAATATGGTTTGTGGAATGGGTTGTGGTACCAAAAATGGTTACTGGTGGAGGGAGTTGTGGTATGTGGGGTGGATCTTCGTTGGTGGAATAGATGCATTACATGGACTATAAGGATCATGACATGTAGAAGGTAAACAATATGTGGTAAAGGGTCAAAATATATTGTAGAGGCTTATAGTACGCTGATGGATTTCAGTATGCTGTTAAGTTTGTCCCACATTGAAAATTAGGGTAAAAAGGATGAGATAAATCTACAGAGTTATTTGCATATATTAATACTATTGATCTCATCATTAAGGGGGGGGGGAGAGAGAGAATTTGATAAGATAATATCACAATTATGAAAAAAACTCAGCTAGATCTTAAAGTGGTATGTAGGAGAGATTCCACGTAAGAAGAAGCAGTTTAAGAGAGACAAAACAATTTACAAATTTGGAAGGATCAGTCCGTGGAAGTGATTTTTCCAAAGAAAAAGTGGTAGGTGGGAGGTAAAATAATTTACATAATTTGAAGAATATTTCCATGTAAGGAAGAAATTGTATGTGAAGGTGATACATAGAGGTGGTATGTAGAGGTGTCACACGAAGGAGGTATGTAGATGTAGTATACAGAGGTAGTGAATATAGGTAGTATGCGGAGAAGGAATTGTACATAGAGTAGGAAAGATACGTAGAGAAGGCGCGTTATGTGGATCACGCATGGAACACAGAGCATTAATTGTTGGAGGGGAAGGTATAGTACACAGAGCATGATAGGTACACAAAGTAGGCATGGTACGTCGATCTGGTGTGGTGCATAGATCAGATACAGTATGTAGAATCAGGGACATTTTGCAGAAGAAAAAACATCTTAAATGATGATTGCGATTCTAATGAAAATTAGTGGATGTTTTAGTTCATTCAGTAATCACTCTATAGGGGGGAAATGAATATAAAAGAGAATAAATTTGAGAATTCGATGCAAGAAGTGTTTCAGGATGAATATAGACAAATAAATTCATGCCTATCTGTTGAAGCGACCTTCAAGTCGATAAAATGAGTGAAGACATCTCCAATGCAGTGTGCTTGTGGGATTCTACAAAAATGATCCATGGGAAGAAGTGATTTATCCCAGAACATTTAGGCAGTGTGCATGGAATAGAGTGATTATGCCAGAATCATTTTAGTGAACAACTAGTGATGATTATTCGAATTAGGTACGACCGGGAACTTGTTAGAGTATGCTCCATGGATGTAGCCCCCATTGGTGATCCAAGTATAAGTGCTATTTTTTATTTCTATATGTGAATGTTTTAATTACTACACATATTCAAAATATAGGTTTAGACTTTTTCCTACCAACGTTGGAACAAGATCATGTAAGAGGAAAAGTATTTGACCCCCATATTCACCACCCATCTCAGGGTGGTCTAGGGTCCCTCATCATCCACCACCAGCAGAACCCCTCTAAGACCCTCCAATGTCCCTCCGATGATTTTCGCAATCAAATGGATAACACAGAAATTCTTCAAAAATTAATATTTAAATTGATAATTATTATGTCACTACGACCAAAGATGAAATAAAATAATATTACTTAATTATTTGATTTTTTATGCTAGTGACCAATATTCTAAAAAATCTCCATGTCTTCAATGTTTATGTCATGCCTAAGGTAAAACATGTATTGAAAAATCAATAGTGCCCTCAAATTTTTGATCAGCACCCCCATTTATAAATTATTCTACTTCTTGAAGAAAAGTTTACATGTTTTCTACTTAATAAATTTAATATACCTCCAACATTTATTCCAGGAACATCGGTAATCAGAATCAAATTCTTTATTAGCGGTGACTCTTGAAAACAAACCATAAAAAATTGAAAAACATTTCATGGAAAATCATATTCATTATAGATGCTCTCGATAAATACATGACATGTAATACAATTACAGAATGTGTATTCCATTAAAATGGGATACATCGAAAAACACATTGCCTCTAGTTAATATGTATCATGATCGCATATTATATAATGTGAAAATTTTACATGACAAGTAAAAATTTCACGCCCTTTAATAGTTCATGATGTATGTTTGTATTTAGTTACACATCATGTAACATATACAAGACATGTAAATTCACTACATATAGTTTCATCCCATTTACGGTAAAATTACAAAAAAATGCCTACAAATCATCTCAAAGAATTAGAATCCCTCATAAATACATTTAAAAATTTTATAAACAGACTCCACTAATTCAAACATACATACTTCCCAAAATATTAGATTATTTTATCCAAAAAAGGCTCTCTATGTTTGATCAATATTCACCCTCCATGGGTTAATGAAAAATTTCAAATTAGGACATACCTAGAATATGATGGGACCTTAAATATTGGTGACATCTTCCACTTATCCTTGGTTTTTGAGGAACTTAATTTCATCCCCATGAAAAAAATAAATCATTGTACTCACATATCCTTCACAACAAAAATGGTGTCCATACAAATAATAAATGTATATTCAGAAACATCTTACCAATCATTAGTGTTTCTCCTCTATAAAAAACCACTTTTAAATAGAACACATATATTTAATTTTTAGAACCTTCCACAGTAATTATAGTAATTTTTTCATGTTTTTGTTTCACCCATTTCTCATTGACTAGTGGTCTTTTGAGCTCCAATAAGATTTAATTTTCTTCATCTTGTTGATGTTTTGGGTTTAGAATAATTGATGGATAACATAAACTTGTGGTCATTCTCTGAAAAATAGTATTTCCAATTTTTTTAAGTACAATACTAATAGGATAAGAATAAAATAGTTAGTATATTTTTTTGAGAATGGCCGTTTGTGTTGATGTACATGAAAATTTTAATGGCATGTTTGGAGAGGGGAGTCATTCTTGGTAATTACACATCCATCAAAACACCATGAATTCTTCTTCATGATATTCAATTATATTCACTCTATATTTTAATTATTTATATTGGCTATCAATAATCCAATCGTAAACATTAATTCTAATCCTTGAATCGACCTGTATCTCTATGTTTCTTAACATTCCAAATTTAATCCAATAAATCCCATTTTTAGTTCTAACTTCTCTTCATTCATTTGATGAATATATAGATTAATTTGATGAAAAAATATATATACATTCTTCGTATGGGCCCTCTGAATATAAATTTCTTCAAAAAACTCTTTGAGTTTACATTAAATATTGAATCTAGCCTTCACATTATAATGTTCATTATCACAATAAACAGTGAAATTCAAGTTTATAAAAACCACTGAAGAATCCTCAACAAAGACTAAATAGTATTTAACCTCCCCCACATTAGTTTCTTCTAAACTTTATTCTTCCTAAGAATGAAAAATTATTTTCATTGAATAATATATTTTTTCATTCAATTCACATACTTAGATGCTTTTATTTAAGGAGAGTCATCTTCATCGCTCTACTAATATTTCATGGTAGAAATATCTTCAAGGTTTATATCATCCCCATACAGTAATAAAGAGATTTGAATACTGCCTTTAAATTTTACTTTATCCCTCTTAAGGTTATAGTAGAGGAAGGAAATCACCTCTTAAACAACTTCTTCATCAATACAGTCATTTATAGAAAGTTTATCGATATCATTTAATGAAATATCATTAGATTTATCCTCTCATTTGGAATCATTGTCTTCATTTTTTGTTTTAAAAGTGAGATGAGTATTGTATAATCTATACATAGATACATCCTTCATGTCCTTATATTCACGCATGAATACCTTTGTATTAGAACATAACGATAGTATCCTAGAGATTGTATTATTGGTTTCTACATCATCAATACTATCTCTAAGAACGTGAATATATTATAAAATATTATTTGGGTGATCAAATAAATCCTTATATTTTTGGGTTAGGCACATCTTCATATTTTATATATATTCCCCAGGACATGTGGATTTTCCTCTCAATTATTCAAATCACTATCATAAACATTCAAATGTTTTTTAAATATTTCATGAGATGTTTTTAAATGAATTAAATTAGTATATATAGTGATTGAAAAATATCTCCCAAATTCATTTATTAAATTAACATCTTTATTCAATACCTTTGGGTCTCTTTCTGAAAAAGCTATACCTTCCATGTTTGTTGAGATACAATGAATAAATCATGTGTATAATTCTATTTTAAAATACTTGAAGTAGTGAAACATCACGTTCTTAAATAATTTTTATTTTTTATATTTAAAAATAGGAAAATAATTATGATTATTAATTCATACTATTTTCAATCTTCTAAGAGATAAAATATTTTATACAAAACACATATCTCAGACATCACTACTTGGTCCCTATCAAGGACTATACCCCGATAGGGGGTTGAATTATGGTATATGGTTTTTAAAATATTATCCTTCATTGATCAGAATATTTTTCTCTAAATAATATGAACAACTCTTTCTATACATTTGAAAAATTCATAGAATGACAAATGAAATAAGATAACAAAGGTGATTTTACCTGGTTCTCCCAAATGGGATAATAAATATACCAATATTGGGAATGTATCTTTTCACCTTGAGAAATATGAGCACTAATAAATGAATAATTATAAATTTGTGTGATTTCTCTAATAATATAGGTATACTATCTATAAGAAACTCATATAATTCATTGCACATATCAGTAGATATGTACATACAACTTCTTCTAGGCTAATATTTTTCTATAAAAACATAAGAAGAGTGATTATGCTTCAAATTTTGTTCACATTATATATGTACATGATGTGTTTCCCAGGAGATATATATATTTTAATATATTCCTTCTCAAAACAATCTATCACTCCTAGATTCTGGTAATTAAATTACCCTTTATTATCTTAGGATCCTTTGTTCTCTCTTAACATATTCTTATACTCATTATATTCTATATAATCCAACCATTGTTTCTTTATTCAAGGTTTGGGATCAGGTATTGTTACTTTCTACTCATGATATTGAGTAATTTTCCATCCTCATTTATGTGTAGTGGAAAAAAAATTAAGTCTCTTAATGTTCATTAAATTCTAAACCATAACTCTCATTTTAAATTTTCCTAGTTTTCTAAAATAGGGTGGTTATTGTGTGATCTTTTATTCTATGAAATACTCCTATTATTACATGTATTTACTACATTTGATAACCTTACACCATGGTTTAAAATGTGAGATAAATCAAAATAATGTTGTGACGACATATTTCCTAAGTTTTTTCATCCTAAAGATGACCAAATATAAATTTTTTTCATGAAATACTCCTCTAAACTCACCCATGATATCTCTATATTTTTATCTCAAAACTTTTATCACAAATCTTGATATAGTGTGAATGTTTTTCTAAAACATAGACAATACCAAATGAGGAAGTTATCAAAACTTTTGATTGGAAATAAAATGTCTCCACAACAAATGATATTTCTATGACTTGTAAACTTTCTTTACAACCATACAATGGAGTAGTCTATTTTTCTTGGAATTGATATAAACTTTCTTACCCTTAAATAATTTGTGTTTATATTATGAGAGATGAAAACTACCTATAAAAAATCTACTTAAACTTTATGCATGTTAAAAAATCAATTGTATATAAATTCTTTTATAAAGACCCTTACCTCACTTATTTCTATATTTTTTAATCTTTTATCTCAAACCAAGGTATATGTTTTCTATGATATTGTTCTTAGATTACTCGTATGTATTTCCTCACAAAAAAAAACTCATATATCAAGATATACCTTTACACATCCTACATTTTAACTTTATGGGGAACATATGACTTCTATTATCTTTATATGAAGGACATCTTTAATACCACTATGGTGTAGTCTGTTTCACTACATCATGGATAGCTTCCACCAACATCAACTTTGGGTGCAACCTTAAACATCTCGGTGTAGAGTATTTCTTCCAGAATTATTTTCTATCTATTATTCTCTATGATTAATTAATAAAACATTATGTATAATTTTCAAACAAAAATATACATAAAAACGAATGATATTTTTTTCAAATAAATTTATATAGGGTTTATCCACCCCTCATAACAAGATATTGGCGTCATTACCCCGCTGACTCCCCAAGTTGTTTTTTCTACGTATCATAACCTAAACATGGAAAAATCCTCATACTAGGGGATATATCTCTCAGTATATAAAATAAATACATGAAAATCCCCATTCCCCATGTGGGATATATAATGGAGTGTTATTGTGTTACCTCACCAATCAGGCTACACCACTATGCACTATAGTGCAACCACAAATTCCACATCATAGCCCATTACTACAAACTATATGAGGGATGTTGAATCAATGTACTAAATTTTGATGGAAGGAAATATTAATTTACCATTAATCAATCTCTTTTCACAATACCTAAGGATACAAACCATCACAATCCTCTGAAACCAAATTCACCGTCCTTCCACCCTTCACCATATGACAAAGTTATCCATGGATCACTACCTCATAGGTTTTTATGTTATTTATACCCACACATGGAAAATTAATCATGTTAGAGGATAGATATATCATGTTTTAAAATCCACTTATAAATCTACCAAATTACCCATGCAAGAATCGAGATAGGGATTTATAGAGCAACTTCATGAGCCATTCGAATACATTTTTTACAAATAGACGAAAGTATATTAATACCACTTCCAAAATAAAAGGGGAATAAATTATAAACTTTATAATAATATAAATATTCTAGGTTATATAGATATATACTCAGTAGGTGATTATGATGATAAAATTTACTCATCTGGTGGATTTATTTTGATAATGATGTTTCAGATAGAAATGAACGACACAAAAATTATATTACTTTGAGAACCATAAAACTTCAATATGTGGTTTTTATATCTTATTTCACCTAGATGATGTGGATAAATGAAAATTATGAATAATTTATAGTTAATATTAAAAATAATATCATGATTTTATATAGATGTTCTAATGGAAATGAACATTCTAAAATCCATTACAATGCACACGGTTCAAGAATGTTGATATGAGATAACATTTTTATTAAGGAGAGGGATGATAATGGTTTCATTTTGAAAAAATTAATTCCTAACCAAGAAAAATTGGTATATATTTTCTCTATGTTCAAACCAAAAGACTTGTTTTATAATTTTTGTTGAAAAAAATATTCAACCCTTCATTTTTACAGAGGTAAATATAGTGTACACCAACCCAGCAAGGATGATGCTGTCATAAGGGTGAAAAGGATAAAAACGATTATAATTTAGGTATTGATTTGATTTATCATCTATAAATTTAATAGTTAGTCTAGTTATAAAAATTGTGATACGTATGAGAAAATATTGATCTAATTCATGGGGAGAGCACTCAAATTAATTATCCAGTTATTTTTTGACACCATATAGCATAATTGTCTCAAAAATACAATATTATTATATTGTGTGGTGTTAGGTAGAATCTCACCTTAGAAAAGATATAAATTGATGTTTTTTAATTTATATATTGATACCTGAGAATAGTTTTATATCATTTAAAATATACTCTATTTTGATATTCATAAACTTATTTTCATTTTTGAATAATGTTTTACAAGTTTTAAAATATAAATGATAACTGTTTGGATGTGTTGAGATTTATTTTGAAGGCTTCGAGAAGTATCTGTGTTTATTTGATGGTTTCTTTAGTAGATTTGAATCACCTCTATATTTACAGGTTTTGGGAAATTTATAATCATCCTCAACCATATAAATTTTCATAATGTTCATAAACTACATATGGTTCGATTCATCATAAAGTTCATAGAGTTTATAAAACTTAGGGAACTTAATAAAGATTAAACATTATAATGTTTGACGATCATATGATCGAAACAATTATTAGTATGGTTGGTATGAGGTTTCATATGATTCATGACCATAGTATTATTCCGGATAATATTAACGTACACGGAAGTAATCATATAGTTTTGGAAACATTGTTAGGTTGAAGATCATCATAGGGGTTATCTATAGAAAGTTCATTATGATACCTAATATTTACTAAGGATAAATAAATTGTGTGAAACATCTAGTAATAGAATATGTAAATACATATTATGAAGATATGGATTTTAATTATATTATTTTATAATATATATCTTCATTGATTAAATATTATATAAATTCCAATATATTTTGATTCATCATGTTAAATATTTTATCATCAACATCATGAAGGAAAGCTCCACATCATAATTAAAAAATCTTGTTAATGTGAATGGAATTCAATCTCCCTTATATTTCTTGTATTATTAAAAAGAGGAAAGTATCCATAGTCTCTCAGTAATTTAGTATGGAATTTTTGAAAAGGATTAAATGAGAAAATAGTGTAAGTTTTATGGATATTTTAAATTAAAATTGGGGTAATTATTATTCATGTTTACTGCCGGTATTCTTATGGTATATCTTATGTAGCTCTAGATCAGGGGTTGATTCAATAAACAATTATGGAAAAGAATTTCAATGAGTCTTTAGAATGTTAATTGGAGAAAATTTTTACAATGTATTTATAATAACTTCTGTAACTACTATTTTTATACATTGATGAACTATTGGAGTGAAGAGGGTAAAATTAAATACAATCATCAATTTCATCATTTATGAGTTGTGATGAGATGAAGGAAATAATAAATTCATGTGAGTTGCTTAACTTCTTTAATGTGTGGAGGAAAAAGATCATATCATTCATCCTTTCTCTCAATCATGAAATGATTATTTAAAAGAAATAAAATTAGAAGGCTGATTTTCATGATAATGTATAGATATTGATCTGTCAAACACCTTTTAAAATATTATCTTATTATTTGTATAGAATCATAAGGATATAAACTTATGATCTTGTTGAAAAAATGAGTTATGGAATAATCTTGAAGGTTGGTGGTATTAGTATCAATAGTTCTCGAATTATTTCTATTATAATAAATAACTCAAGAATTTATAGTACACATATTTTTTTTTTCATAAATAACATCCCAACAAAAAGAAATGAAGAAGAGTTTCCCAATCTGGTAATCACTTATTTGTTATATTAATAATAAAAGAATTTGATCTCAACCCGAACGTCACTATGATTAACCTCTCACATTGATGATGGACCATGTACAAAATCTTGTGTGTTATGAATTATATTACAACACCACTGCACACGTAGTGAGGTTGTTTTTATAGTAATTGTATCATTACCCTGGTTATTCATGGAGATTTAATTTTTAATAATTTATAAAAACATATACCCCATATTCACCCCCTTTGGTATTAAAAAAGATATGGTCTGTGGAAGTTTATACCAGGTAAGGATGTTGAGGATTTTTCTTCCAAAAAACATCAAATTTCATTCATAAAATTAATTATTTCACTTATATATCTCTTTATTTATTATTTAATTTTATTAAAACATGAAAAATATTTTTTATAAAACATTATTTTTTGTAAAATTAAATGTTTCTTCATTGTTTTCTTATTCAACTATGTCCTATAATAATATTATATAATCCATTTCCCTTTCATAAGTTATCATGTTAAGTAATCATGTTCAGTGTATGATCATTAGGCAACCATTTATCTTTATGTGACAAACAAATCCATTTTTTATTACAATGGTAAGGATTATTCTATAATTATGATTCCCCCCAATTGATTGGTGAATTCTAATAACTTATGAGATTCAATGTATTGTGTATAGGTCTTGATCATAACTACAATAGTTTTCATATTTTTTGTTAGGATTTTAAATTCCCTTATGATTTTATGTTTATGTCACAACTCTATGAAATGATCCATTTTTATTCAACAAATTTCAATTTTTCATGATCTTGTGATGTTCTCATTAATCTTACAGTATCAAATATTATTGTATTCATAATGTTTTATTCTGATTATACACTTGCATGGGATTTCTCTCACCCATTATTTTGTATATTTACCTAGGGATTCATGTTAAGGAATAAAATTATCATATATTATAAGAAAATTATTATCAATGTTTTAATAATTGTTCAAATTTTTATTTAAAAAATGTGGTATTATATACATATTTTTCAAACACAGTTGTTATTTTTGATGTAGGGACTATATTTTTAAATAAAATCTTCTTGTTTTAATGTGTTATTGTTTTTAAATTATATTTAAGAGTTATAGGATGTTATATAATATCATTTATTAACTGTAATGCAAAATAATCATAGGAATAAATTTAATTGCTAATATATACTAAACTAATAAATATTATATTTTAAAAAGAGATAAATTTAGTATTTTATATTAGTAATAATTCAAGGGAAACACCATTGATAGTATTAATGCATCACCAACAATACATTATGGTGTGTTCCATTAGATTTCGCACAAGTAAACTTCTTATTGAAAATTATCTCTCAATATTTAGGGTTTCACAATGCTTTAGTGAAAACCATAAATCAAAAAAATTCATATTAGAAAATATGAGCATTAAAAATAAAATATAATGAACAACAATATAGGGAAGTGGAAACAAATGATAAACGATATTCTTCAATAGTAAATTAAATAATGTTGAACCACTTCCATAAAGTAAAAAAACAAAATTATTTGTTGGTTTTTATATTTCCCACAAACATAGTTTCAACCTTACTATAATGGGGGGTTATTATAGAAATATTTAATGTAATAAAATACCTTACCTCTATATTTGTTAAAATGAATATATCGTAATATCTTATCTCACACTCTGTATAGATGATGGAAATAAAAATAAAATAGAAAAAAAATAAGTCACACTGTATTTTCGAGGAATATTTACAATGTTTTAGACATTACATAGTGAATGGTTGCTATTATCCCACTCAAACATGGTTACAATTTTATTATCAAACTCAACCTAAAGTTAAGAGAATCCCCAAGAACCCATAAACCTAGATATAACTAACATGAATGTCATGAGTCAGCTAAAATGCAAACACTTTTCTCGTAGAAACGATCACCAACAATCTTATTTTTCAGTAAACAATAATTTATGGTCTCCTACATAAAATAAGAACATTATGAAAATGTTATTTTCTTCTTATAATAAATAGAATAGATTATCATTATTAATTATAATAAACTTCAATGATAACTTATCTATTCTCATGTCCAAAAATATATTCTATTATCTTAAACACTTATTTTATTTTCAAAAAATATTTCAAAAAATTTCATGGATACTAAACTATCTCTTCCTCTTTGATTATCAATATTAAAATTCAAAATTGAATTTATCTCACACTCAGTTATATTATTTATCCCATAAAATGTTAATAAATAATCAGTTAATATGGATTCCATATTTTTACTTCTTCTATTATTATTCTTATATTACAAATTATTTTTTAGAAAAATATTTCTCATATAATTGATTATAGAAGCCTCTATTATGAATAATGATAACATGGTATCTATTTTAAATTATTCCATTATTATTTCCACTAGTTAGTGTTATCTTTAATGGCCAATAAGGATATTTTATTAAACTCATATAAAATATCCATGTTAATCCCCTAAAAATAGTCCACATTTAATTATTTAAAATATTTTATCATAAATATCCAATGTTTTATTTTTCAAATATAAAGAATGTATCACAGTATTATTTTCCATGTATTCCTGAAAATATACAATATAATTTTTGATGTGGAAGGCATCATCTCAAGTTGAAATTCCTCTTCTTATATCTTCTTCAATCTCATCATGAATAAGAGCATAATCAAAAGTATTGTGATAGATTAATCACTAAATTACTTCTTATAATCATATGATATTACATCATAATTCACATAAAACATAATTTTACAATATACATGATCATATATTAATCACAAGATGGCTAACAATAAAACATGTTAATATAAAATAACATAATAGGTATTTATATTTGAGAATGTTTGACTCTTCTATATCATTTGGGACCCCTAAACTATTATTCCACATATTCAAACTACTCTAATATTGATCCCATATATTCTTAGACAACTGCATTTATAATAAAGCTTATCTTATGACACCTCATGTTACTCTTATATACCATTTAAAATTTAGGATTAATTATTATAGAGCTCATATTTATTCTTTCATAATGTTATGTTAATCTTAAATTTTAGTAAAAATCATGAATTAAATCATTTATAGATTTCAGTTAATCCCCTCTATCTTAATTTTAACCCCTCACCACTCTGTTTTAATTTAATGTAGAATCATGTTAATCAAATTGGTACTTAAGATAATCAATGTTATATATACATATTTGGTTATGAATCTACAATTTTTATGCATTGGAACAGTTTAATTTTATATTCACAATAATTTAGTAACATTCATAAAATATAAAATCAATCAATGTATTATTAAATTTTATAATTCTTGAATCTTATCTAAACAATCTAATCGACATCGATTCTATTAAAATCACATAAAGTAACATAAAAAATTCATTATCCCTCAATGGAACACCTCTTAGCAATTTCTAAATAACATGAATATTATTATAGTTGATTCAAATAAACTAAAATACTCTTCAAATCCCCTCTATACATTTTAATTAATCAACAATTACCATATAAATAATTTCTGAAAATATCAACAAATTCAAATGATTTTAATTCATTCATTAATACCATTGTGATATCCAATGGTATTCTACTATCTTAGACTTTTATAGTAATTTTTTAAATTCCATAAATGATTCATTAATTGTTCTTTTAAAAAATTACAATCAATTCAACATATGTTATATATCTAATTTAGTTTCTTCAAAACATCATCATCCAAGGGTGGCATAAATATGAAAATATACATTATTTTCTATATTCAAAAAAATGGCCTATAGATTTTATCTTTATTACTCACATCCATCTTATCCACTATTCAAAATTTCATAAATAAATATCCATGTGTCTTAATACAAACATAATATTCAATAAATTTTATATTTCATGGAAGTTATTGAATTTAAATATACTATTTCATTGAACAAGTTGTTTACTCACATTACAACATCAACTACTTAAACCATCTAAACATAATTTAAACAAAAAATATCAATCATCTTTTTCAATTATTAGTAAAAGTATAACTTCTATGAAATATGATCATTGTAATCATCATATATACAATTTTTTATGATCACTTAATCTATTATTTACAATCTACCTTCCACATATACAAAACTTAAGGGTAGGGTACTTGATTCTCTATTCTCAAATGTACTCTCTGATCAACATCATCTTACAGAATATTGATATCCTTTCATGGGTAATTAAATAATAATCCTATTATATTCTCTTTCTAAAATATATTGACATTATTTATTATTGAAAACAAATACATTGAATCAATATCCACAGGAAAAACTATCTCTTCCTTTATATTAATTATTAACACCTATAAAGAAAACGTATTCCAATATGTTCGCAGTCATTTTTTTCTTATCCGGTTATTATAAAAAAATTAAGGCAGAAATTAAATATGATTTATTACTTATTCATGTTCATGTACACATGATAAATACTTATTAGAGAAAAATATGAAAAATTTAATTTCTTTGACTGTTTTCCGCAGCCATGTATTCATTAATATATTCTAATAATTCTTTTCATTGAACAAAAAATTTATCTACCTTAATTAAAGAATTAATTCCATTAAAATATAGATAAGAGAAAGTGACAATCATACCACATCAATGAAATAATTAAAATAATTTTTGTAAATGAATATTTATGTATAATAGTTTATTTTAAAAATATTATCAAAGTCTCCCCCTCAATGTGTATACTCCCATAACTTCTTTACCTAGTCCAATATCTTTGGTAAATGAACTCTTAGAATTATATAAATTAGAAATATTCATTAAATAAAAATATTATGTTTTATCACATCGTAGAAGCATCACTCCATATATTTATAAATAATCATTGTACTCAACTATTGAGTTCTCCCACATAATATAAGATCTACCTTCAATTCCATTATGAAAAAAATAAATAATGAATATAATAATTACTTTACTTCTATATAGTTACATACCAAGAGAAAAAATGTTGAGAGTTGTATCTATTTTAAGATAATGGGTTTTTCCATTTATAGTAATTATAGAACTCCTCATGCATTCATCTATTTTTTTTCAAGATAGTATTTTCCATCTGAAGAACGGTCTTATTTCCCTTGTTAGTTGTTTCATTATATAGAACCTACTTATGTAATTCAGCTTAAAAGTTATATGAACATCATGTTGATAACATAATTTTCTCAAACATCTGCTCATCTATTGGTAGCATGGTCAAACATTATTCAAAAACGTGTCTATATTTAATTCACCTTCTACAAATTCTGCCATGAATTCTTCAGTAACCTTAGTTTGGTAACCTCTCGAAAAATTTAACAAATTTCTAATTTTTAGAGATCTCTTCCCAAAAATAATCCCTTTTATTTATTTCTTGTATTGGTTAATTTCATTATTTTTTATATTTCCCACATTAACATCAAAATACAATAATTTCTTAAAATAGTGAAAAAAATTAATTCTCTCACATAATAAAATATGATTCCACTTTTTGGTATAACTTCATTATTTTCTTTATTGGGAATATTTTGTTCACCCCTTTACATTTAGATAAAAAAACATAAACAATTCAACTTTATTTTATTTTCCTTATTCTAATCATTTGTTATTTAATTTCATCATTAATTTTTTAACATCATTGGTTTTTTAAATCATAATTCCTCTTTTGAATGACTTCTTTGATTAAAATTTCAATAGATTTTCTCTATGATTTCTATTCAATCTGAAATGAATTAGTAGTTCATATTATTCTTTGATATACAATTCTGTTATCAACTATTAATCTCAGGGATATAAGCCTTATTTTTTATTAATATATTGACATATAGTCCAACCAATAGATAGCCTCATGAATTGATATTTAATACCATTAGAAATGGTCCACAATAATTTTCCTTCAACTTTAAAGCTAAGTATATATATCTTTGAAACCATTATATTTATTCAATTATCCATTAATTAATCTTATTTTGAATTTTATATTTTTACATGATTTATTTAATCTATTTGTTGTGTTATATTTTGTTTATCCACAATTTCATATATCCATATTTATCAAATTTTGAATTGTTATCTCAACTTTGAATGAAAATAGTATAAAAAAGTTATGTTTTTTTGGAATAAGAGTTACCTGTTATTTTAATAATATAATAGATCCATCATTTGATGATTAGAATATATTCTATCTAATAGATAGAGGACGTTTAAAATATAGTCCCTCAACAAAATTATGTATAGAATCAGTACTTTTCTCAAAAAATCATGATAGCCTATATCATGTAACTTCTGGATTCTAATATTTTGCTTCCAAATCATGAAAATTCATGTTAAGAGTGTTCATTTAATCATTAATATAATTTAATATTTTTCCATAATTTTTTCTTATCCAATAAATATTATTATCTTATTATTCATGTATCCTTTTCTTCGTATACAATTATTTTTAATTCTCCATAATCTTATTTTACTTAAATACTATCTAAAAATTCTTTATATCAATATTAAAAATTTGTTTTTATTATAATTCATATATCTTTTCCTAAATAGGTTTCATTAGTTGTTCTTTATCTTGTATTTTTTTACTATATACCTCCTCATTGCAGGCTCACGCTTCTATAAGAAAAACATTAATAGAACTTTTTCAAAAAAAAAATATATAGTGAGACCTAAATATGTTAACATATTATGTTCCATCACTTTATCTATCCATTATTCATCATATTCAAGTTGGTTGATATCCTCATGAAATTCATTAAAATCTCCCAAATAAAATTCAATACTTTATGAAAAAAATATGGGTTCTTTTAAAGAAAACATTTAAACCAACATAAATTCCATTGATGCATGATCTTATACAATTATACATTGTTTATCCATAAGAAATTAATGGAAATAAATATTAAAAATATACTAAAAAATAGGTGACACTAATTTTTAATAGTTCTTCCCATAATATATGAGCTAGTTCTTTCTATATAGTGGTTTTTATACAACTCATACATATATGATATTTCATTATCAATATCAATATAAAAATAAGGGTATGTCCTTAAACCCATAAACTTATCATTAGTTGGGTAACATACAATGATCTAAATGCCTAAAAAAGATAAATATATATATTCGATACTGGTATGAACCACATTTTTTTATTTCAAACAAATTTCGATATATCCTTTTAGATGTAAGATATACATGATTGTGTGGATCATTTTTTGGACTAAATAGATAAAATCTCTTTAAATGAATAAAGAAATATTTTATAGACCCCGCTCTATTCACATAAAGTACAATATATTTAGATGTCTCACAATCATATTAAATGTATAAAATAACCTTCAGTATGTGGGATACTTGTCTGGATATTTCTTCCTTAATTCTAAAGAAGAACCGTCACATATACATTGTTATATCTATTATTTCTTCTCTTCAAGACATAAGATATTCATAACCAATTGGTCAATATCACTTCTAATTTATCTTCTTAGTTCATATAAAGCATACATAACTCAATAGTTCTCATATTTATATTTCATATATATTTGAATATGGAATCCTTTATGAATCATTAGAGCATGGTCGCCTTCCTAAATTCTCTAATTATCATTTCAGATGGTCAAATATATAATTAATATTCCGTTGAAATGTTTTCTTTGACTCCCCTAATCTATCCTCTACAATTACCATAAATTTTTCTCATTTAGTTCATCAAAAACATGTATATAAATATATATATTTTCCAATACACTATAAAACCCATATTCAAAATTTCAACATATTTATGACCATCTACAGTAATATTGTAACTATATAAGCCATCATCTCATAATGAAATTTTTTATTAAATTTTATCATCAATCTAAATATGAGTTATTGGTAAACTAAAGTCATCATTATATATAAATCTCTTAATAAAAATTTTAAATTGTCTAATTTAACTATCTAATTCACTAGGAAACAAAATTTAATTCATACATGGACACTAATTAACCATTCACATCCTAGGTAAACATCATGTTAATATTAGATAGTATCAACGGTATTAAAATGTGAGAAATGATTACTATTATGTATCTTTTATAAATTAATATATATTATTATTTAACATCAAAATAATCTTACAAAACTATTATGTTTTCTTACACAACGTAGTTTGAACAAAAGTTACTCATATGAAATATCTACTTACTCTTAGATTACCAATATAAATTCATATTTATTCTTATATATCACCATTTTAAACTTCTAAAACTACGAGTTACTATTATTTATAAATGAAACATTTTTAATTATTCATACATAACTCATAGTTAAACATTCATATCTAACTTATTACTTTTATCAATAGTTATTTCTAATATAAGATCAGATTAATCATATATTCCGTTATAAACACTAATGTTACACATAAAATGATCAAGAAGTCATTGGATTATTCATATATAAATGCAATTTACTATTATGTAGCCAATGGTTGGGAAGTCTTCAATAATATACAGCATAATTCATATATAATTCAACTCAATCCTTCTCAAATCATCTCTGAACAATATCATCCACATTGATTCTATTCATAAAACATAAAATAACGTAAGAAATTCCATATTCATCTATGATACTCATCGTCCCAATTTTAAATTCCCATGTAGTGTATTCAAACTAATTCATATAAACAAAAAATATCTTCAATAAATATTTATCTATTTGAATTCCAGTCCAAAAACCAAGGAATAGTATTTAAAAATATCTTATCAATCTAAAATTATATTAAGGAAGTTGTTAACACAATTGAGATCTCAAATGATCTTCCACAATGTCAAACTTCTACAACTCTTTTTCAAAATAATATAATTCTTTGAAAATTCCATATTCGTCATTTTTTCACTAAATGTAGTATATATTATAACTCCAACTCAGTTTCCTCAACACATCATTATACAAGTGTGATTTATATATAAGTATAATTAGTTATGAAGTATATTCCTAGAGATTGATCTTCATAAAATTATTTATTCATTTACATTAATATCTACCTTCTCGACAACTTTGCATCCCATCAACAAAATCATATTCACCATACTATAATACGTAATATTCGGATATATTACTTATAATGGAACTCATAATATATGAATACCCAGCTCTGATCCAAGTGATTAGTCTCATTATCCCACTAACAAATTTACCATTCTATAAATATTCTATACGAAATTATTATGCATCTTCACTAATTATTAAAAAGAACAACTTCCATGAAATTTGATCATTCGAAGTATGTCACATAGTTTATTCTATGAAATTTTTTCCTCTTATTATTTGTTTCCCTTTACCACATACCCAACTTAAGTATAGTGTACTTACATATCCATGTTTTTAGCATATGAATAAATATTTATCAACTCATTACCTGGTGAAATCCTTTCTTGTGTACTTCAATATTTATTTTATCATCTTCTATACTAATTTCATATTGATATAATTTCTTATTTATAATAAATAAAATACATCAATATCAAATGTATCAATATTTTCCTTCTCCACCTTATGTAAAAAATAAATATAAGGTAAAAGTTTGTTTCATTTTCAAATTAAACACAATGTTATTAATAATGGTTATGATGATGATATTGAAGAAAACCTTTTAGTTAAATATCCACTGAAAATCCATAATACTCTCTAACTTCTAAATATATTTTTTAATAATGTGAATGTGTGTGTATTCTTGCGCAATTTAAAATTTTTATTATATAACTTGGACCAATGTTTGAGAAGCTCATAAATAAAATATTTAAATTCATTTCCATTTTTAATAATGCATTATTACTGTGCATGTTTAATTAACTATGAATCTAACCATGAAATAATCATATGGATTTCACAAGGAAAATGAAATATTTATGAGCTTTTGATGCATGGATTTATAATGATATGCACTTAAATAAAACTCCTTTAATAAATAAAAAAAATTTCCAAAATTATAATTAATGATCACTTTTTTATGCTAAAAGAAATGTTAATATAGATCATCTAGGGAAAACACAGTTTTTGTAAAAAAATATATCAGTTGGATTAATTTTTTTATTATTATAAAAAATAACTACTATAGAATCATTAAAAATATAAGAGTGGCCATTATTATCCCTAAAAAAATTCACTAATAATTAAACCCTTTATTAGTACTTTTAGGAAGAAAAGATAATGTTAGCCTTTATGAGCTCTATAATAATTCTATTGATAAAAGGATAGCCTTTATCAGGGTTTTTTAGTTATGATAAAGGGAACCTTTTATCTACTCTTTTTTAGTGCTAATAAATGATGAGCTTTTTGAATTAGTTTTAGCATTGGTAAAAAGTACCATGTATAATATAATTTATATTTAACTATTTATATATTATTAACTATCGACTATAAAATCATATATATATATATACTACACACACACACACATATATATATTCATCTATATATATATATTTATAATTAAATAAATAATTGTGTATTTGTATATATATATATATTAATATGAACCATATAAATAAACGATGAAATACATTAGATACAGAACCTATTCAAATTTATATATTCATTTTTATATTATACAAATCATAATATATACATATATATTTTGATAATTATATATGTGTTTGTGAATTTATATATATTTATATATAATCAAAATTATATATCGATATTATAAATATATATTTATGTTGTATGATTAAATTAATAAATATATTTTTGACAATATATTATTTTTATATATAAATTTTATATTTGAAAATATAAATCATAATATAATAATAATTTATTATCCATTTTATTTTTATGTACTATGTAAAAGGGAATTATTAATTTAATATTAAGTAATATATTCATTTAATAACAAGTTTATATATATTAAAAAGGTATAAATGTTAAGATAATATTTTATCAATTTATATAAATAAATATCATTACATATTTAAATAAATTTATAAATGATTAATATAAATATAGAAATTTAAATAAATATATATAATGATTATTTAAAAGTAGATTGTGACATTTGAATATATAAATGAACATATTTTAATTTAAGTATATTTACATTCATATAAATGTATATATTAACACAATTATTGTTGTGGGTTTGAAAAAACTATTATTTGACATGTTCTGAAAGGATCATGGTGCACCTAAATAAAAAAAGGGGGAAATGTGTTGTTAATATAGTGGGAATTGTGATTACTAACACATAAATATTCTATTATTCAGTTTTCACTGTGTGCACTATCAAATCATAATATATATTTTTAGAGTGTCCAGGCACAGCAGGTAGAGTTTGATGGCTTGTTCTTCACAGTTGGAAGAATTTAGTGTTGTTTAACTTACCTAGAGAGTTATTTATCACCAAATAAATAATTTAAAATTATTTTTTAGTGTTTATCATTTCTAAAAATTAGTCCAAATATATCCAGACTTTTATCAAGGGAAAAATTAATATATCATCCTGCTATATTTCTTTTTTATTGTTGATAAAAGCATCATTCTTTTATCCAAACGTGAAACATCAGAATGTTTATAACTCAAAATACTATATTTCACACATATAAAAGGGTATATGTATTACAGATTTTATTATATTTGATTTTATCCATAATAATTCATTCATTTTGATAATCAAAGTAATATACTCCTGCAATGTTGTGAATAGAGTTGAAAAATATTTTTTATTGGATTTCTATACAATTCATGATCTACAAGAGATAAATAACAATAAATATTTGAATTTCTAGTGTTTATGTTTATTGATTAATGAAAATCATGATAAGCCTGGACATTAAAATGTTTATATTAAGATCTAAAATTTCATGTTACATTTATTATGATTATTATATGAGAAAATTGTGAATTTTTCCTATATATTAGATTTCACATACATTTCCATTATTTCGGTGATAATAATTAATTCATTTATATTATAAATACATTTCATATAATTAATATTAGATCTGACTTGGTTTTTATTTGGATTATGATTTATCAAAAAAAAATCTACAATAATATTAGCAATTATAGAAAGACATAATTTTAAAATTTTCTATGAATTAGAGGAAACGAGTTTAACTATTTCCCCCCATATTTGATAAATATGTTAATTTATTATTCATGTGGTGATAGAGGTTGATTTTTTAATCAATTTCTATGAATTTTCTTTTTAAAATTCATTATTTCTAGGTTTTTTTATTTATTCAAAATATCACCATCCTTGTTTTATTATTTATTTTTAACTATTATATCTCATTTGGTAATTTAAAATACTATATAATATAACATAACATTAAATAATGTACATCATGCTTTTTTAGATTTCACTGCATTAATTTTGATAGTATAAAACTATAAATGAAAATTATTTAATTTTTTTAAAGAACATGTATTATGATAAATAATATATATAATACCTAATATTATTTAATATGATCAAGTTGAAAAATATAAAATGTGACTATATACTCTCAAAATATTATGATATGTTGGGTGAGAGGATATAAGAAATGAAATCAAATGAACCATAGGTGGAAATGTAAATCATATTGCATTAAAATCTTGAGAAATATATTTTTTACATTGAAAATAAACAATAATGTTAATCTTAAAATTATCACCACATTACATGATTTCATGGAATCATATGTGTAATGTCGGTCATAAAATTTATTGAAACAATATGAAAATAAGAAAAACATATGTTTTCAAGGAAAATTTTCCATACGCATAATATCAACAACATTTTAACATGAGAATGATACATCTATTTAATATTTTTTGTTATAGTTTTAGGGATATAATTATAATCAGAATAAAAATTACATTCATTACTTATATTAAAGTGATACTTAAATTACCCCTAAGGGTTCCTCCCAAACAATGAACTATACGAAATTCATACTATAAACTGTAAACTATTGGAGAACCATTTTTAATTTAATAGTTTTTATAGAACCTAATTTTATCATTATTTCTTGTTTAATAACTTTTGAGACTAATTCTTTTTTAAAAAAATTGGATAATAATGTTAATGATCTATAAGTGAACATCGTATTTCTAATAAGTTACTCATTTTTTGAATGAATTTTAGTTATTTTTTTATCATATAAAAATGAGGACAACTTGTTTCGTTGTTTTCATATAATTTAGTGTTAGTTTACCACAAAATGACCGTGAATAGTGAATTTAAGTTCCAAATATGCCATATTATATTTTGGGATTGAATTAATATATATATATTATTTAATTTCATTTTTCAGTTATTAATTTCAATAACATGAATAAATTTCTGAAAACTACATCTTTGTGCATTCAGGTTAGTATAAAAATCACAAATAATTAAATTGAATCAGTTTATGAAGAATAATATTTTTGTAAAAAAATGAGAAGCTTAAAATATTAAATTCAATACCATGTGAAAATAGTAAAAATTTTATGAAGGCGATGTCATACAAGAATCTTGCATGATTAGAAATGTATAAATTAGATAGCCCTATAATTTTCAAAAGGAAAATCACGTTACATTGATAAATTTATTAGATCGGAATCATGAAATAGTTTAGGTTCATTATCACATCCTTAAGTAGATTTACATAAAAAAATAATTTTATTTTATATTTATAAGAACATGTAATCTATCAGTTTTAGTTAAACATTTTAAATTTTAAAACAAAATAGAAAATTTGTTATCCATATATAAAATCAAAATATAGAATATGGTAGAATAATTTCACTATAGGGAGTAAAATTTTGACTAATAAATTGTTAGATGTAAATAGATAAAGAAGAGTTAGATTAATTTTTAAATCCATTATATTATAAGATGTTAATCACAAATAAAACCATTATCACTTATTAAAGGAAGTCATATCCTTTTACTTTTATATTAAAATGAATCATTAATTGAACATTGACAAATATCATTGGAATGATAAATTAGCATGCCATTATGTCATAAAATGATTAAGTTCCCACAAGATAGAGATAGTAATTTCCTGAGAAAATTGTATTACTAGGCGACCAATGGAATAGTTTGGTATATATATACATATATTTAGGAATTCAATGTGGGTAAAAAACTGCAAACATGATTGTTATAGTTATATTTCCTATTTTAGGAAGAAGAACATCTTACTAGTTTTTTATTTATTCATTATTCAAGGGATCATCAAGGGTTAAGACTTTATTTTTCAACCATAATTCCATAAAATTCTACATATTTATATATATTTTTTTATTTTCTTACAGTTATCTTATATAAGTACTATTATACACACACTAATTGAAATATACATAATATGTGTGGGTTATCCCATCCGAAATAAATTTTATTTAGTTATTTTATTTACCATAAAATAAAATTTTGGTTTCATGTCTCTTTTTTGAAAAAGAAAAAAGATAGGGTCTGTTAATCAATGTGTGAAAATGAAGTATTTTTTATTTATGTTTTGGTTGTAGGTGTTAAAAATTTATATCATTTATAATGTACATACTCTTATAATTTAGCTGTGTGTAGAGTAACTTTTAGAATTTTAAAACATTTATCAATATCTACTTTCTACCTTTTAATTTATTTTATACCCCACTTACAAACACACATAATATATTTTTTTAATGGAATTATCAAAACATGAATCCACCATCACTGTAATCATAATATTATATTCACTCTATTTTGTTTTTTTGATAATTTACCCCTATCAGTATCATCAAATTATATATGTGAATAACAACTGGTTTCATGGTAGGATCTTAATATAAGATCTTTAATCTATTTTATTATCATTCATTATTTAATATGTTTTGATAAAAACATTATCTCAGCCCACGAAAATTACGGGTGTAATATTATTTGTGATGGGTAGTCAATTAATGTTCCAATCTAGTGAGACAACAAAAATTATATGAAAATGAATAGTCTGACTAGAAATATAGAAAGGAGGCATTTTTAAAAACATAATTACTTTGTACTAAACTATTTTATTGAAATGTATTTATGTTTCAATAATGAGATATATATTTTTTGGATGGAAATTATACTATTATATGTAATTTGCATTAAATGGTTATAAATTTTATTTTTCTCTCAATAAGAATATATAATTATAGTCATGTTCTACCTATAAATGAATTTCTTTAATTTGTAGGACTTTACTATTCAATAATGAAGTAATTTAATAGTTACTAATAATACATTTGGGCATGTACCAGGATGGGTATTAATAATTCATATTATTATTCAATGAATCAATTAAAAAAAATATTCCATATATTCATAAATACTATAACGATAATGATTAATGTGGAGAATACATGAAGAATGATGTTAGATTTGAAATGATTTAATGAACCATTCTATATAAGTGGTCATACAAGAATACTGAATATGATGATAGAAATAATTTTAATAATCATTGTATAGAATCAATAATAGGGCCCCTTCATCAGTATGTTTTTAGTTGAAAATATTAATGTTATAGATAATCAAATAAAATATTATCACCTATAAAACAACTGTTAAATAGTACAGTACTTATTATGATTATATGTGTTATTCTTTTAATAACATGAATTTAAATATAAAATGATAAGACATAGAGAGTTTTATAAGGGGCAGAAAGCAATGATGAAAATTAAAAGTTATTATCACAATGGTAAAAATACTTTAATTGTTATTACTATCAATTATTTTTGTAAAATATTTGGCCTCTTGAATCTATAAAACCTACAAGAAGTTAAAAATGACTTATTTAAAGAAGGGTATTAATAAGTTTTTATTCTGAAGATGAATACTTATTAGAATCTATTATGAGGGAAAAAAATTAAAGGTAATCATTTATTGGTGGATATGTTCATTAGGAGATCTTCTTAATCTTCCTCTTTTAATAGATCATCATGTAATATTTATAATGATCAATAATTCCTTTTTTGTGATATGTTTCTCATAAAGAGTTTTTTGAAATCATTAAAAATTATAATAATATTAAATAGGCTGAAAAAGTTTTTCTAGAAGATGTGGTGATTTTATGATATATGAACAAATTAAATTCACTACTACATTATAAAGATATTACCCAAGGTCAATTGTGTTAGTTCTATTAAATATGAAAATGCTCTTTTATAGTAATGGTTTCAAATAACCATGAATATATAGATGTTTTTTGTAGTTTTTTAAAATATTAATAATAATATATATAATTTATTAGATTTTATTAATATATGATATTATATTAGTAATTGTTATAGTTTCACCAAAACATAACAATAGAGCCTAATACTTTTAATTGGCCACTTCCCCCAGCACCCATGAAACAAATTCTCCTTTCATGACCATGCCAGGGTTCCAAATCTATTTTCATTCATGCCTGATCTCTCCCCTATGTCACCTAATCAATACCATGTTCTGCCTCTCTCACCATATGATCTCATTCCTATAGACCTCCTCCCACAACATTTTCTCCCCACCAAGTTACCTTCATTTTTATGAGGTTCAATTTAACCTAGAGACTCTTCCCTCACTATAATTATTGATTTATAATTTATGGTATATGATTGTCAAATTTTTTTCCACAAAGATATTTATTTATAGTATTTGAACATTGATTAGAATTTTTATTTTATTTATTTTTGGGTTCCCAACTATTGGATATGAATGATTTATTTAGAAATTAGGTTCTACATGTGGATGATTATTTTGGGATCCATATAATTTTATAAATAATATTGTTTATTGTTATTTCCATTCATAATGTATAAAAATATATGAATTTATAATTATTAATCCAGATAAATATATGTTTTTGAAAAATTATATCCATATTTCAATTATTTTATATATAGTTTTAAAAATATGAAAATAATGTTTAATAAATTATAAGACGTGTTTTAAAACCTATATATATACATATCTAAGTTTGTATGTGTTTTTGTAGATATATAGATTTATATTCATTTTTATTCTCTACTATTATATATATTTTTATGATTATATTTCTATATGTTTTTTAAATTTTCAATATTATCCAATATCCTTATATTTTTATAAATTAGGTATACATATATAAATAATACGTTCTTTTATACTTTTATTTTGAATATTTTTTATAAAAAAATCATTCTTAAGAACATAGTTGTTGTAAATTTATATTTTATTAACTACATTCATGTAATTTTTTCTGAGACAAGGCCATCTTATGATGATACTAAAATATGGATAATAGCTTGAAATAATCAAAGTATTCTAGGTAAAGGAATGGAAAACGTGATCATATCTTGAACATACTCTTAAATTACCACTCGTTGGAAGGTACTGAAGAAGGGAATGTCCATGAATCCCACATGTAATGGGTCACCTATTTGAGATCAGCACTGTGGGTATATAGTCTATGAAAATGGGAGGCATTAATCTCTTTATAAGAATTTATGGAATAATATTCAAGAGGATAACCCCCAATAAATAGCATCGAAAATAGATAACCAATTATAATAAATGGATGTGAATCCATAAAAAAGAAACAAATTGAAATTCCAATACAAACATTAGTCATAACCACACTCTTCAGAACACTTGAACAGCCATTGTAAGCTAGTAATTCCCAGTTTGATCAACAACTAGATTATGTGGACATGAAACTCTATTAATATATAAAATTGGTTATCATATTGGTATAATCAATAAAATCATCCCAAGAAGCTCTTTTAAAAATTAAAATAACATAATCCTGGTGATTGAACAAAAGAAAAACACTCACATCCTAAATATGAAAAAAATCACATCCCATTAACGATGCCTCCCCATGTAATGAATACATGTAAGAAAATACATATCAAAATATATTTGTAATAAAGGTACTATACAGTATCATTTCCAATATTTTTCAGTCTCACATCGCAATGATAAGCATACATTATGGAAATCCCTTCAATAAGTCATTGGGTACTCCATGTATTCATATCAAATCTCTTTCTAAATCTCATGTGTCTCATCACAACCTCATCATCCAAATCTCATAAAAAACCTTTTATTATGTATAAAAAAATTGTATCCCATGTATCATACAATGCACTCCGACCCTTTACAACCCATTCAAATAAACTCATGGTAAAATATAGTCACCACAATCAGATATAAGTACTTTCAAAAATATCAAGTTGACATTGCCTTTACAAATTTGAAGTGTAAAAGTAAGAGCCATCAAATACATTGTGGACACATAAACTATAACATATTCCCTTAAAGACTGAATATTCATACTCATGTTTTGATTCCATTAGAGGAAGATGGTAATGTCAAGCATTCATTTTTTCTCCAACATGGATGTTGTGGAAAACACCCATACCCAAAACATTTGAGAATATACTAATCACACGACTGGAGTGGTGGAGTGTATGTAATCATAAAATATAAGAAAATATAATGGAAAATCACTCAAATATAAATAACTAATACTTATAATCAATTAAAATTATTATACAATATAACACTCGTCTTCCACAATTAAATCCTAGGAGACTGGATCCCAAACATTCATACACATATTAAGATTCTACATCATCAACCATCATTAGTAGTAATTGGAAATGATTATTCAACGACTATTTTACCCATCAAAGAGTCTAGTTAACCATTTCATTTCATAATAATCCAATAGTTTTCAAAAATTTATATTACAATTTCTTAATATTTTCATCCTATGATCCTTAAAAGATTTTGTTCAACCAACCAGTAGTTCCACATAATTTATCAATCGTTACAACCATCAACGACAACAATCCTTTGAATAAATTTATTACTCCATCCACTATTTCATAATTATGGATTCTATATGACTCAAAATATGGTACCATATGAATATTCACATACATTTAATAAATGTGCAACACTATCGATAAAACTATTTTAACTATAAGGGTAAAAAAAATTATTATATTGGATATAAAATTAAATGTTTAAAAACATTGGATATTAAGAAAGAATCTATGAAACCTAATTCTAATTAATCTCCTCTAAGTCATTGTACCGCCATATGACTCAACCCAATGGAATGTCACCCTCATGAAACAACATATCTTAATTTTCTCAAATCTCAATAGGTCACCCCTTGAAGGTTGCATAATATTGAACTCCCATTTCAACCTAGTCGACGACATACAAGAAACCATGAAGGTAACAGTAAAGTGGTAATAAAAGAAATAAATCATTAATTTTTCTCATATATAGGGGATGTACTACATGATACCTAATAGATCCATCAATAAATAAATACTTAATTGGTCTAAAAAATTGCGGAGAAAACTTACTCCCATAAACGTTATTTTTCATCCCACGATGAGGATATATCTTTAAGAAACCATCCTCTATAACATAAAGTTATAGACGAATTCTACTATGACCTCCATAAGACATATAAAGATCCCAAAATATATTTATTCCCTCGAATCACCTAAAACATTTATTTCATGCTCTTCACCAATTATTGTCTAGGAATAGTTTCACCACTTCCTCAATAAAACGTAATGATAGTTGGAATTTTCATCCATACAATTGTTTGAAAGAAGCCATACCAATAGTAGAGTTATAACTTTTGTTTTGAGAAAACTCTGCTAAGCATGGAAGTATAAACCATTAAAACCCAAAATTTAGAATTCATGCATGAAACATTTACTCAAGTGTATGGAGAGTTCACATTTTCTTACCATCCATCTCTGAATTACATATTGTGCTAAGGTATAATTAATATCAAAAATTACACTAGATACCTCTCTACATCCTGGAGGTGAAATGAAGTTCATAATAAAAAATGGTCATCTTCATAACCCTATGAATTTTCATTAAATCCTCCAAATAATGCCTTGGAATAAATGCCATGAAGCATGACACTGTAATCCCGGGGAAGTGAGTTGAAATTACCAAAAGGTCCATTACCATCAATATGAAATTGCAACCAACATGAACTCTAGGAATCCCAGTGATGGAGTATATTAATATGTCCAACCATGTGTTTTGGGAAACCTTACGAATCTGAAAAACCCCACCAAGAACACATAACCCATCATTCACCCTCTAGAAAACTGAAAAACGCATGAAAAACTCTGCAATTGATTTTTTTAAAAAACCAAACCACAAAAAAGTGAACAGAATGGCATGATACATATTCAACAAACTAGAATAAACCAATGAAGGTGAACTATGGACCTCCGAGCGGCACACGTCATGTATCATCGATTGAATGAAATGTCTCCCTAAAAATTATTGGATGAATATATTCCTCAAAACAGAACAAGATAAAATCAACACAAACCAAACCATATAACAAAACTGAAACCATAAGAACCCCACAATTAGAAATCCTCAACCTGTGTCACCATTGATCATTACACTTTCATATGATATATTAATCCTCAATAGTTGATTTATCTCATTTCCAGGTGTATTATAGAGTGCTCCTACATCACCCTCCAAAGGTCACCTGAATCACACAAATTATATCTATGTGAGCTTATACTCAAAGAATCATATATAATATTTTTTTTTCCTAAATGTGTAATGAATATTTAATTCATGCTCTTACTAAAATTATATCCACCATCACTATTGAAAATTCATCTGACACTGGTAGAAGACTTACCTCAAACTCTTGAGACCCATGAATACCATATAACATTCACTAAGGAGGTAATGCTACCACAATTTAAGAGAAAAAACTAACACAAACAGGATCAAGATCATTAGTGGCGATGTTTCAATAATTTATCCAAATATTCCAATACACATCAGAAATAAATGCACTTTATATAATTAGAACAAAAACTATGTCAGTTTTTAATGAATCATAATATTCAGATTATGGAATGCTACCCACAAAAAACAAATAACAAGAGAACTCACCATATTATACCTTATAAACACAATCATAGCTAGTAATTACTCAATACACACAAATTATTGATTGTTTCTAATTATATATTGAATATGAGTCACACTTTGTGAAATTTCAGGCATGAAACTCCAGTAATAATGATAAATACAAAAGAATATTTTTACCATTTCAACATTCTAAGTCACATCCCATGAAAACAATACCTCTATATTAAATGGATACAAAGCTAATATAAACGTAGACATAATAATTTTCCATTAATTAGACTCCCGGACTCATAACCCATAGTTCAAAATCTTTTCAAATTGTTTTTTCTTAGAAGAACTCCCAAAATATCTCCAAATTGCTCCAATTATTCCTATTTAGACATAGATAATACATGAATTTAATCAATAAATTCCACCATAAATCAATCCTAAAACTCATATAACACTGCATTAATAAGACCCATTAACACTATTGGATAATTACTTACCCTAAACATCATTACAAAAACTCAGAATTCACCTAAAAACATCAGAAATACATATTTATAAAGTCCACATCCATCACCAATATTTGAGGATATCATGACCGTAAATTGATCTTTGATAGATATCTATCACCCATTATCTATTTAAATTGATCATTGATATATGAGATATGATATAGGTTCTTCATTTTCACTAGATTTAAGTGGTTGAAATAGACACATAGTAGTAGACTTCGATCTTTATCCTTTGAAAATATAAATAGAGAACCATAGGATGAAAAATTACGGGAAAACGACTACTATCAAGATATTATAAACATTAATCCACATATCCCAAAAATCAGAGGAAGAAATCATATATGGAGTAATTAATATCAGGGTGACACCTTTCTATGAATATATTTTGAACCCAATCTCATTTTGGGGTTAATTTCATAAATATATCCAAATACACATTTGGGTATATTTTGGCCAACGCGGAAAAAAACTAGAATACCCTCTAATTAACTCAATATTAGATTGGACATTGTTGAATATATGGAATCAATGTTCCTCATACAAATCCAAGTACCTCGCTAACTAAAAAACATAGACCAATCTCCAACAGCATTATAGAATATGATGATCCTCATGATGAATTATATAATATCTTTTACAGAATATAGGCTACCCATATAGGGGATGATATCAAATGGTTTCATACAAAAACATAAGAAGCCTCCATTAAAGAGATTATACCCCAGAATCAACTCAAAATATCTTATAAAATCACAAAAGCCAGGCCAACCTTTAAATAGTGTAGTTAATGAAACAGGATCTTGAATCCTCTCTACCTCAAGTATCAAAGAATTGATTAGAGGGAGGAAAAAAATGAGAGTGTAATTATCAAACCACAAAAGGAATCCAATAAAGTGTATAATGGGAATATATTACCACAAATGTGATTAGGATCACCTGGAATTGATAAATATTACACATGAATCTAACTATAAAATAATTTAAATCCACTCTAACCCTGATGGATAACACCTTCATGGATACATTCTGTTAACAATCCCTGAGGATGAAGGGGGATTATGGTAGAATCCCCTACAATGTTTTACCAACTATAGTGATCAAAACCAAGTACTCATTGTTATTACTTATACATTATAGGATATTTGTATAATGACGAAGGAAAATGAGGGCCTCTAGATCCACAATTACTTATAAGTATGGTTTGAAAGTCAAGATACTAATATCCAAAACATCCACATGAAAAAATAATTTGTGCTCTATGGGTCTAAGAACTATTAATCCTAGTGAAACAAGATTATGTTGACTATAATAAACACCATGATGTCTAAAACATATGTTTATTATGAAATTAATAACTTTTGGCCATGTATTTTATCCATAGAGATTGGTGAAGTCTCTTATTATAATGACCCATACATTACATACATTGATAATAATTCAAAATTAAAGCACACTTATTACAACATATAGAAAAACTAGGAAAGGACCTTATAGGTATAGTGTCTTTAGAAACTGGGAAACATAAAAAACTGGTTCATAAAGCATCTATATTGTCTCCCATTTATTTCGTCATACCTAGAGTCCCTTTTTGGAATATCCTACTTAATAACATTCTTCCTGACCTGGGGAAAGAAAACATACAAAATGGTGAGATCAAATGCTCAGTAAGGGTAAACAAAATAAATATCAATCACATCATATTTATAAGAACATAACATTTTGGAAAACATAACCTGCAAAAGAGATTATAATTTCATAACATGAGATAAATCATAATAGTGAAATATAATCCCAATAATCATAACTTAAAACATGAAACTTTGTGGCATACACACATAATCATATAAAATCATTTCTTAGTAGTCAAGACTCATTTCCAAGACTATCTTAGCGGACAAAGTCCATTTCTGAACCGAGTTCACTCCTCGTTTCAGTCCTGTTTCACTGAACAGGTTTAACCTTCCATTCCAGCCATTTCTATCTCATGAGATATAAATATTTACCCAATGCATTGGAGGGATATATAGGTCCCACCCATCTCATAATGATACCATTTTTATGTGTGCCACAAAATCATAAACCATACATCATAGCATAACCCATGTAATAAAAATGGGATTCTGAAACATCGTGTTATCATAACATAATATATAGAAGATAAAATGACATCATAAAAATAATTCCATCATAACATAATAAAATAAATGTAAAAATAGGGATAGAAACATAACCCTATATTATCTTAGAAGGAAAATAATTTCTATAAAACACCTGAACTCCATTCTTGAGGAAAATATCCTTTATACTTCAAAAACATTTTTCCTTTCTTAACCTGTCATACAATTTTAAACTAAAAGAAGTTGATTAAAAATAAACATGAAATATTTTAAAGGAAGCTTCATGGAGATAATGTTTTAAAAATCCATTCATGTTGTATAAGTTAAAAAAACATTCTTCTCGTACTTTTGTCGGAAAAGTCAAAAAGTACCTTGTATGAAAAACGACAAAAGATTCCTATCATACCTTTAACTAAAAACTCACTGAAGGGTAAAATTGGATATATAAAATTGTATAAGGATATAAATATTACATATTGAGGAAACATGGATGTGTATGATAAATATTCCCCAGTAAATTCTCAAGTATAGACAATCTCGGATAAAAATGAGATTGTGAGATTTTACCTTACCTTAGGTATGATTTGGTTCGTAAGTGTCTAAAACTCCTGTATAATGATTTAAATAATGTCATTGACTTATTCCAGAATCATAATTATTTTTATTATATCATATATGGTCATATTCATAGCTTTTTATTAGTAATATTTCATTATTATTTGTTATTCGGGTGTTTATTGCTTTTTGTTCTTATGTGTGTTTTGTCGAATAAATTATTATTTTTCTCTTTAGGTTATAGATACCTCATTTACAGAATAGTATTAGTGTAATATATATCATATTAATTCATTCAATTCATTTATATAATCATTATTCAATGAATATCATGTAGAATGAGTTGCATCACATCATGGAGACGGTATTCCGTACGTACGCACGAGCGATGATATCGTTCCCATGATCATGGAATTGTACTGGTGTGTATGCATACTATTTCAGAATCAATATCATTTTAAAATAATGATATATAGTTATTATTTACACCATTATACCCATCCAAGTAAGGTGGTGGTGGAAAATAGATTACACCACGGTGTGGAGAAGGTATTCCGTACGTACGCACGCGCGGTGATTTCATTTTCCGTAGGATGGATAGATGGTGAAATAGGGTTGTTTCATACTTATAATAACATAACAGTATATTAGTGGTACTGATGTTATTACTTCATAATGAAACAACTAAAGAAGAAGAAGTGGAAGAAGAAATAAAGTTTAAAGAATCGGAAACGGACATTACCTCTTCTTTGAAGCGCCTCTTTGAGACCTCCACTTAGGGCACTAAAATTGGTCTTTGAAGAATTCCAGGACCTTTAGGATGTTCCTAGGAAAGTTGAGAAGAGAATTTGGACGGGGTTGGCCAAGATTGAAGGCTCAAAGTGGTGTGAGGAAGAGAGGGAGGAGGTGTCCTTTTATAAGGGAGGAGAGGTGCACCTTTGGAAAAACTAAAACTATTATTTTATTATGAAGTCATATTCGGTTTTTTAATAGCTCCAAATTGAATTATTTAAAATATAAGGTAGGGATGGGTCGAAATACTCTCATACAATAGAATTTAGACAAGTTTAGGTTTCTAGTTTAACCTTATCATTTAGATTTATCTTTAAGTTATATAATTTAACTTTTTACCATGTCTTCATGTTTTCATAAACTATAAGGTTAATAAACATACTATAACAAGCCAAAAGAACCCCAAGTTGTTTATTATATATATATATAACCTTATCTAAGTCATTTGGCAGAACCTTATATTTTTAGGAATAAAATAACAATAAATAATATAATATTTGTTTTAAAAAATATTTTTTGTCAGTTTTGACACTATTTGGTAATTGATTTTTGTGAAAATCCTAACAGAACTATTAGTTCAAAAAACGTTAATTAAATCACTACTAACATGTAATATTAACCTAGAAAATTATTTTAATTCATAAAAAGTATCAAATTACATTTATTTGGGTATTTATAACATCAATTATGTCAATATTTCATTGATAAGATAATTACTGCATCATCATTGTGTCATAAATAAATTAAATTATTTATTTTATAAAAATTTCAAATAAAATACCATTATGTAGGAAAGTTATTTATCTTTCTAAGGAATATTTATAGTTGAATTTATCTTATGTATAACCCTATATTAAAAATGATTTAGTTATTAAACTTTGATTTTAACTATTTTAACCCTTCTTTAAATAAATTAATATTAAATGTCCTAATCTAATCCATGTGGGCCTAAATGGTCATATTTTATTTATAATGTTTTTTTGGGTCCAATTACACTTATCCAATAGAATTAGGACATGTGTTATGGTAATACTAATAACATTTTTACCCTTAATTACCCTATTTACTTATAACTGTGGTAAAAAAATAAAAAGTTACTATTCACAAACATTATTTTCATCGCATTGAACAACATTTTAGTCCTTGATATTAACCGTGTCTCTTGGATTTACGAAATTTCACTCACATAAGCGGTAAAATTAGGTTTTATGTGATTTTGAAATTCTCCTAGGAGGTGGGTAAAAGACGGTGAAAAGTTCAATAAAATTTTTATATATCTAAAATTATTATAAAATGACTCCAATGAATTGAATTTAACTTATATAGGTATTATGTATCAATTTTTACATAAAATAAATTTAAATAAAAATTCGGTTTTTAAATAGTAACCTAGGGTTTTCACTATTCATCAAAAATTGAATGTTTTCAAAAAAATACCAAAATTTCACGCTAGAATAATTTCGATATTATGAATCCAAAAATGAAGTCCATTTTGAAAAATAAAATTTAAAAAATTTCAAAAAGTGGGTATTACTATTCATAACGGCTTGTTTTAGTAATATTTTAATAACATATCGTTGTTTAGTGAAACTCGGTATTATGTACGACACAAGCTATCGAGGAAGGTCGCGATTGTGTGTAAATCAAGCCATGCTAGTGTTGCATGTAGTGAAAGATTCCTTTGATGATTTATATTACATAAAAACAAAATATTTCTCATAAAAGTCTCAGGTGTTACATTCTACACCCCTTAAAATGAACTTTGCCCACGAAATTCGTCACTTTGTAACAAACAGATCAGGATACCTCTCCCTCATCATATCCTCAAGCTCCCATGTAGCTTATTCAAATTGGTGGTTCCTCCATAAAACTTTCACCAAGCGAGTGGTCTTGTTCCGTAGGACTTTTTACTACGATCCATAATCTCTATTGGTTTTTCTTCATAAGAAAGATCTTTCTCCAGTGGTACAACTTATGAGTTGAGTACATGTGAAGGATCAGGTATGTACTTTCTCAGGAGAGTTACATGGAACACATCATGAACTTGGGAGAGATTCGGTGGAAGCGCCAATCGGTAATCTACCTTTCAAACACGATCCAGTATTTCGAAAGGACCGATATATCTAGGCCTCATCTTTCCCTTCTTTCCAAATCTCAATACTCTCTTCCAAGGAGATATTCGTAAGAACACTTTATCACCCACTTCAAACTATAGGTTTTTTCTTCAGTTGTCGGCATAACTTTTTTGTCGAATCTGAGCTGCTTTAAAGTGTTGTTGAATAGATCTAACCTTTTCTTCCATCTCATCAACAAGATCAGGTCCTAATAGCTTTATTTCCCCAACTTCATCCCAGCAAGTTGGAGTCCTGCATTTCTTTCCATAGAGGGATTCATAAAGAGCCATATGAATAATGGAGTGAAAGCTATTATTATATGAAAATTAAACCAAGGGTAGGTGTTGATCCCAACCACCTTTGAAATCCATAGAGCAAGCTCTCAACATATATTCTAGAGTTTGAGTTGTCCTCTCAGACTGACCGTCTATCTGAGGATGATAAGCAGTGCTGAAACTCAACTCTAAATCCAGAGTATTTTGAAGACTTCACCAGAACTTCGAGGTAAATCTCGGATCCCGATCAGATATAATGGAAAGTGGTACTCCATGAAATCAAACCACTTCCTTTACATATATCCTGGCAAGTTGATCTAAAGAGAATTCCTCTCTAATTGCAATGAAGTGTGAAGACTTTGTAAGACGATCAACTATGACCTAGATAACATTATTGCCTTTTGATGTTTTAGGAAGTCCGGTGAGAAAGTCCATAGTGATGTTTTCCCATTTCCATTTGGGTATGGGTAATGGTTGTAACATCTCCTTAGACTTATGTCTCTCAGCTTTATCTTACTGACAAACCAAGCCTCGAGAGACATATTCAACAACATCTCTTTTCAGGCCATCCCACCAGAAGTACTCTTTCAGGTCCCTATACATCTTCATGCTTCCAGGATGAATAGAGGATGATGAAATATGAGCCTCATCCAACAGCACCTTATTTAATTCTGGGATGGGAGGAACACAAACCCGATTCTTGAACATTATTATCCCATCACAATCAAGGTTGAATTCAGGAACATTTATCACCTTCTTTTGTAACTCTACATCTTCTTTCTGTGCCTCTATAATCTTCACATGTATAGATAGTTGAACATTCAATTGAGAAAGATATGATTTTGCCCCTTCCATTATAATTCCAAGATCCATTCTTTGTAAATCCATAAATATTGGATCTTTTGTGATCCTCATCATGGATAAGCTAGCATGGTCTTGTCGACTTAATGCATCCGCCACCTTGTTTTCTTTCCCAGGGTGGTAATGAATTGATCAGTCGTAATCCTAAATCATCTCCAACCATTTTCTTTGGAGCATATTCAGCTCCTTTTGTGTGAAAATATACTTTATACTTTTATGATCAGTATAAATATCACACCTTTATCCATAAAGACAATGCCTCCAAATTTTTAATGCAAATATTACCGCAGCTAACTCCAAATCATGAGTCGGATAATTTTTCTCATGGATTTTCAACTGTCATGGGGCATAAGCTATCACCATATCATTTTGCATAAGAACACACCCAATCCCCTTCTAAGATGCATCACTGTATATCACAAACCTTTCTCCACTACAAGGAAGTGTGTGTACAGGTGCACTGGATAACCTTCTTTTCAACTCCTTGAAATTCTCTTCACATTCCTCAGTCCAAAAAACCTTAACTCATTTCCGAGTCAACCTGGTGAGTGGATTAGATAATCGTGAAAAATATTTCACAAAACATCTATAATATCCAGCCAAACCAAGAAAACTTTGGATCTCGGTTACTGTTGTTGGTCTTGACCATCTTTCTATAACCTCCATTTTTGCTAGATCCACATATATCCCCACTTTTCAGATTATGTGACCCAAAAATGTGACTTTTTGAAGCCAAAATTCACACTTGGTAAATTTGGCATAAAGCTTCTCCTTTCTCAGGGTCTTCGATATAATTCTCAAGTGATCTTCATGTTCTTAATTTCTCTTTGAATAGACAAGAATAACGTCTATAAAGACTACCACAAACTGATCAAGATAGTCTCTAAAGACTCTATTTATCATATCCATGAAGATAACAGGGGAATTAGTAAGACCAAATGGCATCACTATAAATTCATAGTGTCCATACCTTGTATAGAAATCCATCTATGGTATATCCTCCCTTTTGAACCTTAATTGATGATAACATGAATGAAGATCAATCTTGGAAAATTATTGAGCTCCGTGTATTTGGTCAAATAAGTCATCAATGCGCGGGAGAGGATATTTGTTCTTGATAGTGATCTTGTTAAGTTCTCGATAATAAATGGAGAGTCTCATTGATCCCTCTTTCTTCTTAACAAATAGAATTGGTGCTCCCTAAGGTGACGCACTAGGGTGTATGAATCCTTTATCAAGATTCTCTTGGAGTTACTTCTTCAATTCCTACAACTCAATTGGGGACATTCTATAAGGTGTATTTGAAATTAGTAAAGCACCTGGTACGAGTTCTATTGAAAACTCAACTTCACTATTTGGTGGAAGACCCGATAATTCCTCCAGAAAGACATCATCAAACTCCCGTACAATGGGAATATTTATAATCGTGAGTTTCTCACCAACCATTTGAGAGAAATAACATTCATTTAGTGGAATCAAAACCCATAAGATGGAAGAAATTTCCACTGGAAGGTTATGTTCATCCTTGTATCGATAGATGATCATAGATTGATCTGGAATATGAAATGTGACTTCCCTTCTTTGGAAATTGATATGAGCTCCATATAAAGAAAGCCAATCCATGCCAAGAATCACATCATATTCCACTATAGGAAGGATCATAAGATTTACATGAAGCACTTTCCCACAAACTTCAATCGGAGAAGAATTATAAACTTTTGATGCGACTGTTGTTCCATTAGGGGTTGTCACAGCTAACTCAACATCTATTTATTGAGGTAATACAGTGATACCCTTATAAAATTATTCAGAAATAAAAGAGTGGGTGGATCCATAATCAAATAAAACATTTTCTACGTTAGAGTGGATGGTAAGTGTACCTCTCACCACTTCATTGTCGTACTCCACATCGCCGATAGTAATTTCATGTGACTTTCCTTTGTCTTTAGCCTTAAGAGTTTATTGACGTCGATCATCATCATCTACCATTGGATTTGGGTATTGATTGGCATAATGCCCCATCTCCTTGCACTTGAAACATTGAAGTGTATTAGGTTCATTCTGTGTATCCCTTCCTTTGTTTGCATCCATAGTAATTTTCTTCCTATTATTTTGACATTCAATTTCCCGATGACCTTCTTTTCCAAACTTATAACATTTTCTTGTCCCATTAATAAAATTTCCTCCATGTTTCATTCCACACATTGAGAATAAGAGAAAACTAATCTTCTTTTCAGTGTTCTCTTTAGATTTTCCTTTGAATTCCATTTTCCTCTTCTTATCAAACCCATATGACTGATGGGTTACTCCAATCTCCATCTCAACCTTGAGAGCACATCGAACAATTTCCTCGTAGCTATTGAAGTCTCTTATGGATAAAGCCCTTCGAAGAATTGGTTTTAAGCCACTAAAGAATCGATCGATCTTACTCTCAGGTTGGATAATAATCCATGAAGCATACCTTGCAAGTCTTGTAAAATTTTCTTCGTAGGTACCAATAGATTCATCATACTTTTACTTTAGTTCAAGAAAATCCTTCTCCATCTTTATTTGGATAATACGAGGGAAGTAATTAATGAAAAATATGTTCTTGAAATTGTCCCATTCCATGGACTCAATTTCATCTCTTTTCCTCGTATTCTTGATAAGATTCCACCATTGATTAGCATCTCCTTCCAAACTATACACTGCTAAGATGAATTTATCATGTTCAGAACATTGAAGAACTGAAAATATCTTTTTAGTGGTACTGATCCATTGTTCAGCCACTAATGGATCAGAAGACCCGCTGAATGAAGGTGGACGCTGCCTCAGGAAGGATTCAATAGAATGTTGCTCCTTACTTTGCTCGTTTGGAAGTCCTTCATGATTCATAGCTTGAGAAAGTTGTGTGAGCATGGCTATAAGATTTTCCATTCCAGCTACCATAACTTTTGGTTTCTCCTGGGGACAATCATTGTATTGCCCGTCGCATTTTGCATTAACACGCTTCCTTCAGGTTCCATCCATTGACTAAAACCAAGAAGAATAGTGTGAGCAACACTAATTATAATAGGAAAACCACATAATCAAGAATAAAATTTTACACTTAAGGTCTTATCATAGGTTATTCATTGCCATTTCTAAAACACTAAAATTGTTTTCTATGCTTAGACATATCCTTAGGTTTCTTACTAAGGCTTTCACATCCTAGTTTCCAAAGGCTGACTATACCTTTCCTCTGATACCAACTATAACGACCCATACTTTACATAAAATTCTAATACTTCAAAATTGAAGAACACTTATTACAACATATAACAAAACAAGGAAAGGACCATATAGTTATAGTGTCTTTAGAAACTGGGAAACATAAAAAATTTGTTCGTAAAGCATCTACATTGTCTCACATTTATTTTATCATATCAAGAGTCCCTTTTTGGCATATCCTACTTAATAACATTCTTCCTGACCTGGGGAAAGAAAACATACAAAAGGGTGATCTCAAATGCTCAGTAAGGGTAAACAAAAGAAATATCAATAACATCATATTCATAAGAACATAACATTTTGGAAATTTTAACCTGCAGAAGAGATTATAATTTCATAACATGGGATAAATCATAGTACTGAAATGTAATCCCAATAATCATATCTTAAAACATGAAACTTTATGGAATACACAAATAATCATATAGAATCATTTCTTAGTAGTCAAGACTCATTTCCAAGACTATCTTAGTAGAAAAAGTCCATTTCTGAACCGAGTTCACTCCTCGTTTCAGTCCTGTTTCACTGAAATGGTTTAACCATCCATTCCAGCCATTTCTATCTCATGAGATATTAATCTTTAACCGATTCATTGGAGGGAGATATAGGTCCCACCCATATCATAATGATACCATTCTTATGTGTGCCACAAAATCATAAATCATACATCATAGCATACCCCATGTAATAAAAATGGGATTCTTAAACATCACGTCATCATAACATAATCCATAAAAGATAAAAGGACATCATAAAAATAATTCCATCATAACATAATCAAATCAATGTAAAAATAGGGATAGAAACAGAACCCTATATAATCTTAGATGGAAATTAATTTTGATAAAACACATGAACTCCATTCTTGAGGAAAATATCCTTTCTACTTCAAAAACATTTTTACTTTATTGACATGTCATACAATTTTATAAAAAAAGAAGTTGATTAAAAATAAACTTGAAAAATTGTAAAGGATGCTTCTTGGAAATAATGTGTTAAAAATATATTCATTCCGTATAAGTTAAAAAACATTTTTCTCGTACTTTTGTCAGAAAAGTCAAAAAGTACCTCGTACGAAAAACAACAAAAGATTCCTTTCATATCTTTTACTAAAAACTCAATGAAGGGTAAAAATGAATATAAACAATTTTAGAAGGATATAAATATTACATATTGAGGAAACATGGATGTGGATGATAAATATTCCCCCAGTAAATTCTGAAGTATAAACAATCTCGGATAAAAATGAGATTGCGAGATTTTCCCTTACCTTAGGTCTGATTTGCTTCGTAAGTGTCCGAAACTCCTGTATAATGATTTAAATAATGTAATTGAATAATTATAGAATCATAATTATTTTTATGATATCATATATGGTCATATTCTTATCTTCTTATTAGTAATATTTCATTGTTACTTATTATTTGGGTGTTTATTTCTTTTTGTTCTTATGCGTGTTTTATCGAATAAATTCTTATTGTTCTCTTTAGGTTATAGATACCTAATTTCCAGAATGTTATTATTGTAATATATATCATATTAATTCATTCAATTCATTTATATAATCATTATTCAATGAAGATCATGTAGAACAAGTCGCATCACATTGTGGAGACGGTATTCCGTACGTACGCACGAGCAATGAAATCGTTCCCATGATAGTGGAATTGTATTGGTGTGTATGCATACTATTTCAGAATCAATATAACTTTACAATAATCATATATAGTTATTATTTACACAATTATACCCATCCAAGTAAGGTTGTGGTGGAAAATATATTACACCACGGCATGGAGATGGTATTCCGTACGTACGCACCCGTGATGATTTCGTTTTCCGTAGGATGGATATATGGTGAAATAGGGTTGATTAATACTTATAATAACATACCAGTATATTAGTGATACTGATGTTATTACTTAATAATGAAAAAACTAAATAAGAAGAAGTTGGAGAAGAAATAAAGTTGAAAGAATAGGTAACGGGCATTACCTCTTCTTTGAAGCGCCTCTTTGAGACCTCCACTTAGGGAACTAAAATTGGACTTTGAAGAAGACCAGGACCACTAGGATGTTTATAGGGATGTGGAGAAAATAATTTTGCAGGTTTTGGCCAAGCATGAAGGCTCAAAGTGGTGTGAGGAAGAGAGGGAGGAGGTTCCCTTTTATAAGGGAGGAGAGGGGCACCTTTGAAAAAACTAAAAATATTATTTTATTATAAAGTCATATTCCATTTTTAATATCTCAAAATTGATTTATTTCGAAGAAAAGGGGGGGTGGGTCTAAACCCTCTCATCTAATAGAATTTAGACTTGTTTAGGTTTCTATTTTAAACTTATATTTTAGATTTCACTTTATGTTAGATAAATTTACTTTTACTGTGTCTTATGGTTTTCTTACACTATAAGGTTAATAAACTTACTATAACAAGACAAACGAACCCCAAGTTGTTTATTATTAATATATATAACCATATCTAAGTCATTTGGCCGAACCTTATATTTTTAGGAATAAAATAACACTTAATAATATAATATTTGTTTTAAAAACTAATTTATGTCAATTTTGACACTATTTGGTAATTGATTTTTGTGAAAATCATAACAGAAATATTAGTTCGAAAAAATTTAATTAAATCAATACTAACATGTCATATTAACCTATAAAATTATTTTAATTCATAAAAAGTTTCAAATTACATTTATTTGGGTATTTATAACATCATATATGTCAATATTTCATTAATAAGATAATTACTGCATCATCATTGTGTCATAAATAAATTAAATTATATATTGTATAAAAATTAAAAATAAAATACCATTATGTAGGAAATATTTCTAGATTTCTAATGAATATTTATAGTTTAATTTATCTTATGTATAACCCTATATTAAAAATGATTTAGTTATTAAACTTTGATTTTAACTATTTTAACCCTTCTTTAAATAAATTATTATTAAATGTCCTAATCTAATCCATGTGGGCCTAAATGGTCATATTTTATACCTAATGTTGTTTTCGGTAGAATTACACTTATACAATAGAATTAGGACATGTGTTAGGATAATAATAATATCATTTTTCCTTTAATTACCCAATTTACTATTAACCGTGGTAAAAAAAATTAAAAGTTACTATTCACCAAAAATTATTTTCATCTCATTGAACCACATTTTAGTCCTTTATATTAAAATGACTCCAATGAATTGAATTGAACTTATATAAGTATTATGTATCAATTTTGACCTAAAATAAATTTAAATAAAATAAATAATTATTTAAATAAAAAGTTGGTTTTTAAATAGAAACCCAGTGTTTTCACTATTCATCAAAAATTGAATGTTTTCAGAAAAATACCAAAATTTCACCCTAGGCTAATTTCGATATTCCGAATCCAAAAATGAAGTCCATTTTGAAAAATAAAATTTAAAAATTTTCAAAAAGTGGGTATTACTATTCATGACGGCTAGTTTTAGTAATATTTTAATAGCATATCGTTGTTTAGTAAAACTCGGTATTGCGTACGACGCAAGCTATCAAGGAAGGTCGCGATTGCATGTAAAGCAAGCCAAGCGAGTGTTGTGGGTAGTGAAAGATTCCTTTGATGATTTATATAACATAAAAAAAAAATATATATCATAAAAGTATCGGGTGTTACACTTATCCCAAGAAAATATAGTCTTATGGAGAACCCTCTCAACAACCATCATTATTTATTTTAGCGAAAGATATTTTGATAACATAAATTTCATTACATAATCATATGTATCTTAGAAAAAATTCCACAAATTTGTTTTCTTTGCATCCCCATTATTTGTAAATGCTCTGAAGAATAAATCATGTTCTTCATATTCCTGATACTATACTGTCACACACTATAATTCATTTAAAAATAAGTAAGAATCTCAAACCAACAAGCTCCTGTATGGTTGAGGAATATATGTCAGCCCAAAAAATAATCACAATTCTACTCCCATGTAATAGTTTATTCCTTAAAGTCCTCAGATTATACGAACCACTAATATTAGTTTATCCCATAAATAATCGTCACAATAAATGAAACCCAGTGCTATATCTGATCAAGAATAAAACTGATGGAAATCTCTACCTCCTCCAACAAAACTGTAGTTTTCATATCCCAAATTGATCCTTAATACTTCCATAGACCCTAACATTGAAACTATAAGAGTTACTACCTCTATGTGTCTCCATCATTTAACTCTACCCAGCATGGATTAGATGGAAAAACCTATAAAATTTCATCAGTGAAATATAATGGGGGACCATGACCTAGATCCATTAATACTAAATAAAAAATTTCAAGGAATCATAAACTCAAAAACTGAATATTCAAGGTCACATAATTAATTAGTTCAATTTAAAACTAATTTTTACTATCTTCCCAATTTAAAAATAGGTGTAGATAATTGGTATGCATTATCATACCTAGATCTCTACCTTGTAAGCTACATTAATTCACTTAATATGTTTATAAAATCAGAATTTCCTTCTGTTAGATTATAGGGGACCCAAAATACTGATTCCCAAGCCAGTATTACTTATTTACCTCATCAACTAAATATAATAGACATTGTTACCATATGAACCCCTAAAATAATTAATAGTGCCTATCCCAAAACTCCATCTTATCTCTTAACTATTAGAAATAATTTCACTCTCTAAATATCCCCTCCAACTTCCACAAATACCCCTCTTTGTCTGGTAGTATTGAGAGGGATAACCACTAAATCATTCCACTAGTTGTTCACGGGATGATGAGTATCACTGATGGTATATAGAAATGGGAGGAACTAACCTCTTTTTATGAATTTATCTATTAATATATAAGATAATTCCCAATAATAAACACTATGAATAAATGGCTATGAAATCATAAAACATAGATATAATGAAACACAAAAATTAAAAAATTAGAAATACCAAAATAAGAATAGGGGTGAACACTGTCTCAATAACTTCTCAACAACGAATATTGAATTTTAATAACCATATTGATCACCAAATAACATCTATGAATATGAAATACATTTTATATGTACATATGACGATACACATGTATAATTTTTAAAATCCTCCCCAAAAACTTTCATAAAATTGGAATGAGGTATAACAAAAACTAGTGAATAAAAAAAATTAAACCAACTCATTACCTATGCAAGAAATTCTAAATTCCATCATAACAAGTCTCACTCACAATGTAACACATAAAAGTAAATATTTCTTGATCTAAACATAGAATGTTACCTCGCTTTCAATTTCCAATTAGTTTTCCCCTCTAACAACTTAATTCCAATCATCCTTTTTTATAAACCCTTATGTGAGTCCTCATATACATTATGCATACAAATCAAATCCTATCCTAAAACTCATGTGGCTCATCACAACATCATAAAAATATCATCCATACTTAAGTAATATGTCAGAAAACCACTAAAACCAATATATTATGTATTCTACCTTAAATCTTCAAAACCAAATTTTTTACACCCATGGGAAACCATAGTTACCATAAAAAGAGATTATTGTGTTCTATAAACTAATTATACTACAACCCGGACATTCATTTATTTTAAAACTATGGGCCATAAAAACCTATGTATACACATACATTATATCCTAAGACATTATAAGCTGGATACACATATACATAATGTTACACTAATGGGAGACAATGAAATATATAGAATTTTTACATATTTTTACACTCCAACCTCGATGATGATGAAATTACCATTACCTAGGATATATTGGTGTAGGATTACAACCCAAATAGAAATGTGAAGAATTTGAAATCATACAATATAAGAATAATATCACACACAACCCCACGAATTGAAAATACTTAACCAGGCACACATATGTCTTTATCATCCCATATGACTCTTGTCTCCAACCGTTAATCCATAAGATACTAGATATCAAACAAGAATGATAGAATTAAGATCATGCATAATAACTAATCTTCGATAAAAAAATAAAAAATTACGAATCACTTGTTATAAAACCCATTGAATTTTTTTACTATTTCATTTCATCCAAATTAAAGAGTATTTTATAAATCTATATTACGATTTTCTTTAGTATCCTTCCCCTCAAACTTCTCAAATTTTGTTTACTTGCACAATGTATCCACATAATTTAAATGTCCTTACCACCATAAATTATTCTAATACCATGAGTTCATTTATTTATTCATTCAACATTCCATAATTTTGTGTACTCTTGGAATCGTATTAAGCTACCATAAGAATACGCAGTCATTTTGAATAATCAATTTGCATCAAACATTTGGTAAACACAATGAATTACAAATTGTGAAATGGACATAAATTTCAATATAAATAAGTATGAGTAAGCCCATATATCATAACATACCCATAAAAAAATCAATTGACATCAAAAAATATAAAAAATAGGAATTCCTCAATCTCAACCTATACCTTCTACCCTAGAATCAAACTCATCTTAATGATAGGCATCGATCAATCTGTAATCTTAACATGTGACATCCAAACATTATTTAAAAAAACACAAAATAGGGAAAGGGTATAACATCATAGATTTAATATACATGGAAAAAATATATTTTTTATTACATAACATGAAAGGGGAATAAAAGTAACTGACTCAAATGAATAAAATCCTCTAACACATAAGGATGGATATCCTCAGTGCCAACCAACTATCTCTATTAATAAAATATTTTATTACCATATGATAATAAATAAATATTTATGAATAGGTTTTAGAAAAAAAAAACATATAATAAGAATATAAAAAGATAAGAATCAATAATGACCACATTTGAATCATATGTTCAATATTCAAATGTTATTAAAGGAAGTAAAATAATTAAATTCCCAGGCATCTTTCATTATTAATTTCAAAATTACTAAATTAATTTTTTTACTATATTTCATGTATATCAATAATGAATAAAATTTGTGAAATTCACTGAACAAGGATATCACACTATCTAGAAAATCACAATAGCCATCATCAAAACAAATCAACATGTAAAACCATCATATCTATTCCAATTTATTATTTAATCCTATTATTATATTCAATGAGGTTGATAAAACCATTTACTCAAAAAATATATAGTATTATACTATCAAATTGACACAGAAAACAATTGCATATATAATTAATCACCTACCTCAATAAGATCATTAAACAATATTTTACATGGAATAAAATAACATGAATTAATCATCTGTCTCTTATCCTGGAAGGATGTCATGTTCATTATGGATTTATTTCCATGGATCCATCGTAAATCATCCAAATAACCCACAATAATATAAAAGGGATCCTAGTACCACAACATGGAATGATATAACATGAGATATAAGAACAAAATATAAATGAAGAAACTCACCAAGGATCACAAACAAAAAATCTGTAAAATATTATATATAAATATAAGAAAATATAGATTAAAATTTCTAAAATCGGCCATTGAGTTTCCTAATACTTGATGGAATATATAATAAAATAATATCTTTCAATAGAGGTCCCATATTTATATGGTCATTCACATAATATAACCATGTTAAAACAACCTTGACCTATCCTCAACACGTATAATTTCCACAAAAAATAAAGCTCTCCAAAGATGTCTATGACACAAGCTACCCCAGATCAACCTCTCTAACACTAACATTGAAATATATGTTTTATATTACCCCATATTCTATAAAATATATCTAAGTATATAGTGAAAATGAAGAATAATTCTACAGCTACCCAAAATTGATTAACATAGGGATGCCAGAGCTCTTTATATCCACAACACCACACAAGCACCACACTACAGTGACCTATCTATAGGTATAACAATCAAAAACACTAATCATGATCTACTACAAAGAAATCACCAAACCACACCATGAGAGCAACCTCCAAACATGACAATATTTTAATCCATACGACCAATTTGAATCATCCCTTTCAAGATTAATACAATGATCAAGAAATATCCTTCTATCAATCTCTTGGGAACCTAAAATAACCCAATATCAAAAGGAAGGGATTAGAAAAAAAATTTCCCCTTCAGATCACATGTTGGGTCTTAATTCTTCATTTTAAGAAAACATTCCATTTTTCTATGAATTTATTTCCCCTGAATTATATTTTTATGATGTTTAGAGGAAACAATTTCTTTATACCACTTTATTATATTTAACATTATATTGTGTGTCTATGGTATTATGTCCCTTTAAATTTAATAATTTTTTGGATACATTAACACCATTACATTCATATATTATAGTGAATATTTTATTGAAAAATGTGTGTACTTATCTCTATAACAATAACATATGATGTAAATGACACAATTTCATCTTCAACATACTTCAGTATTATTTATTCCATGTAATTAAACCCATCCATGCATGTGTACCCATTATACCTCCCTTGAATGATATATGAACCTTCTTAATGAAAATATTATAGGAAATACATATTGAAATGTATATACAGACACAATTTTCCCTATAAATCATGTAAATAGTTATTGGTTTTATTAATATCCATATTTCATTTATTTTAAAATTTACTTCAAGATATATTCTAATATATATGTGGTTCTATATCTTATTCAGCCACGGGACACTATTATTATAAATGGATGTTGTTGATTAGAATAAACATACCAAACCCATAGTAATATATAATTAAGATGAAAAATGTATTAGGAATCACATAAAGGAATATAAAATTTTATGGTCACTCTAATCTTACACCCTGGTATTTTATAAATGTATCCATTTACTATGTGTAAAGTGGATGAAAAACTAAAATAAATATCATGGATAGAGATATATGCATTTATATTTCTTTATTTTATCTATGATATTATTATAAATTTTTATATAAAGTGAGATTTTAAGTTTTTTATGGTGTTGTATTTTTCATAGTTGTGAGAATGTAATGAGGACACAAATCATAGTGGTATGTAAGATTTAGAAGTACTATAATTATGGATTTTATCAAGGAAAATGAAGCAAAATTAAAATCATAAGGATTGTATCCCTTATATCAGTTACTATCACTCAATTAATTATTATGTGATGGTTGTGTACTATGTAAACGCTATATTTCATGTATTTATGTATATTATTTCTTGAAAACTATATTAACTATTTAATTTTTCATATAAATGATTATGTAATCAATATATCAATAATGGAAGAATCATGGAAAAAAATATAAATCAATAATGTATCATTTTCTCACATTAGAGAAAGTCAGTATGCTTGACCATGTGAATATTGAAGTGTGTAATTAGTTTTTTAGATGTATATATATCACATTAATAATAATTATTAAATTATTGAAATGTATTTTAAAGAATAATACATTATTATTTAGTGTTGTAAAATACATTCCTATGTATTTTTCTTTTACTAAAAAATAAGGGAGTTTAATTAAATCAATTATTCCACACATGAAAAGTTTAATATAAAATAAGGATATTTAATAAACATATCTATATATTAGTGAAATAATTATTTATATTTTAACAAAATTCATATGTCTTGATATAGAAACATTATAGAGAGAGGACCATATTTTTCCAAATAATCATTTCTTTTATGGTTTTAGCTGTGATAAACTTGGTAGATTTCAATATAGACTATAAAATAATATTATGTTTATGAAGTGTTATGTAATAGGAAAACTAAATAGTTCGCAAACCTTATATTCTATATAATAGTGTTTGGATAGAAAATAAAAAAAGTGGATTATATTCTTCAATAGATACCCAATGGATTCATGTTTATATATTAAATGTGCTTGAGAGATATATCATAATAATTATATTCTTATATTTCATCTATATCGGAATCATTTTGTTGTGGTGGTATCAGTTGTTGTGGTGATAGAGGGGTGGTCTTGTTGATAAAGATGTATATGGGGATGTTGTTGGTGGTTATGGTGATTTTTATGTTTAAAATAGCGACTCTTATCAGTTTCATCATCCTATTAAAGATGTCGATGTTGATAATGCATAAAAGAAGTAAATGATAATGATATCGATGTTGACAGTAGTTATGATGGTGGAGTTGTTGGTAATGATGGTTATAAGGATATCAATGATCAATATTTATGATCATTAAATTATTTTCATTGGTTAGTAATATTTCCCTAAAATTATTCTTTCAGTGGAATCCCAATTTAATGTTGAATTTTTTTTAAAAAATATTGATTAAAATACCTTTAGATATATTCATTATTTTTTGTTATATTTTAGTATCATGTTAAAAGGTTCAAATTTCAATTTATTAGGGCAACAAGAAAAAAAATTTCTTTAGTGAATAATTTGTGATATGTATTTAAAATTTTAATCAGATAGAATAATTTTTTGGTCATAAAATAAATTTTAGTAATTTTTTCAGATAATTATATGATTTATATGATTGTGAAAAATAGTTTTTTATAACCACGTTATTGGTAATAATTAATGTCCACATGATTTGTGGATAAAATTATTTCTTTATGAATGTTTTCATTTCTAAAATTGTTTTTTTTTCAAGACATTTTTTATTATTGGTTGGTTTGAGTTTCATAATCACTGAAAAAATGTAATACAAACTTAAAAAACCTATAATATGACTAAATGGACATATTGCTCTATGTTTTTATCATTTTTTAATATGAATTGTGATTTAAGAATATGTACTTTTCAAATATCTAGGATTTTATTAATATTAATTATTGAATTAGTTTGAAATTATTTTTATGTTGTTTGACATCGGTTTATTGAAAAATAAATGAAAATAGAAATATGATTCCCTAATAATACTCATCACCAACTGGTATGATATCAATTAAACTATTTTACGATTCAATTATGATATATTTTAGGTGTATGTGATTATTTAATGTATTTCCATTTCAAAAAGGATGTTTTAGTGCCAGAGTTTTTTTATTTTACTAATTTTTACTCATACACTAATTTTATGATTATTATGTTATATAAAGAAATATATGGAGGTGATTTCAATTTTTTTGTAATCTGATTGATATATGATAATACATTAAATTTTTTATTTTGGGAAATTTTAGTTGAAATTTTATTTTTATTGTTGAATTAAAACTTGAAATTGTTCATTTTGAAATTTCTTTCAAAAAGATTTGGGTTGGTATGTTTAGGATTCATATAGATTGGAATCCTATAATTTAATTATAAACCACATGTAATATGTATAAATAGACGCATTATGATTTGGTATGATGGATATATTTTATATCTTGGGATAATTCCATGATAAATATTATATTTCCATGTTCTTATTAATATTAATTATTGAAGAAAGTTTCTATTATTTTTATGTTTTTCCATAGTGGTTAACAAATATTGAATCATAATTACTCTTTTATTTTCAAAATAAACTCATCAATCCCTCATAAAATATCGGAAAAAATATATTTTATGATGAAATAATGATGTATGGGAGATGTATCAAATTATTATAGTGTTTTTATTCACCTAAAATATTTGTTAATCTTTTAGTGATTTTGAGTCTTTAAAATACCGAATAGTTACATTAATTTATATGGAATTTTATTGATTTATTTCAATGTAACTGAATTATTAAAATTATTTCAACTTTTTATGACATATTTAATTTTAAATTTTTTTGATTCATAGAGTATAACATTAAATAATTCATTTTGAAAATCATATCATAAAATTTATGTGGTATGTCAATTTAAGATTCATATGGATTGAGAAGATGTAATTCAATATTGAAGCCCATGTAATATGAATAAATAGATATATTGGAGTGTGCATTGATGGTTATTTTTGGTGAATTGGGATTTTCGAATATTCTATTATTTGAAATAAACATTATTATTAATAATAATTATTATAGAATATTAGAATGATTTTCATGTTTCATTCATAGTAGTAGATCCATTGATGTTTGAAAATGACTATTTGATTACTAAAAAACTCATCATGCACTGGTATAAAATATGATAAACAATTATGTGATCAATGTATGATTTATGTAATATTTAGTGTAAAACCATTAATTTTTATGAATTAATATTTTTTAATTAATTAAATTTCATTTATATATTTCATTACACACAACATTTTGTTTTGATTGAGTTACACGCAACACCGAGTAAAAACAAGTTTTGATATACTATTAATGTAAAATTATTTAAATATATAATTATAAAATAGCTATTGAAATAATGAATTTGAATAATAATAACTGAATTATGAAAATATATGGTTTACACATGCATATATAATATTTTTTTGTAACAAATTTAAAGGAAATGAAAATAAAACCTTTTTGAAAATAAAGGAAATTATTTTCTAAAAAACAATATTTATGAACATTAATATGTTTTAGATAAATGAATTAAATGAATAACTTTTTGTGAATGATTTTAATGAAATGAATATATTATAAATTAAATTAAATTTTCAACTTTCATTATATGGTTTTTCATAAAAATAGACAAGACTAATTCTAATTATCCGCTACAAACTATATTTAAAAAAAACAAGTTTTCACTTTTAGAGAACATATTTTAATATTAATTTTTACCAATTTTATAAAATTTATATGAAAAAATAAAATTCATTTTTTATATTGAACAAAAAAATTATATTAGGGTAATTTTTTCATATTTTTCTGAATTTGTTTATTCTTTAAAGAATTATGAAATATAATAAATTTTAAATGAAAACTCCCTTATGCATTAATTTATTTATAAAGTTAAATTAATTTTTTATTTTTTAAAATTAAAATTTGATTAATTATACATCCAATAATTCAATTTAGTTCATTTTCATCAGTTTTATAATAAACATTGATATAAAATTTTTGTAAACTCATGAACATTTTATCTTTAAAAACAAGTTTTCTCGTCGATACTTTGGAATTAATTTTAAAGTGAAATTTTGTAATTATTTTAATTGAATTTAGAAAAATGGATTTAAAATTTATATTCATTATTACTTGTTTTATCTAATAATTTAAACTTAATTTTTCACAAAAATCAATATTGAAAACTAGTTACCATCGTTAGGGTAAAAATGGGTTTACTAGGGTTTAAACAAAAAAGACGAGGGTTTAAATGACCTATACACTAGAAAAGAAAATTTTTATGTCCATATTTAGATAAATTAACTTATATTAATATATAATAGACATTTTTTACACTTATGACATGTAAAAAACAAGGGAGCCATTATTTCTATTCAATAATTTCATGTGTGTCCTCTCCCCCACTTATAAAAGGCCACCCCTCTTCTCTATTATTCAAACCCCAAACCCACTTTTTCGGATAATACCATACAAAATAACCAAAAACCTTTACTCATATCATAAAATAGTCTTTATTTTGGATAAAATTCCAATGTAGGACGTATTTGTTGGGCAAACCTATGGAGGCCCAAAGAACAGGTAACATTTATCAATGAGGGTATTTGTTTTATTTCTCCATCCACATCCATTAATTATTATTATATCATGATGATAAAATAACAATAGTAAATTAAATATAATTTAATTTTATTATGTAAATTTAATTACCTAAATCCATGTCCACTCCTATCAAATGGGTTACAAAACCATCACTTGTGTGTATGAAAAACAAGCACCTCGAGATACAATGTCATTCATTTTCCAATTACCACATATCACAAGTGGTTCGGATGAAGGATATAGAATTAAATATGATATTTATAATAAAAAATACAAATTTAACTATATATCATATATATACATTTTTTTCCATTCCATATGGGAAATAATAACGTCGTCAGGGTGTACGGGGGACTATAAAATCGGGAAGCGATATGATTTGTTTTCGATAAACATTAAAAAGTAATTTAATAAGAATAAATACCTATGATATATATTAATCAATTATTAATCAGTCTAAAAAGTTAATACATCATTTTCTTTACTTGATTTTCACTCACGGAAACATGATAAAATCGTTAATGTGTGTGTGGACTATAGCCTTTACGAAGTGATGAGACTCTCTATTTTAGTTACCACACCACATGGGAGATATTTATAATAATATAATATGTAATTTATAATGTTATTATTTTTTATTAATTAAAAATATTACTAACCTTTTTTCAAAAATGATATTTAATAAATGGAGATGTTACTCATTCCTATATTGGACATACCGTCTCCATGATCCAAACATTCTTTATTTCTCAATACCATATTACGTGATTGTTATTAAAATTATTAAAAATGTATAAATATGTTATTTATGTCATTATTATAATTTTAGAGATGATGGATCCATGATCAAAGTAAGAGTTCTGAAAATGAAAAACAAATCGCATAATAAAACAACGGTTTTTTACTCAAAATGTGACTTTAACATGGAATTGTTAATAAATGGTTCATAAATAGAAATAAGTAAATAATATTTCGTATGATATATATATATATATATTTATGTATGTATGTATATATGGTTCATTAATATATATATAAAAATAATATATTTATTATATTTGAGGTCTGTACGAGTGAGATGGAAGTCAATACATGCGGAATTAGATTTCTAGTCTCTTATAAATTTCTAGTAGACATATGAGATTTCACCACTCAGTTATTTTTTTGTGGGGTATATACTAAACCTTTGATATGTTCTGTCTTGATTCCCATTATTTTAATTATACTTATTGATTAATTTTATTTTATTATTTATTAGGGTTTTTGTCTCAATTTTCCTTCTTTGATACTTATGTCATGTTTTACTCCCTTATTATTTATTGTGGTTAATATGTTTCCACATTTACATTTAAAATCAAGAATTTATTTATTATCATGATATTTAAATTTTCATTTCATTTTTCCCTTCATAGTACTTATGATTTAAAGTCACCAAGTGGTAATATTTTTCTATTAAAATCTCATTTTTATGAGGATTATTCATGATTAAGACTCTAATGATATAATATTATGATCTAAATATCAATAATTTTCATATGTTTTCTTATCTTCTACGAATTATTTATATTTTTAAGTAATAGTTCCATTTTCCACTCATTGATACTCAAAATAATTAAGAAATTTTTTAGAAAAATATAACTTTATTTATCTGTTTGGTTGGGAATATAGTTTCTTTCAATACCTTGTTTTATAAAATATCAAAATAGTTTTATTATTTTCATATAATTCATAAAAGTTTTTTACACATGTTTTACTTTTTACAAAAAAATATAATATTCATGCAACTTTCTAAAAAAAATCATGTTTGGATTTAGCCAAAAATGTGAATTGATTTTTTCTTGATCATGTACATTAGGAAGTAAACTTCTATTCTTCATGAAAATTAGTTTTATTAAAGAATCCATTATAAGTTTTCTAGACTATTTTAAATGAAAATTATTTTTAAAAAAAATTAATTTTTTTTCAAATACGAAAGGATATTTTTATCATTAAATGATCAATATAAATCATTTACATATAATATGACTTCCTTATATGTGAATGATTCCTTACTAGTTATGTGATCCTAAGATACCAGTAATATTCTATATTTTAATGGTTAATTTTTATCATGGAATGATGTTTAGGAGGCCCTTTTATCTTCCATGAGTTATTCCAAGATAACATTATGGTGAAACCCACAAGTTTTTCTATGTGTTATGATATGATTAAGTGTTGAAATGATTATGAAACCTATATATTTTACATTTGTTATGATATGATTAAATGTTTATGAAATCAATTTTATACCCTTAGTTAGGATATGAGTAAATCTTTATGATCTTGCGGTGCACATATGTATGATTTTCATTATGTGATAGTGTGGATATATATCCCCCTACAATGAATTGGGTAAATATGAATAAATCATAGTTAAATAAGTTATATGTGACCTTATTACATGAACAAAATTTTATGTGTGAACCTGAATACATGTTGAAAATGTTAATCATGAACCTAATGAAATTTTCAAAATATTACGGGTAGACTTGTATTTTATGTATATAATATTATTCCTGATCCTGGTAGCATATCCATAAGTATGACATAGGGCTTGATTTCATTTACTTAAAGTAATGATTGAGCACGTCTCTATTTATACATGCTCATAATTTTATAAGCTGACGTATATACCACAATTATTTCTCGTCTTTTAATTTTATGCTCTCATGGTTCAGGTTATTTGATTTCAATATGATTCATGTCTAAAAAACATAAAATATTTATGTCAAAACTCAAGATTATGAATTTTGATATGCAATGAATGGTTTTCAAATGTTATGATCATGTTCTCATGCCCCTATGATTATTTTATTCTTATGTATTTCTCATGTTCATTCATAAAAATAGTATTATCTAATCCTTTTTTTATGTTTCCTTTTCCCATGTGATAAATAATTTTTAGTAGGGGTAATAATGGTTGAGATATTTATGAGAGACATGGAAGATATTTCATGAATTAATAAGATTGTGTTCCACGTTTCTGAAGGCACTAAACAAATACAATACTTAGGCACGTGTTTGTTTAATGTATTAAATAATAATCTAAAAAAAAGTAATATCCATATATGATAATACTTGTTCTCAATAGCTGGAATCAGATGATTTGATTAGATAACCATTAAAAACAATGATAAGAAAACTTTTTTCAGATCCCTAGTGATGTTTCAAAATGTATGTTTAGTGATTTCACTAATGATAATTTTAAGGATGAGTTGAAGTGTTGTAAAATATCATATAATTTTTTTAATGGATAGAGTGAGTGTTTTCTATAAAATTATATCAATTTCTGGATACTATTAGTGAATACGGATCTGGAATAAAAGAACATTGGGGTAATGTAACCCCTGAGGATTTTAAAAGAATAAAATTATATTTAATAACATAAATGAAATGGAACACTAAGTTTATCATGGGTTATACAACAAAATGTGTTCATAATTTTTTACATGAAAAAATTAGTTTAGATTTTTCACCCGCTTCCCTATGATATTTATGTTTAATAGTGTATTCAACATGAAACATTAAACATAAACAATACATGATATATATGATTGTTATAACCGAGACATTATGTTGGTATGAAAGAATTTTTTGAAATTCATTATCATGTAAATACATATAACTATCATAATAACTATAAATTAATGAATATTTTTCATAAATAATAAATCAATCATTAGTAAATATGTATTATTATTCAAAAATATGTTTTCTTCAAAAATGTTTTTTATTTCTTTCAATGAAAAAATATATTATAAAAAATTTCTTGATCTTCTAGAAAATGTATTTGATAAAATAAATATTATTTTTGGAATCAAAATATAAAAAATTATTTTTGGGGATTTTTTTTGTCTTTTCAGAAAACATTGATTTTTCTTGGAATAATAAAAAATTATAGTTTTTATAAAAAGACATTCAGTTTCAATAAATTATTTAATCTAAAAATCCCAAAAAGTTTTAAATATTTTCAAAATTAACCTTTTAATTATTTATTTATAATTAATACAATTAATTAATTTTAATGAAATTTATATTTTTTTTAGTATTGGTTAGTTTTGGGAAAAAAATTTCTTTTTTTAATTGTTTTAAAGTTCATAATGATTGCCGATTTTTATTAAATAAAATAAAACATAATGGGGAATATTTGAAAATAAATATATAGAATATAAATAACTAAATTTTAATTGAGTTTCAAGAATTAATTATTATTAATCATATAGTAAATATTTAATCATCTTTTTCTAAAAAAAGAGGTTATTCTTAAAACCATGTTGTATCATTGGGTATGCAGGTTTGATATTAAGTTAAAATTATCCACTTCTGTGAATTTAATCTGAAAAAATGTATTTCATATTTAGAATAAAAATAAATAATAATGACTAACAAGGCCAAAAAAGGTTTAACATACTAATTTGTGAAATTAATTTAAATTAATCACGTCGATTTAGTTAAAAATAATTTTATCGAGGGATTAAACCCTAAAAATAAGGTTCAAAATGACCTACTAATTTTACCAACAATGATTATATAGGCAAATTTAGAAACTTATGACATTATAATCTAATTTTCTTAGATTTCAATAGATTTACATCTTGAAAGTGACCTATAAAATAAGTTATGTAAAAAAATAAAAAATGAAACCTTTTTCCTTTTAATTTCATTAAAGCATTATGATAGGTACAAAAATAATATAGGTTTAGTTATAAATATTATATTAATATATTATTTGATTTTTTCTATCATGATAATTTATTATATTTTTTTAAATGGATTAATTACTTTGAATACTTAAAAACACCAACACAATAATTATTTAGTTAATAATTGACTAAAAATGATACTACAAATAACAAATGTTAAGTATATTGAATAAATGATGGTCCAACATTAGTTTTTTTTATTTATATATCATTCTACATAGTAATTATAATAATATATTCAAAATATATGATTGAATTTATATTTTAAATATTCAAGGTAAATGGACAATTTCAAAATTGACATTAATGTTATTAAAAAAATGAAATTTTATTAATTGATTTAATATTTATAAAAATAAAATATTCTACAAAGTGAATTTTAATTGTTATTAAATATTCGATATGATTTATATGTGAACTAATTACAAATTTTAATGACTATATTAACCACTCAATAGTAAAAAACTATGTTAACCTGATTAAGGTTAAAATGGTGTTTTTTCACGTTAAATGCACTTATGTGAAAATTAATTATCAACACTAATAGTATTTATGATTGATAATTATTATTTAATAATAAAAATAAGTGAGTACAAATTATATAATAATTATATCTCTAAATTAGTCGTAATTTTTAAATTACATAGGTTAGAAAAATAGTTACCATGAAGAAAATCATAAATGAAAAAAAATATGTAAACTTAGGAGTTATTGAAAAAAATGATCAAAACGTGTGTTTCAATGTGTTTTTGGGTTTGGATCGACCATATAATACCCTAAATCAATTAATTATCAATATTGGGCCTTTTAGTTAATATTTACCTCTCATTCATATATAATATTGGGTTTTTTATATATACGACACTCCTCGACTATAAAAGGAAAATCACTCAACGCACTTCTCCACAGCTCTCATGATATTTTTTATCATCTAAACCCTACCAAAATCACTTCCAAAATTCTATCCTCTCATCCTAGAATCTTATTTTTTTTAATAAATACAATATATGATTTCTTTTGGTGGAATCCTAAGGATGATACTCGTAGAAGAGGTAATATTATTCAATGGGGTTTTTTTGTTTCATTCTCCACAAATTCTATGTTTAGATAATAATATCATTATATTACATATAAAAATATATTTTTTGTTATAAGGTTGAAACCTACAACCACACACAATTCCACCAAATGTATTTTAAAATCATCATTCATGTGTATGGTGGACTACCTCCGCGCAAAACTTTATAATTCATTTTTTAGTTACCACCTCTCACAGTTGGGTATGATGATGGGTATGATGTATAAATATTATATATTTAACATAATTATACCAATTTAGTAGTTATATTATATATAACCATTTACTATACATTCCCTAATGTATTAGATAATGTTGCCCATGTGTACGGTGGGATACCGCCTCGTTAAGCGATGTGATTCTTTTTCACTAACACATTACATGGAAGTAATTGAAGGTAAATATAATAAGTATATCTATTATACATGAAGTATTAATTATATTAAATAAATTATTATAATTATTTAAATATTATATTATATAATTTTTACCTTTACACTCACATAAAAAAATGTTAACGTCACTTTTGTACTTGGTGACTACAGCCTCCTCGAAACGATGTGATTCATTTTTTCACCATGACATCACAGTAGGGATACTTATAAGTATAAATTATTAAAAAAATGTATTTATTATATTATAATAATTATCTAATTAAAAAACACTTCTTTAATTATTTCCATAATGATCATAGGAAAATTTCAAATATTAATATGTGTTCTTATGAAATACCGTCTCCATTATCATAATGACAGTTCAATTTTAATAAACATAATTGATGATGAGTTTATATTATTTATCTTATGTCGATATATTATAATTATATCATTATTATTAATCTTAATATGATTAAATAATCACCTCTTGAAATGTGGCTAACCCACCTAATTCGTTTTTGACAGAGAAGCTGAATATGGCCAAAACATATCATTTAAACATAATCAAATAATTTATTTCATATTACATGTTTATAAGTGATATAAAAGTAATAAGAAACTTGAAAATTTATACAAATAAAGTAAATAATTAACATAATTTTATATATTTTCAAGAAAAAGGTACACATGACATGTAGAACATAAGGTTGGTGTTTTCTCATCTCACTTTTGTTTCTGGGAGATATATGTCGCATTCAAAACATATTTTTATTTTGTGATGTATATAATAACCATGAATATATTTTGTTTTTGATATCTATAAATTTATATGGATTTAATTTTTTTCTTTCTAAGGGACTATGATTCAATGTTAAAAAAGTGGTAAGAGTCTTTTGTTTCAATATCATTATTTATCAAGATGTTTTACGATTATGCTTAAAATAATGAGATATCAACATCAATATCTAAATAAACTCATAAATATTTTTCTCATATACTTATTCATGGTATTTACATGTAATAATACTTTTTTAATCTCTTTTTACTTATTATTTTTGAGAAAATAATTTTCAGATAATCTAACATTATTTCTCTCTTCAGTCGGAAATTTGTTTTCCTCTATAAACATATTTTATAACTCAATTTTCAAAAATGTTTTTAACATTTTAGAAATGATAAATTAAATAAATTTGAAACATATTTTATTGTTATAAAATAATTTTGAAAGAAAGTTCTTAACAATTTTTGAGTAAGGATCTTTATTAACATTTTTACCATAAAAAGGGACGGTTCCTAATGACCATTACAGAATTACCCACTAACATGAGCACAATTTATTTGATTCACCCTTTTAAAGTTTACTAGGATAAAACCAAATAAAAATTGTTCTTAATATTATAAAAATTAATTTTTTTGAAAAATATATTCCAAAAAAGTATTGTCAAAATATTTTATGTCGTATTGGATATTTTCTAAATAAAATGAATATTTTACTAAAAAATGATTTTAGTTATAATTTAATTGTATTTCCATTCATAAATGACAAAAAGAAAAATAATTAATTATCCTCCATTGGGGATATTTAGTATTGATACCATCATAATTTTGTCTCTAGATGAGAGAATATTGTTTTAAAGATATTTTTATGAAACATTTATCTCTTTAATGAGTCAATCATGTTTCAAAAAAAGTCATATAAGCCATTTAATTTCCACAATTTGAAAAATATATGAAGGAAATAATGATGGTTTATTATGAAATGATATCTATTTGTACATTATTGATTTTTTGCTTCAGGTATATTACTTATAAAATTGGGTGGACCAGACAGAACTGGGTGATCACATTAATGCTTTTAAGATGGTGCGAAATAGTTATCGATGGATGATCCAATTACAAATTATATGATGGGTCAACCCAATTAGCTCTAGGTTATCCTTTTATATCTTATATTACGGGTGCACCCATATTTCACTCTAATAGACTGGTTAATGTATCTTTTCCTTAGAGGAAGTAAAGAAGTAGTTACCTAAGAGGTTTTCTTATGTATTTGATTGGTCCACATTTATTTTTTACACTGGTGTAACACAAGTTATGAAGAAAATATTTACAAGATATGAAAAACAATTATGGTTACTATGGGTTTATAATGTTTCTTATGATCTATATTGATATCACATAGATCATGATTATGGATTTTTATGACTCTTTCTTTTACATATTTTAATATTTGATGCTACATGTATTGATTGGTATGTCTTCTTTTAGGATTCATTCATTCACTCTAATTTTGTCTTCATACCATTATTAATATCTTATTTTCAATGATAACAATAAATTTATAATACTTGTGGATACCATTACTAATCATTTAATCTATGCCTGATTTGGTATCCATATTTCTTTGTTATAAATAATTATGTTTAACTAATAATTTTAAGAAGTGGTTTCATATAAAGGACGATGCTGACTCAATGTGAAATAACAAAAATTGGTAACGTATTATAAATGCCCATTTGAGGACATTGGAATTATTTATGAAAGATTTATTCCTAAGTATCAAAAAATCTAAACCTAATGGGCCTTTCAAATTGTATCTAATCCAATTTTTTTTTTCTTGTTTTTTATAGTTTGTAAGGAAAAATGTTTAACAATTATTAGCATCAATGAAAGAAATGTCAATTTATGATTTCAACACCAGGTCTGGGAGTGTCAGTTCTAAATACTTTCATAAGTCAATATGATTGTGGTTGATCATAATTTCAACGTATTAGAAACCTCATTTGATGGTTTTTTGAATATTTTTTTGATGTTATTAATGAAATTTTTGTATATATTATTTTGGGTTTATATATTTATAAACCCTAAGATCGAAATGAATTGTTATTTTAGGTTGAATTATTTTCATGTTTAAATAAAAATAGGATAACCCATATAATGGCTAGAAACCCATTGCATATAGAAATTTAGTGGGGCTTGAACCCGTGACTAATGGATGACAAGGATTTCATGTTTATCACTTCCCTATGTGATATACTATTTACTATGGTTTTTATAGGAACTAATTTGGTTTATTTTAGAAACATGAGGGATTTAATTTGAGGAAAATTAGTTGATTTCTATTGGAATAATATTTGATCAAATCCATTTAATATTTGGTTTTTGAATTTATTGAGTACATGATTATAAAATGTCAAGGATACTATTTTATAGAATTATTTTGTTTGAAATTTGGGTAATTCATTTTAAATATAGAGATTAATGTATTAAAGCTTATTTATTTTTGTAATTATATTCCCATGTGAAAACCATTTTAATATTTTTCAATGTTTAATGACATGAGGAATATATTGTTATCTGTTTTATAGTAATGTGGTATTGAAAATTTTATTTTCTTCATCAAGCATGAAAAATTCATCCTCAATACACATCGTTGGAGAAAAAGATGATATTGTGGTGGAAATTTATTAAAGGACGAAATTGAACTCATTAGGTTTGTTTATTTCAATATTCTCTTAGAGTAGATAATAAGATAATTCCTCAACTCTGCACATAATATCTTGAAAAAAATGTTACCTAGTATATTAAACTAGGATGAGATGTTGGTATTTTTAATCATCATAAATTTATGGTTTGGGGTCCTTCAAATTCCAATTATTATTCAATTTCTTGTGATCAATGACCTCAATCACACACTATAATTTTTTAAAATTTTCCTCTATTCCGACTTATGTGATCCTATTCGTTGCCAACTTATGATTTAGTCTAAATGTCTATTATGAATCCTATTGTCTTTTATAAAGAGGGTATTTATTAAAACTATTTACGATATGGGTTTAAAAACATGTATTTATTAAAATTCCAAACATTTATTAGAGAGATAAATGTCAATTTTGAAGGTTGAAATTTATTAAAGGGAGGAGGATGTAATACAACTATATTTTAGAAGAAGAATAATATATTTGATAGCATAAAAGACATGAAACTATAATATTTTATTTAATTTCACTAACACTATGTTCATCTAAGTTACTCCAAACACTCATTTTAATGTTTCTTATAATAGCCTCTGTGATTTCTTTATTTGATAGTGTATTCTACCTGAAAATCCCAAATTAAACAACCCATTATATATGTTACCATTATAAGATAGACATTAAATTGGGGGGGGGGTATGAATATTATTAAATAAATTATGATATATATATATATAACCATCTTACTCAACATAAATTACTAATATGTTTTTAGTAAATATGTTTCGATCTTTAAAAAAATTCTTCAAAAATTTATTTTATTTTAATTTCATGAAATAATAATTTATATTAATATTTGGAACATTTATAAAATTTAATTGTTAAAATAGAATTTATTTTTGGAATTGAAGCATCAAAAGGTACTTTGGGTGAATTTTTTTAATTTTTTGTATTATATTGATTTTTTAGTGAATAATGAAAAGTCCTGGTTTTTGTAAAGACTTTTCTTTTCAATAAAATAATTATAGTAAAATTATTTATATGTTTTGAATATTTTTTCAAGTAACATATATTTTATTTAGTTATATTTATTTCACATAATTAATTTTAATCAATTTTATATTGGTTTTCATTAATTTTTTTGTCTTTGGTTTAAAAAGAGGTTATTTTAAAAACTATATCAAAATGCATAATGTTTCTCAATTTAAATTAATTAAAAAGATCTTTAAAAGGGAAAATTTTAAATAAAAAAAAATATAAAATATATAATTTTTTATAAGGAGAAAATAAATTTTGATAAAATTTATTAGTGAAAACAATTAAAATTAATCATTGGGATTAAGGTAAAGATGAGTTTACCAAGGTATTAAACATTAAAAATGGGGTTTAAAATGACCATCTAGTTTTTGCGAAACCTATTGGCGGACCATATTTCAACCCTTATTGAATTATGATCTATTTTCATTAATTTTTGAGAAAATTCCCCATTAATATTACCTATATAATATGTTATGAAAAATGAAAAAAGAACTATTTTTATTTTCTATAAATATATATAATAGGGAAAAAATATAGGTTCAGTTATAAATATTATTTTTAAAAAATAAATGATTTTTCTCTATCATGATATTTTATATTATTATTTTTAATGAAAAATTATTAAATTTAAATACTTAATAAAATCCAATGTAACAATTATTTTGTTAATAAATAACTAAAAATAAATGACACTCAATATATAAATAGTAATGTAAATTTAATTAATTATTATCTTACATTAATTTAGTAAATTAATATATCATGTTACATAGGTGTGACGATAATATATTCTAATTCGATCATTTTATTTATTTTTTTAACTTCCTTTTAATTGAATTATGTGACAATTGATATTAATGTAACTTTATGAGAACTATTATATTGTTAAAGGTTTTAAAATTATAAAAATCATATATTATTTCAGGTGAATTTTAAATATTAATAAATATCCAATATGTTCTACTTATGGGAAAATTATAATGTTATAATGAATATGGTGACTGTTAAACATTGAAAACCCCTTTTCACGTAATTATGGTAAAAGGAATGTTTTTTCACGTTATATTCATTTGAATTAAAATTAATTTTGAACACATATATTGTTTTTATTTAATAATTTTTATTTAATAGATATAATCATTGGGTCCAAATTATCTAATAAGTCTCATTTTAACATAGTTTTAATGGTTAAATTACTTATGTTAGAAAACTATTTACCCTAAAGAAAACCCAAAATAAAAAAATATCAAAACTCACGTGTTAAGGAAAAAATGTTTAAAACATATATTTAATTAGGTCATAGATGTGAAGATCAATAATATCATCCACCCAACCCATTAATTATCAATATTGGAGCAACTTTATGTATGATTTCCCTCCAAATAGTAAATAAATTTCTGTATTTACAAAAATTCCACTCCTCATCAACCATAAAAGAGAAAATCAATCCCCTCACTTCTGAAAACCTCTCGAGACATTTTTCAGATAAAAAATCTTCCCCAATAACTTCCAAACCAAACATATCTCATTTAAGAAGCCTTATTTTTATAATTAATCCATCCTTGTGATGCGTGTTTTATGATCTCAGACATAGTGAAAGCACATCCTTTTATAAATTTTGGTTTTAATAATTTCTATTTGGTTAACGAAATTATTCCCAAGTGTATGAGGAGACTTTGGTGTTTTATGGGGATTTGAGACATTAAAAGAAGGAAAATCATGCTAAATGTTACTATGCGCATAGTTAGAACATAATTATATTAGCTAAGCATCCTTTCTTACAAAACCATGTAGCCTTTGGTAGTGGAAAATAAAAAAGTTGGATAATAGTTTGTAAACCATATAGAGCTTCACGAATAACCTTAAAAACTCATATTCCTCAAACAGTTTCTTCTGTATGGTTGGAAAATGGTTTGGAAAACACTGTGGGTAAACTATGTGGCCCAATAAATGAAGTAAAAATTATAGTTTTTCCATCATAGAGTTTTTGTATCATCATCCAATTTATTCCCCATTTCATTCTCCTCTAACCCTAGAGATGCCCCATTTCGACCCATGTTTCCAATAGGTCGACCTCCTTTATTTCAATGCAATTTGGAGTACCATTGGTTTTGAATCGTAGCTCCATGTAAGTCTATCTCATCCCCCAAATTTCTTTTTTAGATTAAGTTTTTTAGTTCATCCCATCATCTTCCAAATCTCAAAAACCATATTTTCCCAATGGAACCATTGATGGGGCTCCAATGATGGTTTTAATCTAGATATAGGTCCTCGATCATGGTCTATTCATCATCAGATTTGAGGTCGGTGGTCTAGAAGTTATGTCCCATAGTATTTTTATAGACTTGTGCATTTGTGTTGTGATATTTATTCCACATGGTTATGTATTATATACATTGAGTAAGATTCCATAAAATGGTTTTCTAATTAATTATTTTGACCCCTCATTATCCCAATGAGGATGAATATATTGATATAGGGCCACCCATGGTGGGTGCCGGCATTCCCAAACCTTGAAATTTGTATATTTAAGTGTATATTTCACTTAGAATAACATAGTGACCATATTGAACATGTAAAATATATTTTGGGGAAATAAAAGTAGTGTATTGACAGTTTTTCCAATATTTTGATAATGACCTAAGGGGTTGTTTGACATGGCTTGAAATGGGGTTCATTTGGTAAATTGAGATTTTGTCGAATGGACTATGAATTATATTGAAATTACCAAAAGTATTTATATATATGAAATGATTAACATGTTAAATTGGTGATAGATTTTAAATTTAAGAATATGTAAATTTTTTCTCATAGGGTAATAGATGAATATTTTGAATGGGTTACTACATGAGAATACAATGGTATACCTAATGTGTTGATTGTAATAAAGTGGTTTTGATGTTTGATATAAGAATTGTACTCCAAATGAATAAGTATAAAAATGATTATGAAATGATTAATGGGATAAATGGCCTAATGTATGGTAATGGATGAATATTGGATAATTTATAGGAATTTTTTAAAATACTTAATGGGTTAAGGCATGAAAATAAGAATAGGGATAAACTTCTTTGTATTGTAAATGGAAAATGTGTTAATTGATTATGTCATAATATTAATTCCCATATTGAGGGTTATGGAATGTGGTTTCTATTTGTGTTAGTTGTGTTTTATTTTCATATGGTATGTGTTTGATTAATGGAAAATTAATCATGTGAACATGTCGTAGTTGTGGGATAAAGGACTGAGGCACCTCCCATGGGTCTGGTTGGACTGATGCTCTAACCCCACATAGGAATGCATAGGTTTTGGATTCGAAATAATTCTTTATGTTCCTGATAGTTTTATTTGAAGACATTACCTTAAATTAAACTCTTAAGTAAGTGTGATGTATTGTTATGAAATTTTTATCTGTAGTGAGATAGTTACTTGAATCATTCCCTCATCCATAGTGATTGTTTTCTTTATACTCGTTTGTAGATGATGTAGATGTTGCAACTATGGAACACATGATAAAAATGTATTAAGTAATAAGGTTGGTATATGTGATGAAAATAATAATAACAAAATAAAAAATTTAAGTTTACTTATCTATTTAATGGAACATGAGTTTTTCTTTTTTATCTTATATTTTACTTCATACTGACATGCATTATCTATTTGGACCAGATATTTTGTAGACACCATTGGGGATAGGCTATTGAGTTGTACTGACACCCTACTCATGCCACTGTTTGGTGCCTGAATAGATTCATTGTTGTTGGTTCAGATAAGGGAAATGGACCAATGTTGAGTAATTGAGTCTGCATTGGGATATACATGGATGAGGATCCAGACATAGAGTTAGTACCATTTTGGGGATTCGATATTTTTTCAATATTTTTTGGTTTTGTTAAGTTTTTCACTATTATCATGAAATGTCATTGTTAATGTTGATTTCTGGTTTGTACCAATTTTTGGGGGATGTTTGGATATTCATGTTTATTGGTTATGAAATATTGGTTAATATATATATATATATATTGTTAAATACTGTGGCCTACACTGGTAATGATGGTATAGTCTCCCCATGTGGATTTTTATACCCTCACAGCTAGTTGGTATCCCTTGGAATATAAGGTGGAGTGCGTGAGGTCATGTGACGGCCTGAGTCAACACATTGTTTTAGTGACTCCTGGGCCAGGGACTTTACAAATTCTAACCGAGCAGTACTTTTCTAGGGTCTAGTTATATGGGATAGTAGATAGTATGTTAGGATTTGATGGGCCTTGTTAATGAGCTCAGGCTTGGGAGTAGCTAACATAAGAACTCGACCTTAAACAATACATAATCTTGAATTTTGTCAAGAATTTACATTAAGTATCTTTTCAAGTTTAGAGTTTTAGAGAGTTAGGCCATAACTATTACATAACAACTTGAATATTACATGTATACAATACTGCTGAGTAACAACTTTTTTCAAAAAGTAAAAACTCTTAAAAAAAGAAATGTCTAGTTCCATTTTGTAGACAACATGACTTTTCCTTAATCTCATGCACGACCCTATTCATCTTTATGTCTTATGAAAAACATTTAAAAAAATGGGATGAACAGAAAAAGCTAAGTAAGGATTATAAAATAATGAATGAATACCTTATCCCATCAATAAATACAAATCAATGAAACCATGCTTTTCAATCATAATTTACCTCATAAAAACATAAAATTTATGAATAACACACAAAAATCATAAATCATAAAGGTAAATTATGGTATTCATTACATACTTACATTATAATTATCACAGCTACATAGGGAGTCACATTTGGAATACCCATCACAGTATATTCCCTAAATCTCTTAGGAGAAACATTAACGTTTACCTCTGTCATGTTACCCAATGTATTGGAGAGTTATCTGGTGCTCACCCGCCCTAGGTTTATCATGGAACGACCGGTCTACATAAACAATTACCAATAACCATAACTTATTCATAACACATAACACAAGCATAAATGAAAGAAAACATTTCCACATTCCAATCACAATATATCAATTCAATATATTGAAATAAACAATGCTTTATCTAATCATTTTCAAAACCATTTAAATCATTTAACAATGAAATTTTCAAATCAATGTGTCCCATACCAAATTGAAACTTTTAAATGAATTATCATTTTAAAACATTGATGACCATATAAACAAATCCTAAATACCATTTTGAAAACATCTACATTAATGAGAAATATTTAAAAGAATGAATCTTTTAATCATTTAGAACGATATATCAGTTAAAGAGTTTTTAACAAAATGAGAGATGCTAGAATACAAATAATTGAGGAATAACATTTAATCAAAACTTTATAATATCATAATAGTAAATGGATTCATGAGATAATATTCCAAGAGACAGTATATACACCACATAATAGTGAATTGGTGCATAACAATAATGAATTCTCAGTGGAATGTAAATTGAGACGAAATCCCTTATAAAAACTGTGTCCTTAGATTAAGGATAATTCAATTAAATATTAATGTGTGAAAAATAATAATTCACTCAATATAAGTGGAAACTAGTTGTGAAACAATCATAGGTTATTCACACATATTCAAAGCATGACATAATAATGAAAAATAAGTTTAACCCAACTAATTTAAATGGGGTGAAGAAGTTCCCTTACAGAAACATGACAGCCTAACGTCATCACTTTAAAATTTAGAAATGAATTGATGAGATATAAAAGGGTATATCATCACATGAGAATAAAATTTACAACAATAAGGATATATAATAACATATCCCAACATAATAATATATAAATTATAAGACATAACAAAAAAGAAGTCTTTTAAGAAGAGGAGGGTGAAAGGTTCCCTTACCGATTTGGTAACTTACGAAACATACACCCTATGAAATACAGAACATACAATGAAGATGTAAATGCCCATAAATACAATTATATTACACAATTAATTCAATCATGGTTAGTACATAAACCACACAAAAGGAAAATAGTGGCAATATAGCATGAATCTCACAGGAATTAAAAGTGTGATGAAAACCCATTACCACGGTATAATCAATCGAGTCGTATGAACAAAAGTTAATAAACCAAAAATGAATCACATAATACCAAGAATATAAAGATAATAATGATAATATATATCAAATGGTAGTAAAAATTACACCACATGCAATATATAAGTGGCGAATAATGGAAATATCACGGAATTGAAAGTGAGATAAGAAATCTCTTATCTCATGTCAAACTTGACTTGTTTGTTCCTTGTTATTCAAGAATAATAAATTTAAGTTAATTTCTACATGATTAAGAACCCTTTTCCAATTTTATCATATTTTATATAACTTATTTCCATGTTATAAACTATATATAATGATTTAAGTTAATAATGGTCGTTTTGTCGATATTTGGTACTTGAGTAAAAAATGAACACCATCTAATTACAAGTTGTCCATGTTGTAAAGATTAAATTATATATATAATGATATTCATGATTTATATATCATATATATCATATATATCCAGTATATATATTTATTTATATAAGTCCATAACATTTGGAGATAATAAATGAAATACATCGTTCATGGAGACGGTAAGCCGTATGTACGCATGAACGCTACTTTCATTTCTATTTCGTATTTTAATTGAATAAAAACACAATGATACATAGTTATATTATAATTATAGTATAATATCATATATAATTTCAGTAAATCCATCCTTTATATGTTTTTTGTATGGTATGAATGAGTCATATCACTTTGAGGGGGAGGTAGTCCGCACTTCCTCAAATGAAATTATCGCCTTTACTCATAATGAAAACCCTAAAGGTATGAAATAAATTAAACATACAAAAGCATAAATAAAACATAATATATATAATATATATATATATAGTTCCATATTAATGGCCACCATGATAGGTGGCAGGAGATAATCGAAAAATCATCGTTTTGTGAGGTGATAGTTTTCCATCCATAGAAACAATATGTTCTTCACCCATTAGATGAAGGTGTGTGTAAGTGTAGTTAGAATAATTATCATAAACACATACTAATATATTGTGGATACTGGTGTTGTTATAAAATAAAGGGAAAAAAGGAGTATATGGGGTTAGAGAAGTAAAATAAAACAAAATAAAACAAAAGAATTTAAGAGAAAATGTTACTTTTAATTTGGGTAACTCCCTTTGGTATGAACCAAAAGGGTTTTTTAAAGTGCCTTATGCCTAAATTAAGGCTTCTATAAGGAGTAGAGTGATGTAGGGAGCTTAATTGGGTAGATTCTAGATGAGCCACGAGGCTTGAGAGGTGTGAGGAATTGGTTAGAAGTGAGGGCTTCTTATGGGAGGGCTCTTTAGGAATGTGTGATAATATTATTTTATTATATAATGATATTCAATTTCTAAAGGTCCAAAAATAAATAAGGTAAAATATAAGATGAATCATGGTCTAAATAAATCCATCCAATAATAATTGGACATGTTGTGAATGTTTTTTTAATATTTATAATCTTATATATTTAAATCATTTATTAATGAGGTAAACACTGCATCATTATTGTGTCATAAGTAATTAAATTTATTAGAGGTATAAAAATTATAAAAAAAATACCATGATGTAGGAAATATTTTTATATTTTCAATGAATATTTATAGTTGAAATGATAACTTATTTAACACCATGTAAAAATTAGTTTACAAAGAGATATTTATTTATATAATTTTTTCCTTTACTTTAAGTTAATTAAAATAAAGTGTCATTATCATTCATAAGTACCTCCATGGGGTCTCCAAATCCACACAAGGATTCCCATGGTCGGCCATTACTCATCCAATAAGTTTTGGAAAAGTGTTAAGGTAATTTTGAATTATTATATTATTCTTTTTTACCTTGAATTACCCTATTTACCTTTAACCGAAGTAAATAAAAGTCAAAAGTAACTATTCACCAAAAATTATTTTCATCTTATTGAACCAAATTTTACTTACTAATTACAACCATGAATATTGGATTTTTTAAATTAAATCCACATAAGTGGGAAAATTTCATTTAAATGAAAATGTCAGTTTCTAACTACAACTTAGTGGTTTCACTATTCATCAAAAATTGATTTTTTTCAGAAAAACACCAAAAATTCAGCCTAAGCTATATTTGATATTACGAATTCAAAAATAATGTCTATTTTACCAAATTCAAAAAAATGAATTTTCATTAATGAATTTGAAATTAATTCCCATTATCAAAACAAAGAGTGTGTTTTCAGGAAACAATAACTATCGAAAGATTGATACTTGTTTATGTCCAATTTCAAAGTAAAATTAATTCCAATGATCAAAATTGGATTAAATGATAAAAGTATATTATTTTTTCACTTTAAAACCAATTAAAAATATAATCTAACCATATAAATAAATTTTATTAAAAGGAAATTTTGAATTAAAATACTCTATTTTCACTATTCATAAAAAATGAATTTTATTAGAAAAATACCAAAAATTTACCCAAAGTAAATTTTGATGTCCCGATTCAAAAGAAAAATCTTATTTTGTAAAATGGAACATATATAAGTGACCAAAACAATATTTAAAGAGGATTCTACATTAAATGTTGGTAAAACAACCTATTATAGTATTTAAGATTAAAATTAGATTCATTCACATTTTAAGCCACTACATTTTATTGGATAAATGTAAAAACATTTAACAAATGTGTATGATCATATTTTAGCTAGCTCTATTAATTACCACCAAAACAACGACTAGGTGTTAACTACCATTTATATTAATAGTATTATATTATTAGTGTGCAACATAAGTTTTAAAAGAAATCTATTGTTATGTATCGGGTAAGCCATCGAACATAGCACCCCCGTAAAAGTGAAATTAATTTTTAATTCAAAATTATTATTAAATATGAAAATTACATGTTCTTTATCTACCTAGGATGTTACATCCTTCCCACTTTTGGAAATTGTGTCCTTGTAGTTTTAAAATTGGGCTTAGAAACATAATTTAAAGTCCCATATTAGAAAAATAGTTAATAAAACTATCACTTTAAAAGAATGAAAGAGAAGTACAATTGTCACCCGGGATAACCCATACTTGGATTCCATGTAGGAAATCATGGATATGGAAGAGAAAACAAACCATCAAGTTCTGATGGAGAGTCCAAGAAAACATGATTATGAGAAAGTTAACCACCAAAAAATCACAAACTTGTGATGGGTTAAATAGTCTTTGATTCCCTGGTAGGAAACGTTTACAGACAAAATTTTATTTAAAGTTAATTTTAATTGAGGAATTTAATTATGAGCTCAACTAAAAAAATAATGAAACATAATTACATGTCTTGTAGACTTTCATCCTTTACTAGATTTCTAACACAAACTCATATTTTATCTAAATGATGAGTATTCAGGATGACTTGTTCACATTAAAAGCGCTATAATTAACTTCGAAAGAATCAAATAATCCAAAAAAGATGAAATATATATTTCCCATGACTTTAGACCTTAACCAAAACCAAAATGGTTAGATCGATATCATATAATTCCCAAAAAATATCATCTTTTATAAAAAGAAAAACTACTCTTAATCTCAAAAATTGTCCAAAAAAACCTAAAGTTCAACAAAGACAATTTAATAAGCCTTTGTCCATAAAATTATTCAAACTAATCCAAACTATGATAGAATCCCAAATCTTAGAAGGATTTAATCATATATTCTTCCTTGGTAAATCTTAAAATTTATCCCCAAATAACATCAGTTATTCTTAAAGTCTCATATTGAAAAGTAATTAACCTAATAAAATATTCTCTATGATATGTCATTAATTTCCATAGATAACCCAAAATCAACTTATTCTTGATTCATAATATCATATAACTAAAAATAATTAGTCATACTAACCAGGGAGTTCACGTAGTCTAGTGGTAGGTGATAAATCCCAGTTTCACATTGGTTGTGGGTTTGAATCATGTAGGTTTATCCAACGTGACGGGTTGTCACACTGTCTGTGTGTTGTCCTTTTTAAAAAAACTATAAAATTTTATAACATTTTCAAAAATAGATAAATTCATCAAAAATAACCATAACATATTTTAACCAAAAATGTTATCTAATAACATTCATTTTGTATCGTAAAATGTATTAACATATAATTGCCTCAAATTCAAGGATCATATAAGTCCAAATGGTTATTTATAACTATATCCACAAAAGAAAAGATAATTATTTCTTGAATAAAATTTTCATATATCAAACTTCAGGGTTTCACATATAATAAAAGTCCTTCTAATTTAATCCCATCATCAAAAGAGCCTTAATACTTTTAAGCATTTCACCATCCTAAAATCTCCCATAACACTTGAATCCCTTATATATTGACTTCTTACCCATTAAATGTTCATCATGATCCATTAACCATTCCTTTACAACTTATTCTAAAATAATTCTTTCCTAAAAACAAAATCATGAATCATATCCTTAGATTTTGAAAATTTTTAAACATCAGTTAATAAATAATCCATACATTTGATTGGTCATTGTGAGTTTCTTCATCCTCAATCGAAATGGCATTAGGTTTTGTTAAACATATATTTGTTTGATAAAAGTGATCTGATTCCGGAAACTTCTTCGTAGGACATCTGTTTGTATAATTACCATGCACACCACATTTAAAACATTTAATTGATACCTCATGAAGAACCTATTTCTCTGTCCTAAAGTCTACTGTATGATTCCTTTTTCCATGGAACGTTCTTTCTTTATGACCTAAATTCCCACATCTATAGAATATTCCTGTCTCTTTGAAGCATTTTCCAAGGTGTTTCTTTCCACACCCTTTACACATAGGTTTTTGAACATATTTACCTTTATGATTATTACCTGAACTTCCGTAGATATTTGATTCTCGCATATACGATGCCTTATAAAAATCACCAAGGTTCAGGTTGACAATCATGACTCCAGATAGTTGGTTGAGAATAATCAAAATAGTTCTCATTGTAGCTCCCATTTCATTCAGTTTCTCATTCAGAAACCATCACAGTTCTCTTTAAATCCATTGTTACTTTGGTGCCAAGTAGATCCAGCCATTTACTAAAAGAAAAAAGGTAAGTGTGATTATATCATTAAAATCATCATAAAATATCTTATGAGGAGGGTAAATACAATGATATAATTATTAATGTTATCTTAAACTCATTCAATTTATGTAAAAAAACTATGACTCTTTCAAAAATCCTAATTATTATGGTAATGTCACTTATGCCTAAATAATACCCTAACCTCAAAAGTTATCTAAACCGACCTCTAATACCAACTATAAGGACCCGACCTTAAACATTACATAATCTTGAATTATGTCAAGAATTCACATTGAGGATATTTTCAGGTTTATAGTTTTTGAGAATGATCCCATAAATATTACATAAAAATATGAATATTACCTGTAAAAATACTACTTAGAATCCATTTTTTTATAAAGTGAAACTCTTGAAAAAAAGACCTGTCTAGTTCCATGTTTTAGACAACATGACTTTTCCTTGATCTCATCCATGACCCTATTCATCTTTATGTCCTGTGAAAAACATTTCAAAACATTGGATAAGCATAAAAAGCTATGTAAGGATTATAAAATAAGGAATGAAAACATTATCCCATCAATAATTACAAATCAATGAAACCATAATTTTCAATCATAACATACTCATGAAATCATAAGATTTATGAATAACACATAGAAATCGTAAATCATAAAGGTAACTTATGGAATTATTAACATACTTACATTGTAGTTATCGCAACAATATAGGGATTCACATTTGGAATACCCATCACAGTATGTTACGTAAATCTCTTAGGAAAAACATCAAAGTTTACCTCTGTCACGTTACCCAATGCATTAGAGAGCTATCTTGGGCTCACCCACCCTAGGATTATCACGAAACCACCCGTATACGTAAACAATGCCCAATAACTATAACATATTCATAACACATAACAGAAGCATAAAGTAAAGATAACATTTCCACATTCCAATCACAATATATCAAATCAAGATATTTAAATAAACAATGCTTTATCAAATCATTTTCAAAACCATTTAAAACATTTAATAAAGAGATTTTAGAAGCAAAGTGCCCCATACCACATTGAAACTTTTAAAATAATTATCATTTAAATACATTAATGTCTATATAAATGAATCCAAAATATGATTTTGAAAACATGTACATTAATGAAAAATATTTAGAAGAATAAATCTTTTAAACATTTAAAATGATGTTATAGTTAAAGAGTTATTAAGAAAATGTGAGACGCTTGAATACAAATAATTGAGGAATAAAATTAAATCAGAAATTTATAATATCATAAGACTAAATGGATTCATGATATAATATTCCAAAGGGCAGTATATAAACCACATAAGAGTGAATTGGTTCATAACAACAATGAATTCTCAATGGAATTTTAATTGAGACAAAATCCATTTTGAAAACTATATCCTTATATTAAGGATAAATCAATTACATAATAATGTATAAAAAATATGAATACACTCAAAATAAGTGGATATTAAGTGTGAAACAATCCAAGGTTATTCACAAATATTCATATCATGACATAATCAAGAATTAGAAGTTTAACCCAAAAATTGAAATTGGGTGAAGAAGTTCACTTCCAGAAACGTGACAGCCTAACGACGTCACATTAAAATTTAGAAAATGAATTGATTGAATATAAAAGTGTATCTCATCAAATGGAAAAAATCTAACATCAATAAGGATATAGAAGAACATATCCCTACATAAGAAGATATAAATTAAATGACCTAACAAAAATAAGTCTTCTAAAAAGAGGAGGGTGAAAGGTCCCCTTACCTATTTGGTATCTTACGAAACATACACCCCATGAAAGACAGAACATACAATGAAGATGTAAATACCCATAAATTTAAGTATATTAAACAATGAATTCAATCATGTGTAGTTCATAAACTACAAAAAAGGAAATAGTGTCAATATATCATGAATCTCATGGGAATAAAAAGTGAGATGAAAACCCCTTACCATGTTGCAATCAATTGAGTCGTGTGACCAAAAGTTAATAACTACCAAATGAATCACGGAATAAAATTAATATAAATAGAATCATGATAATATATATCAAACAGAATTACACAATACACCACATGCAATAAATAAGTGGAGAATAATGGAAATCTCACGGAATAAAAAGTGAGATAAGAAATCCCTTACCTCGTGTCCGACTTGACTTGTTTGTTCCTTGTTATTCCTAAATAATAAACATAATTTAATTTATATTTGATTAAGAACCCATTTTTAAAGTTTATTATTCCTTTTATATCACTTATTACCTTGTTATAAACAATGTGTAATCATTTAGGTTAATAATGGTCATTTTGTCGATATTTGGTACTTGAGTAAAAAATGAACACGTTATAATTACAAGTTTTCCATGTAGTGAAGATTAAATTATCTCCATAATGATATTAGTAAATTATATATCATATATATCATATATATCCAGTATATATATGTATTTATAATAGTACATAACATTTGAAGATATGAAATTAAATGCACCATTCATGGAGATGGTAAGCCATACGTACGCATGAACGCTACTTTCATTTGTATTTCATATATTTATTGAATGAATACATAATGATAAATAGTTATTTTATAATTACAGTATAATATTATATATAATTTCCATAAATCCATCCTTTATATGTCACACGTATGGTATGAACGAGTCATATAACTTTGAGGGGGCGATAGTCCGCGCTTCCTCAAATGAAATTTTCATGTTTACTCCAAATAGAAACCATAGAGAAATGCCATAAATTAAAAATATAGACGAGTAAATAAAAAATAATATATATAATATATAAATATAGTTCCATATGAATTTCCACCATGATAGGAGGTATGAGATAATCCAAAAATCATCATTTCGTGAGGCGTTAGTTTGTTATCCACAGAAACAGTATATTCTTCACCCATTAGATAAACATGTTTGTAAGATTAGTTCGAATAATTATCATAAAAAAACTATTATATTGAGTATACTGTTTTTTTTTAAATAATGTAACAAAAATATTTTAGGGTGTTGGAGATGTAAAATAATACTATATAAAACCAAAGAATTTAAGAGAATCTATTACCCTTAATTTGGGTAACTCCCTTTGGTATGAACCAAAAGGGTTTCTTGAAGTACCTTATGCATAAGGTAAGGCTTATCTGAGGAGTATAGGGATGTAGGTAGACTAATTGGGTAGAGGTTGGACGAGCCAAAAGGCTTTAGAGGTGTGAGTAATTTGTTCTAAGTGAGGTATTTTTATAGGTGGAAAGGGGCTCTATACGAAAGTGTGCTATTAGTATTTTAGTATATAATGATATTAAATTTCTAAAGATCCAAAAATCATTAAATAATAATATAATATGACTCATGGTCTAAATAAATTTATCAAATAAAAATAGGATATGGTTTTGATGTTATTTTAATATTTATAATCTTATTTATTTAAATAATTTATTAATGAGGTAAACACTACATCATTATTGTGTCATGAATAATTTAATTTATTTGATGTTTAAAAAGTATAAAAAAAATAGCATGATGTAGGGAATATTTTTATCTTTCCAATGAATATTTATAGTCTAAAATATAACTTATATAACACCATGTAAAAATTAGTTTGCTAAGAGATATTTGTTTGTGTCATTTTTCCTTTTACTTTAAGTTAATTAAAATAAAGTGTCATTATCATTCATAAGTGGCTCCATGGGGTCCCAAAATAAACCCAAAGATTCCCATGGTAGGACATTAGTCATCCAATAAGGTTTGGATAGATGTTAATGTAATTTAAATTATTATAATATTCTTTTTACCTTGAATTACCCTATTTACCTTTAACCGCGGTAAATCAAAATCCAAAGTTACTATTCACCAAAAATTATTTTTATCTTATTGAACCAAATTTTACTTAATAATAACAACCATGTCTTTCAAATTTTTCTAATTCAATCCAAAGAAGTGGTAAAATTTCATTTAAATGAAAATGTTAGTTTTTAACTACTACTTAGTGGTTTCACTATTCATGAAACATTGCAGTTTTTCAAGAAAACAGAAAACATTCAGCCTAAGATATATTTTATATTTGGAATTAAAAAATGATGTCTATTTTACCAAATTAAAAATATATATTTGGAATTAATTAATTTAAAATTAATTCCCATTATCAAAACAAATAGTGTGTTTTTAAGAAACAATAACTATTAAAAACATGATACTTGTTTATGTCCAATTTCAAAGTGAAATTAATCCCAATGATAAACATTGGATTAAATTGTAAAAATATATTATTATTATACTTTAAAAACAACTAAAAAGATAATATATCCTTATAAATAAATTAGATTAAAAGTCATTTTTGAATTAAAATACAGTATTTTTCACAATTAATAAAAAATAAATTTTATTTGAAAAATACAAAAAATTTACCCAAAGTAAATGTTGATGTCTCGATTGGAAACAAGAATTTTATTTTGTGAAATTTAACATTTAAAAGTTACAAAAACAATATTTAATGAGTGTTTTCCATTAAAAGGCTATAAATTGACCTTTTAGAGTATTTGTGCTTAAAATTAGATTCATTCACATTTTAATCCATTAACTTTTATTGGATAAATGTAAAAACATTTAACATTCATGTATAATCATATTGTAGTCAGTTCTATTCATTCCCTCCAATACAACGGCTAGGTGTTAACTACCGTTTAAAATAATAATATTATATTATTAGTGTGCAACTTAAGATTTCAAAGAAACATGTTGTTGCGTATCAGGTAAGCCATCGAACATAACATCCCCTTTAAAGTAAAATTAATATTTAATTCACAATTATTAGTAAATATGAAAATTCCATGTTTTTTATTTACCTGGGATGTTATAACTAACCCATGTATAAGGAATATCCTCAGTCACCTAGGGTGTGAATTGTTTTTATAATTATGTGTTGTTATAGTTGAATAATATTGCACCATTTAGTGATGCACATTTTGTGTAATGTGTCTGTTTTATGATATTTTTCTTATGATCTAAATGGCATGAGGTTGTGTATTCAAGAATCATTTTAGTCACATAATAATATAGGTGGATTTCATCATGATAAGAACACATCAGATAGGTGTGTGGGGAATAGAGAGTGAAATGAATTTTACATACTTCAAAACTTAAATGAAAATGGTGATTAATAATGGTAATGCAACTATGAAAATGAAAATAATGTAAATGAATAGTTAAGTAGTAGTGTGTATAACAGAACGTTATAACCAGATTAACGTTTTCGGTTTTAAAGAATTATAAAGGCTGAATGGAATCTAAAAGAGAACTATTACATGGTGATGGTAAAATTATTAATTAATTTTCCCTAATGAAAGCTGTAAATGAGTTAAAATGGGTATTATAACAAGTTTTTAAATAGGTACAATGGTTAATTTAAATGATATGTGTAGTGAAAGAGGAAATGGTCTAAGAGGGTTTTTTGATGAAATAATTGTGACTATGTAATTTGGTTTACCCCATATTGACCATGAATCATGGTAGGGATAAAATCATGTAGTGTTTTATGTGTGATGATGATCATTATGATAGTGTATACAGAGTTGGTTGTTTAATGTTAATAGTGTGATATCAATCCTATATGTGATTTATTTCTATTGATCATTAATTGAAGTGTTTGTCGAAGAAAATGTTTTGGATTCTAGTCCTGAATAATTTAAGGACTTTCAAATGTTGGGTGAACATGGAGTTTATGATATGAATGGTTTATTTCAAATAAAATTGAAATGTTAATTACAATGTGATTTCCAATGATGGTACTTTTTGTTGAACTAGGTAGCAAGTATTCATTAGGTTGTCGATTTGACATGTGTAGGGGTGGTTTTGGTATTGATAGTACCCTTTTTGGGTTCTTTGATATGGTTTGTAAGACCTTTATAGATATTATATAGAATTGGATATGTGTTTAGAGAACCTTCTCTAGTGATGTGTCCTTTGGGTTTTAAGGTGTTGCTTGGTATGTGAGTATGGAAAATTTAATGGGTCATGGTTGTATAGAGTTTTTGATGGACCTTAAGGATGGTGCATGGGTTTTGGTGATATTGTGAGTAGGGACCCTGGTGAGTTATTATTATATCTCAATGTGTGTTTTTTCCTATAGTACTGATGTATGTGTATGTTTAGATTTTGTGTAGAACATAGATTTAAAGGTCACAAGATGTGCTAGGAACAATAGGTATCGAAATGGGTGTGAGAGATTCATTATCAAATGTTGGTTTGTTCATAACATAATGTGTGTGGTTAGGAAATAACACTAATGTATTTTCCTCATTGTGAATCCAGTTTATATAGTCAGTATCAATTTACCTTCAAGGGTGACATATGAGAGAGATAATATGGGGTTCCTAGTGCTTTTGGGTGTATGTCTCACAAGGTATGTCTTAGATTTTTTCAGTGAGACAGAGAGACTGTTACCAGGTGTGGGTTTGAACTAGAGGGCTATGTGGAACATTCGTGGTTAGTGATGTGAATAATTTTATGATTACACATTGATTGTTTTGGAAAAATTAAAGTCTAAAAACTAGGATTTTTTCCCAGTGATGTGTGTGCCATAGAATAGACAGAATGAAATATAATATAGAGGTGGAACCAATTCATAATGAGTACCATCCAGTTTATATAAGTGGTATGGTTTTTAATTGGTTTTTCTTAGAAGGGAACCTGAGTTCTTGTAGTAGGTTTTAAAGTTCATTTTTAAGGGTTTTATTGTATTTATGACTAAACTATCCTTTTGGATGTTGATAGATGGATGCCTTGATGTTTTTCTCGACAAGAGAGATAGGGTGACCAGATCATTGATAAATGTTTTTTTAAATTGAAACCCAATATAAATATCGTCACTTGGCTGAGGTTTTTTGTATGAATGATTTGATAATAAAGTGGTCACGAGGGTATGTACATGTGATGATTGGATTTCAAGGACTAAATCCTGTTAATGTATGGTTACAATAAAGTGTGAAACATGAGGGATTTAATGAAGTCCTTATGTGGGTATATGCTAGTAAGGAACAATTTCGTTCACAATAAGAATCTATTGTTCTATGATAAACCAAAGTGGGGATAATGGAAATATGAATGACCATTGGTTCTAAATGGTGTGATAGACTATTATTTTTTGGTTTATACCCATCATGGTTGTTCTAGAAGAGCTTGAGGGGTGTGGAAGAAGTAGTGCCACATGAAACATTGGTTCATGGATGTTTTGTGGATGGTCATGCAACATTGGTGAGTCATGATGGTAAATCACTCTTGAGTGGTGTTTTTTAAGTGTTGATGATTTGTGTTTTGTAGCAACACCTGAGATCCATGGAATTATCATGGTTTCACATGGTTAAAGGTGATATCCGTAATGGATGAGTTATGGCAGTGTTCTTTGACAACATCTAGTCATACCTCATCTAGTGATGATCATGCCCAACATCTTGATATCTTCCCAGGTACATTGAGATGCTCTGGATTTATTCCAAGCGACATGACATTTTTTTTGTTGGGTGAGGGTCATCATAGAATTTATTCACTTGTGGAGGCATGTGGGAAGCTTGATGGTGGGATGTACACCGTAAATGATTTTCTGGTTAGGTCACCAGGAAAGAGTGTGTGTCGATGAATGCTTTGGGTTTTATTCATGGAATCTAAGGACAGTCATAGGGTAATGCTTTTTTTTGTTATTATGGGGAGAACTTTAGAACAATGTTAATATTTTGGGGCTCATTTTTTTCATGTTTGAGATATGGTGGTAGATATTCCTTGTGGAAATATATCATAATGGAACTCCTAATGTGGGTAGTGATAAATCAGTTCTGGATGTGGGGAGGTTAACATTGAGATGATATAGTGGCATAGGAATTCCAATTTGGAACCTGTGAGGTGCATGTCGGGCCTCTAGGAGAGGCCCTATGGGCTTTGATTAGGGTGAATGATTGATCCAAGTGGTTGCCTTAAAGCTCAGGGTATTTCCAAGAGAAAATTTGAGATGATTGTGTTAAAGATGATGAGTGGGTTATAAGACAATAAAATGGTTCGTTCCAGGAGAGTTTGTGCTTTATAACTTAAATAAAGATCCTAAATAAACTTAGATACATGTATTCAGGTGTTTTGGGATAAGTTAGTCACGGGTGATCTGACATGATATGATAAATGGGAATGGTTTTTTGTGAGATTGACCCACCTCTGGTTTGATGTTTTAGCGGCAACTGCTATTTAAAAATGTAGTCAAAATATAGTGAGGTCAAGTTTATCTTATTCCAAAAATGGATGGAGTATGGATGTCCTCCATATGGTCTAAATAGAAAGGATAGATATTAATATATGGTGAATTAAATATGGCTGTTCATGAATGGTGAGTGGGGAATTCATTAGGTATGTTGTTAAAGTTGGTTTGAAATTCTAGTGGTCTTCCTTCAATAGTGGGGTGCAAAAAAATAGAATAATTTGGAGATAAACATAACGAGAAAGTGTATGGTTGATTATGTGATAAATGTTTCATGTTTGAGGGACTCTATTAATCATAGTTCGTGTGTGTTGACCCTCACAGGGAGTGTTGTCATGGTTTTTATTAGTTGAATTCCCTAAGTTTTTGTTTGCATGTTGGATGTATGGTTATGGAATGTAATCATCTGGACATGAGTGGTGGATCAACATAAGATTTAAAATGTTGCTGAAAATATGGTCTCTTTTCCTTCCTAGGATATTAGTTTTAGTCATAAATAGAGTTTTTAAAATAGATTAAGATGACACAAAGTGATTAACGTCATGAGATGCAAAGATGATCAAACTGAAAGGGTGTAGATTTATTCCTCCACATTGTTATGACGCTATGTGAAAAGTTTACGCACACTGTGTGTTAGTCATTATTGTATATGTTTTTCCTATGATGTTATATTGGTTGATGTTGATGTGTCCTTTAAGGAGTAACTAGATCATGATGTGGGTTGTAGTGAGGCTATCTTGCGGGGAAAGATTATACATTTGGTTCAAATTTTATGATAGTATTGTAAATATTAATGAGAAACATGACAATAAAAAATGTAATGTATAAGGGGGCTTAGTGTCTTGATATCCTTGATAGGGATATTAGTAATACATAAGAATTCTATTTGAGGATGAACCATTATAAGGTAGGGAGGTAGTAATATCTCTTACTTAATGGAGGTATGTCCTTCTATAAATATGGATTTCAATCATTTTTTTAATGATGTGATTCCATTCTCTACGAGGTATCTAAGAGGTTATTTGAGGGTTCAGAACATGAATGGAAGAAATAACATGCCATAATGTGCAAGAAAAAAAGTCAGGGCATGGTTAAAAAAACTGTGAACCCACCCTAGGAAAACCAAGAAACATTATATAGAAGAATATCACGTAGTTGGAGCAGAGTTTGTAAACTGTGAAAATCATCTTAGGAAACCATGTGACCTCACCATCCATGGATAGTGGCTTGTGAATGATTTGGTCACTCTTTGGAAAACCACGCGGGTAAACCATGCAGCCTAATAAAAGTGGAAAAATCATAGTTTAACCATTAAGAGGATTTAATATCCACATTCTATTTCTTCCCCATTTTCCCCTTCTCCGGGCCTATTGATGCCCCATTTTGAACCAAGATTTCATGGGGTTGATCTTCATTTCTGAGATGTTTGGTGCACTGATGGATAGAGATCGAAACTTCGGGTATGTCTATCGAATCCCTTGCTACTCTTTTCTGGATTAGTGATTTTAGTGTCTCCCATCTTCTTCGGAAGCTCAAAACCCATCTTTCTCTTAGTGGATACTAAGTAGGGGATTTAACAGTTTTCTGAATCCTGATATATGGATACAATCAAGAGTTCATTCATCATCAGATTCATTGTCACTGGTCTTCATGTGATATCCCATAGTATTTTTATAGACTACTGAATGCGTGTTGAGATATTGCTTCACCCTTGTGGTGTATTTTTTAATTTTATTAACATTCGATAAAATGGTTTTCTAATAAATGATATAGACCCTTCATGATCCCAATTGGATCCATTTTGGATGATTAGAATGATTTAGGGCCTCCTAGGAGGTGTGCTGTCATTTCTGAACCTATAAATTGGTAAGGTGAAGTGTATAGTTGACTTGTAATAATATAGATCCCATATTGAACATATAGAATATGTTTAGAGGAAATGAAAATTGTGTATTGAAAGTTTTTACTAGGTTTCTACAATGAAATAAGGTGTTGTTTAGCGTGTCTTGAAAAAGGGTTAATTTGGTTAATTGAGATTGTGTCGAATGGCCTATGAATTACGTTGAAATTCCTAAAAGAACAAGTATATATGAAATGATTAACATGTTGAATTAGAAATGGATTGTGGATTTAAGAACATGTAAATGGTTTTGTATAAGGGAATTTATGAATATTTTGAATGGGTTAACACATTGATAATTTGGTGTATACCTAATGGGTTGAATGTAATAAAGTGGTTATGACATGTGATATAAGAATTGTACTCAAATCATATTAGTTTTAAAATTCATGTTAAATGATGATAGGGATAAATGTGATAATATATATTAATGGAATAATATTGGATTATGTATTTGAATTTTTGAATATCCTTAATGGGTTATGTCTTGGGAATATGAATTGGGCTAAATGACTATGTAATGTAAATGGAAAATTTGTTAATCGGTTAGGGAAAATTACTAATTCCCACATTGATGGTTATATAATATGGTTTTTATTATTATTGGTTGTGTTTGGTAGTGATATAGAATGATTTGGATGAATGGATAAATAAGCATGTTCACATTCCTTGGTGGGGGTATAAATGACAGAAGCTCCTCTCATGGGTCGGGTTGGATTGATGCTCTAACCCCACCTAAGAGTTCATGGTTTTGGGAGTCATACTAATGATTTATGAAACTAATGTTCTCATTTGTATATATTACTAGGATTGAGGAACCAAGGTATGTTTGATGTATTTTTTGGATATTTTTATCCCTATTGTGATAGGGACTTGACTCATTCCCTTTTTTCAAAGTGACTGATTTACTTAGACCCATGAGTAGATGATGTATATGCCTAACCCATGGAACACATGATAAAAAGTGATTAACTATTTAAGATTTTATAAATGATGAAAATAGTAATAATGATAGAAATGGTTTATGTTTACTTTGTTGTTTAATAGAACATGAGTTGTCCTTTTGTTTCACTACTGGAAAAACGGCCTATACCCACGGTTCAAAACCGTGGGTATAGCCCCCAAAACCGTGGGCTGGAATGCCGTCGGTATAGGTCCCCAGCCTATACCCACGGTTTTGGAAAACCGTGGGTATAGGTGTCCTGCCACCGTGTCACCGAAACATAGAGAATTTCCATGGTGTCAACGGCTTTTACCCACGGTTTCAAAACCGTGGGTATAGGTCCTAAAATAATGCAGGCGCCGAGTTTCGATCCCGCAACCTCTTCGCTGCAAACACCGCGTCTAACCACTACCCTAACTTCACATATATGTATATATATATATATTTAGTTAAATATAGTTATAAAAACCATGGGTATAGAGGGAAGAACCGTGGGTATAGGGTTCCCACCAAAAAAAAATTCCTTCCCGCGGAAAAAAAAAATTTCCCGCGCACACAAAATTGACCTATACCCACGGTTTTTCAAAACCGTGGGTATAGGTATTTTATCCGAGACCTATCCCCACGGTTTTCCCCAAAACCGTGGGGATAGACCCCCCCTATACCCACGGTTTTGGAAAACCGTGGGTATAGGTGAATTTTCATGACCTATACCCACGGTTTGCCAAAACCGTGGGTATAGGGGGGGTCTATCCCCACCGTTTTGGGGAAAACCGTGGGGATAGGTACATTTTCCAGTAGTGTTTATCTTACCATTTACTTCGTACTTTCATGAATTATTTGTTTAGAATAGTTATTTTTGTAGACATCATTGGTGGGGGATTACTGAGTTGTACTCACACCATGTCGAGGCTACCATTGGGTCCCCGAGAAGACTTTATTATTGTAGGTTCAGATAAGGCTAAGTTACCAGTGCTATGAATTTGAGTCGTTCTTGGAATATTCATGGATGCGGATCTAGACTTATATTCAGGACCATTTTAGGGATTGAGCGTATGAGGTTTATTTTTCCTTTTTCATCTTTTATATCTATTACCATGAAATGAAAAATTTAATGTTGATTTGAGGTTTTACCTAGTTTTTTTATGTTTGGATATACATGTTTATTTGTTATTACATTATGGTTCCATTATTTATATTGTTAACTATTGTGGCCTAATTTTATAAGGAAGGTATAGTCTCCCCACATGGCTTATTAGAACCTCGATGCTAGGTGGAAACATCTAGTGTATGGGGAGGAATTATTGAGGTTATGTGATGACCCATATCAAGGAACCAATTTAGTGGATCCCTGGTTAGAGATGTTACACATTTCATCAAATCCTATGGAGGATACTAAAAAATGAGGTAAGGTTCTTCATGAAGTGTTTTATTTTTTTTATTCCAGCACCTACTTAAATTATTATTATACCATGATTATGTAATAACCATATTATATTTCATATAATTATATTTTTATGATATGTTCATTCCATAATACCAAATACACATCAATAAAATGTGTTATGAAATCATCATTCGCATGAACTGAGGACTACCACATCACAAAACAATGTCATTTTTTTTCCATTACTACCTATCTTGGTTGAGTATGATAATGGATATAATTTTTTTTAATGATATTTATAACATAATATTATGAATCGAGTAATTATATAATATATAACCTTTTTTGTTCCATTCTATAAGGGGTTTGAATATGTCACTCTTGTGTACAGTGCACTACCTCCTAACGAAGCGATGTTATTCATTTTTCACTATGGTGATACATTGAAGTTAATAAAGAAAAATATAATAAATAATTTTGATATAAATGAAATATTTATTATATTTATTATATAATTATAATTATATAATTATAATATATCATTTTCATTTTACAGTATCACTAACTAAAAAATTGGTAACACTATTTGTGGACGTGCATACTACCGCCTCGTTGATGTGATGTGGGTCCTTTGTTTGCCAAAAATCATCAGAATGTGATATATAAGTATAAATAGTTAAATAATATTAATTTATTATATTATAATATTTCTAGAAATATAAAATATTATACAACTTTTCCCAAAATTATTATAGAAAAAACAAAATGTTACTTGAGAGTATGTACGACCTACCTTCTCCATGTCCATAACGTTAGTTCATTTTTTATATACATATTTCATGACATGATTAAAAATTATAATTTATATTTAAATATGAAAATTATTTCTTTATTATTCTATATATTGTTATATAATGAACTCTTTGACCATAATCATCCAACAAAACACATTTTTGATGCATAGAAGAATATGGTCAAAACATACAACATAAACATAATCGATTGAGTAATTGTATATAACATGTTCATAAGTGAAATAAAATTAAATATTAACATTGAAATTTATCTCATAAAAGTAAATAATTAACATAATTTTATTTTTCTGGAATATAAATACAAATAAGACAAGTTGGACTCAAGTTAAGGGTGTTCTCATCTCATTTATCTTTCTGTGCAATATATGCCATATTTAACACTTATTTTTGTTGTTTGGTGCATATAATAAACCTGAATATATTTTATTATTATTTTAACTAAATTCATGGTTGTTTTAATATCCATTATATGGTCTCTATTTAATATGGTTTACGATTTCAATGTAACCGAAGAGGTAATGTATTTTTGTATTAATTTGCCTTCTTTGGGAATAATGATTTGTTATAAACTTGTTTTATTTTATGTGGAATATATACTTCCACTTTTTCATTGTATATAATGATTCTGATTATTTTATTGACATTGTATTATCATTTAGTGTTATTCTATAATGGTTATTATGATTTAATGTTAAAAAATTGCAATGTTCATTTTGTTAAAATCTCTTAATTTATTGGGATTGTTTATTATTATTCATAAAATGATGATGTTTTATGATCCATATCTCAAGAAACTCAAAAAAATCCTCTCCTATGGTTATTCATGACATTTATAATTAAAAGTTCTATTTTTACACTCATTGGTACAGATTTTGTTTTTTTTAAATGGATTTTTAGAAAATACCATTTTATTTCATTCATCTATCTGAAATATGATTTCTTATAGAAAAATATTTTCTAAAAATGTTTAAAAATGAATTTAACATTTTCAAAATGATATATTAAAGAAAATTTTATTCATTATTTATTTTTACAAAATTTTAAATGAAAATTATTTTCTTTTTCCATACAAGGATGTTTTCTAACCTTTTTACGGTGGAAAAGGAATGTTATTTATGACATTTATGGAATCTCCCACTGAAATGACTTTGATTTTTTGAAGCATCCATTTCACACGTGTAAGGTTATTTCTAATGAATTTTTTCTATTAATATTCAAGAAATTCTTTGTTTTAATTTCTTTTTATAAAAATGTTTTTTTAAATGGTTTATGTTTTAAAGGGAGATTTTCCAAATGAAAACGATAATTCCACAAGAGATTTTAATGATATTTTAATGGTATTTTCATTCCTGAACATAAAAAAACATATGTTTTTACTTATCCACATTTGGGGATATTTGGTATTCATAAAACCTTTATTCTTTATCTAGATGGAATAATATAGTTTCAATGATATTTTTAAGAAAATCATTTCTCTTCCGCAGGTGAATCTAGTTTCAAAAACAAATCATGGATCATATTTCATTTTTATATGATGGTCGTGTTATAAAAGGAATAAGGATTGTTTACAATTCTTATGATGAAATTTAAGCTATTTATACTTTATTCATGTTGTGGTTTTTGAAAATATCATATAAAATGTGGCAGCCTAGATATAATCAGCTAAGACCATTACATCTTATAGGATGGGGTGGCCCAGATAATATAAGGTGATAAAATTATAGCTTCTGCAATGGGAAAACCCAGACAGTGTCATGTGATCCCATTATGTCTTATATAATGGGTTCTCTAATATATAAATTCAATTCATTGGGTAATGTACATTTACTTGAGAGCCAAGAAGGATTGAGTTACTAGAGGGGTTTTTCTATGATTTTTAATGGGAAGCAATTATTTCTTAAAAATCTTAACATGGGTTGTGAAGAAAAATGTACCAAGATACCAACATGTCTTTATTATTATTTATATGGTTTTTAATGTTTATTATGATCAATATTGTTATCAATTGGCTCATGGTTATTTATTTGGATGACTCATTCCTTTCCATGTTTTCTTGATTTATTATCCACGTTTTAATGTGAATGATTTGTTCATGATTCTATCATGAACTCTAATTATGTATAAATATCCTTATGCACTTCTTATGCCCATTTATGATATTAAATTACTAATTATTATTTCTACCCTTGGTAATAATTTTAACCCACCCTTATTATGTTTAATTTTCACCAGGATATAATTAATGATGTTGAATAAATTATTTATAGAATATATTTCATAAGGATGATGATAATGACTCAATGTGAAATAAGAAAATATTGGTTATGTGTTATAAATTATCATCTGATGACATTAGTATTATTTATGTTTGAGTTTTTAAAAATTATATAAAACTATAATCTTATAATATCCTCAAGAATAAAGGTGATTCAATTTTTTCCTTTTGATTTATTATGGTTTGGATAGAAAAAATGGGACAAAATAATAGGCTTTAATGCCAAAAATGTATTGTTTAGCAATTCATCATCCAATCCAGAAGTGTGAGTTCTAGTCACTAATAGTTTGTATCAATGTTTTTTTCATAAAATAATATATAAGGATGCTTTAATATGAGGTTACCTTCAGATTTATAGATACCACAATAATTATATAAGATTAATGTTGATCATATGTTCAATATCTTAGATGCCCCATTTGATAGTTTTTAATAGTAAAACTTTTGAGGTATTTAATTACATTTTTGAGAATTTTTTTTGTTTCCAGTTTCTTTTACACATAGGATCGACATTATGTTTTATTTATGGATGGATTATTTTTCATGTTTAATGAAAGAAAAGAAAACTTGTATGCTGGGTGAAAACACGCCGAATCTGGGAAGGTTGTGGGGTTTGAACCCAAGACCAAATGACGATAACAGTTTCTTGCATACCACTATCCTATGTGATTTCATGATAAGTATGAAATTTTTCACTGGTAAATATTATATTTATTTTGAAGAGAAATGATATTCTATTTGAAGAATAACAGTTTATTTATCAAGGAAGAATATATGATCAAATCCTTCTAACCGTTGAGATTAAAAATCACTCATAAAATTATTAAATAAATTTAAGGATAGTATTTTATAGAATGATTTGGTTTTAATGTTGGGTACAACTTTTTAAGTTTTTAAATTAATGTATAAAGGTTCAATTTTTTTGGGAATTATCTTATCACATGCTAACTATTTTTCATTTTTAAAATGATTAATGACAAGAAGAATAGTTTATTATCTTTTTTACAGTTACGTTGACATTAATATTTTATTTTTTTCAATAGGAAAGAAAAATTCATCTTGAATACAAATTATTGGGGAAAATGATGATATTATGGTCAAAATCGACTATAAGATGAAATTATACACATCAAGTACGTATATTTCAACATTATCTTTGTATAAATGGTAATATAATTACTCAAATCTATGAAAATGATCTTCAAAAAAATTATTATCATAGTATCGCTAATAATGGAGAAATGATGGTATTTTTATAAAATAAATTTATGGTTTTCAGGCCCTTTACATCAATTGAACATTCACTTTCCTGCGATCATAGACCTTAATCAATATCTATAATTATTTACTATTTTTCTCTATTCATACATATATTCTCATATTTTGAGACCATGTAATGTGTTATTCCATATGACCTTTTTTAATTCCCTTTCCTTATTATAAAGAGGATGTTTAAAACAAATTTTTTACAATATGGGTTGTCAATATTTTTAAAAATCTATCCTTGGATTACAATTGCCAAGATAAAATTGTGGCGACACTATTTTTTAATGTGGGGGCTGGGTGTAACACTCTGATATTTCAAAAGAATAAAATTATATTCAGTGGCGTTAAGGACATGAAACATTATGTTTATTATACATTGCATACAATACTATTTCTAGATTGTATTTGACAAAATACTCAATTTACATTTAATTATAGGCAACCTTGATATTTTTAGGATGAATCATGTATTCAACACCAAACTTCAAACATAAACGACCCATGAAATATATTATAGTTATGTCAAAGAATTTAAATTAGATAGTATGAATAATATAAACTACTTTATTAAATGTATATATTATATTATTATCTTACTCAATATAAATTATCGATATTTTTTTTTCTAAATAATCTCTAAATTTTTTGTAAAGAGGATTTATTCTTAAAAAATATGTTTCCTTCATAAATATTTTTATTTACTTTTAGGAAATAAATTAATCGTATTCTGGACAATTTATAAAATTTATTTAATAAAATTAAATTCATTTTATGATTCTTAATATAAAAATATATATTTGGTGATATTTTTGTACTTCTTGAAAATTGTTGATTTTTTAGTGAATAGTGAAAAAACTAAATTTTTAAAAATTATTTTATTTTCAAAAAAATAATAATTTAAATCTTCAATTATGTTTTAAATATGTATTAATGTATCCTATATATTATTTTTTTAATATTTAATCATCGTAATTAATTTTAATTATCATTTTATTTATTTTTAGTATAATATTGTTTATGGTTTAAAAATTGGATTTAAAAAAAATTCAAAATGCATATTGTTTATCCATTTTAATTAATTAAAATAATCCTTAATGGGGAATGATTTAAAATAAATAAATAAATATATAATAACAATATATGTTAATATATTTCTATACAATGTTTATTATTAGTCATTGAGTTAATATAGAATCATCTTTCTAAAAAAATGATCTTTATAAAAACCTATTGTCTCAATGTTTCCGTGGGATTAATATTTAATTAATTTTTTTCACTTATTACATTTTAATTTGGAAAAATATAATCCATATTTTAAATCATCATAATTTATAATTTCTAGTGAAGAAAATTTAATCTTTTACCATAATTATTAGTGATCACAATTAAAATTAATCCTTGTTATTAAGGTAAAAATAAGTTTTCTGGGATATTAAAATTCAAACATAGGGGTTATAATGACATAAATGTTTTTTCCAACATCTATTTTCTATCCACATTTCCATCCTTATAACTATAGGATATATTCAAATAATATTTTGGGTCACTTTTGCATTAATGTGACTTATATAATAAGTTATGTAAAGAAAAAGGTAAAGATGGAAATTTTCTATTTTAATTTATATAATGTATTATGGTGGGGAAAGAACAATATAGGTTTAGTTATAAATATTACATTATAATATAAATTATTTTTTTATACAATTATTGTTTATTTAATTTTATTAGAGATGCATTAATTTCCATAAATACTTCAGAAATTTCGATGTAATAATTATTTATTTAATAATTAATTGATATAAATGATAAATATATATTAAAAGATATGTATATTGAATGGATTATTCTCTTACATGTATTAATTAACTAAATATATCAGGTTACATAGGTATGAAAATAATATATTTTAACTCTCTCATTCCATTTTTAATTCAAATTATATTAATAATGTCAAAATTGTCAACTATCTTAATATCTAATAAAGGATATTTTATTAAATTATTTACAACTACTAAAAATATTTTATTATTAGAAGTGATTTTTAAATGATAATAAATTTAAAATATTTTTCATTTAGCGAACTATTATTATTTAGTAATGACAATATTGATCACTAACTAGTAAAAAAACAATGTAAACGTGGTTAAAGTTAAAATATTGTTTCAGCACATTATATGCGCTTGTGTTAAAATTAAATTTCAACACATATAGAATATTTATTTCATAAATTGGATTAAATATCTAGAATTTAAGGGTAAAAATTATCTTATAAGGATCACTTTAATTTAGTCATAATTGATAAATTAGTTCGATTGGAGAACCTGTTACCATAATGAAAAAAGAAATTGAAATAAATAAGGTAAATTATTTGTTAAGTAAAAAATATTAAAAACATTTGTTTTTTTGGGTTGGAGTTGATTCTTGACTAAATCATCCCTATAAAAATTTATTGTCAATATTGGATCCACTCAAGGTAATATCTACCTCCCAATAGTAAATATGCTTTTGTATTTACAAAAATATCACTCCTCCTCAACAATAAAAGGGAACTCACTCCTCACACATCTATAAACCTACATAAAAAATTTGGATTTCCAAAACACTAACCCAATCACTTAGAAAGATAATTTTTATTATAATAGAATCCAAATTATAGGATGAAACCCAATCTACGAAGGCCTTTGTTGGAAACCTATGGAGGATCCCCAAAGATAATGTAAGGTTATTCAATGAATTTTTTTATTTCATTATCCATATCCTTAAGTAATTATTAAAACATGATCATATAATAACCATACTATTTAAAATATACACCGTTTTTTATGATATGTTTATGACCTAAAACCACACACACTACCATCAAATGGGTTATGAAATCATCATTTTTATGTACGACGCCAAATGATGTAATTAATTTTTCCATTTCCACATATCATTATTGAATATAATGATAGATACAATGATTATTTATAATAATTATACAATAATTATACCTATATAATCCATATATCAAATATAACCTTTTACATTCCATTCTATAAAGGATACAATAACGTCATCCATGTTTATGGTGGATTATCGCCTCACAAAGCAATGTGATTTGTTTTTCACTAAAATGTTACATGGAAGGTAAAAAGAGGGAAAGATAATAAATAAATATTATATAAATTACATATTCCTGAAATTAATGACATAAGTTTCATTTTATAAATATAATTTAACATTTTCATTTGACCATTCCAATCACTGAAAAAAATGATATCGTCATTCATGGATTTGTAGACTACCTCCTCCCCAAAAGGATGGGATTCATTTTATCACAACCACATCAATTGAATTATATATATAAGTCAAAAAAATTAAATAAACTATTTTTTATTAAATTATTATAATTATTTAAATATAACATATCATTTATCTACTTTCCATGATGATCATTGAAAATTGGAAATGTTACTAATGCATATGTACGACCTACCGTAACTGTGATCATAATGTTAGATCATATTTCATTACCATATAAAATGATTGTTTTAAAAAGTATAATTAATGTATACATATTATAATTATTTAATGATTATTATTCTGCATATGTTTAAATAATGAACTCTTTGACTATAGTCAGCCCACCTAAGTTGTTTTTTGACACAAAAGCTGAATATGGTCAAAGCATTCGACATAAACTTTATAGATTCAGTAATTATATATAATATATTGAAAGGTGAAAAATAAATAATTATAAGAATTAAAATGTTTATAAAATATTTAAATTATAAACGTAAGTTGTTTGTCCGGGAAGAAAAATACACACTTGATAAATCATACTTATGTTACAGATTTTCTCATCGAAATATTATTTCTGTTATAAATATTCCATATTCACCACTAAATTATTTTTCTCTTGTATATACTACTCATGATGAATTTTATGATGATTATTATTAAAATTATGGGTATTTAAATATCCAATTTATGATCATTATTTTGACTAGATTACAGTTTAAATATTACCAAATTAGTCAACAGGTTTTGTCAAAATTTTCCTTCTTTAAGAAAAATGTTATATTATACAGCTATATACTATTATGAGGTGTAAATACGGCCCCATTGACATGATATATCACAAATATCTTTAATTTAATGATAATATATATGTAATTGAATGTTATTCTATTATGGGGATTATGATTCAAATTTATAGATGTTGTAATATTCATTCATTACAATCTCATCATTTAAAGGGATTTTATATGATTATTCTTCTAATGATGATATATTATAATAAACCCCTTATGAAAAACATTAATTATATTATAATATGGTTATTCAAGATATTTAAATGTAATTATACAATTTTCTAACTCTTTAATACTTAGATTTTTTTATTATTTTTTTAAGAATAAAAAACATTATTTATCTCTTCAGTTGGAAATATTTTTTCTTCTAAAAACATGGTTTTTAATTTTTTTTAAATTTTTTACCTAGTTAAAAATTATTTTTTAGATAAATTATAACCCATTTTTTATTTTTAGGTAATTTTTTCAATGTGATCTTCCTTTTGTTTTCTGATCGATGAACTTTTCTAAACTTTTTTATCCTGAAAAATGTATGTTATTTACGGCATATACATAATTACCCACTGACATGACTTTCATTTATTTTATTCTTAATTTTTCATGTATAAATGTGTATTTTTGAAGAAAATGTTTTATTACTATTCCTAAATTCATGTTTTTAAAAAATTATTTTAAAAAATAATATTCAAAAATGTTGTATGTATGAAATGGTGATTTTAAAAATAAAAATTTATTTATCTCAAGAATGTTTTTAATTATATTTTAATGGTATTTCCACTCATGAGTGTCAAAATCCCTTGATACTAGTTATCCTCCACTAGGGATATCTGGTTTTGATACCATCCCCATTCTTTCTCAAGATGAAATAATATTATTAAATATATATTTTTATGAGACTGGTTTCCCTTACAAGGGTTAATCATGTTCTAAAGGGATTATCATAGAAAACATTTCATTTCCTCAAGTCAAAAATGTTATGAATGGCACAATTTTTTGTTTATCAGTTTAATCACAATATGTATGTTCATTCAACGATATCCATGTATTGGTTCTTGGAACTTACATATATGATGGGGTGACCCTAATAGTATTAGGTGAGCCCATTGAAATCTATATGATAGGGCATCCTAGACATCTCTCGGTGAGGTCATTATGTATTATATCATGGCTGATACCAGAGAGATCTATAATGCAATGGGTAATGTACATTGTCTTAAGTGGCATAAAGATGGAGTCATTAAAGGATTTCATCAATTTATTTGAAAGGGTTCTAGTTTTTTATGACATGGGTATGAAACTTGTTTTTTAATAAAAGTGTACTAAGATTCCAAAACATTTTCTTTATGATTTTTATGAGTTTATTATGTTTCCTATCATCGAGATCGATATTAGACGGCTCATGATTATTGATTCTAAAGAATCGTTCCTTTTCCTTATTTTTATATTTGATGATATAGGTAATAATGTGTATGATTTATTTTATTATTCCCTTTTCATGTCATATTATATGTTGATTACATTATTCCCATATTATGAACATTGATTATATTCAATTGTCAGTGATTATGTGAATCCTTACAGAGAATTTGGCACCACACTTATTATGATTCCTTTTACTTTGGTTATAATGATTTATTTCCAAAAAATAATGTCTACAAGGGATTTAATGTTGATAATGATGACGAGTCAATGTGAAATAAGAAAAAATGGTCAAGTGGAAGAAATTATCATCAAATGAAATGTGTATTCTTCATGTAGGTGTTTTACCTAATTCACTAAAACTATAAACCTAAAAGAACCTCATTAATGAATATGATATAATTTATTGTTTTGATTTTGTATGATTTTAATGGAATAATATGGATCACAATTATCTGTATAAAATCTGGAAATGTAATGTTTATGATTTCAGAACCATATCTGAGAGTGTGGGTTATGATATATTATAATTAATAACACCAAAAAATTCCAGACTGATTTGGATGAAAAAATTAATTAGTGCATGCTCATAATCCTTTATACACCTTGTTTGAGACTATTTGTGGATAATCTTTTGAAATAAAAAAATTATAATAAACCACCATGAATGATTTTATTGTAGGATTATTTTGTATAGACTCGGAAAAACCTATAGTGTCATTGATTGAAAATATGATTTCATGATTTAGAAACCATATAAGTAACTCATCATGATTATGAGTTTCCCTATTATGGTTGTTTTCACTTCCACTATTATTTTTAGTTTTAGAAAATGGAAATAACCTAAAGGATCCAATTAATTTTTAATGCAATAGACAATGAAATGATTATCCCCTAAGAAACTGACTATTATGGGATTAGAAATGAAAAACCTTATTGCTATTCTCACACAACGTTCTCAATCTATGACTCAAGAGAGACTAATAAATGGGAAAAAGATAGAAAATATTTTGTTGAGCTCATGAGGAAATTCCAACCATCTTTCAATGCTTCTATTGATCCACTAGTTTCTGTGAAAAATATCGATACCACTAAAAATATATTTTCCATTCTCTAGGGTTTGAATCATGAAAATGCCATTATGGTTTTCTATTATTTGGAAGGTGAGGTAGATCAAAAATGGAATCTTACTAAGAATATGTGGCAATGAGAATAAATTGGCTCCATGAAGTGGGATAATATTATAATATTGTTTTCCATTATTTCCTCCCTCATATTATTCATACAAAAAATGAGAAAGAATTCATATATCTTATGAACAAGGTAGTTGAATTTTTCAGGAACTCTGAAGGAAATTTTATTTGGCGTGCAAGTAATCATTGGGTATTATATTTCCACTAGAATTAAAGGTTGACCCATTCTTTAGTGGCGTGAAACCAAATGTATAAAGGGACTTATCCATAAGGGGAATCATATGCCACTAAAAATCATTTGATGTGCACTAAAAGTGAAAATATAATTTTGAAACATTCATGGTTTTGGTGATTAGAAAATCAAAATTGGGTTCCTAGGAAAATATAATGATATCTCACATTAAGGGAAGAAAAAGAATCAATCTCAAACATTCCAAAGCTAAGGGAAGGATACTATCAGTGATTTACTAAAATAAGCATGAAGTTGTTTCTTTTTTGGGAAGCCTATAAGTTGAAAAAATAATATAATTGTTATGTGAATAGGATAACTAATTAATTTAATGGAGAGATATCCTAATGGAACGAACCACTAATACTTTAGTGTTTCATGTGCATGGGGTTTGGGAAGTATCTGAATCAATGTCCCAATACACGGGATAAATTAATGAATACAAACATATAAAGACAAAGGAAAAAGGGAAATATTATACAATCATAATGGAGAACTGAATCAAGATAATTAGGGAAGACTTAACCTACCCTTCTTAGTTGAGAAATTCATGTTTCATTTTTTATGAAAAAACCCGAGGAAAATATTATTTTTCAATATTTAGTGAAATTTCATGTGGTTATCTCCCTATATATAGATTATCAAAAAATTAATTCACAATTCCCTTAGTACAAGGATAATCTAAATCATCCAATGAAAAAAAATTGTATAATAAAATAAGTTACATAAATAAATAACTATGAATTGACATTTGGAAATATTTATGTATCCATGAAATATTAACTGAAATTTTTTGTATTCCATCATGGGTTTATGAGATTAAGGTTAATCATATTATAAAAGTAATTAACACCACCTTTTTAGGTTTTATGTGATAGTGGTTTATGATGATTAAGGCCATTTTAGGAAACAATTATTGTATTGAAATTCCTTCCCTAAAAATAAGGGGCCTCATACCCCTAGGGATTTTCAAATTCTTCTACCCATTTCTGTCTCGGCATCTTGCCCTATAATAGTGCCTCCATCCCTATTGATGTTTGATCTAGTGGTTGTGGATTCGGTTGTTGACTCTTCTCCTCGCTGGGGGTCTCCCGATCTGCCTCCGCATTTGCGCCATCTGATTCTGTCATTCAAAGAAGCGCTTTGTGATCTGGATTCAAGGGTTTTGGATCTATCATTTTCGAGCATCAATCTATTCTATCACATGGTGGATCCGGAATACTCACATGTTTTTCTGTCAGATCATTACTCAGTGTTCTGCGAGGAAATTGTGGGCCTCGAATAGTCGGTGGTGGTGTGTTTTGGGGCTGAGATATCTTTTCTTCCTATATTAAAATGCTTTCTAGATTCATGGGGTTGAAGGAAGAGGTTCGTGTTTCGGTACATTCGAGGATCTCTTTCTTCTTGTTGCTAGCTTTGGAGGAGGATTTCATCCAGGCCTAGTGTAATGCTCCCCATGTCTTATGCTGATGGTTCTTAAACCAGTCTCTATGGTCGATGGAGGTTCACAAGAGAAAGTAAGATCCGCGTGCTGTAGTTTGGGTATTTCTTCATGTCCTACCACTCCTTTTTCAGAATAGTTCCTTTCTCATAGTCATCAACGATTTTCTGGGTGGATTTCATAGTGTGGATGTGTGCACTTGTACAGGTGTAGATTTGATGGCATCTCGGATCTGTGTGGAATTGGGTATCTCAATTCCTATCCTAGATAAATTGTCCCTGAAGGTAAAAGATTTCATCATCTGGACACACGGAATAGTTTATCGGGTTTTCCCAAGGTTTTATTCAGAGTGTATGCTACAGGGGAATTCACTGCTGAACTATAGGGGACAATATCTTGGAGTGAAGACTCAAGCTGGAAGAGTTCCCCTACCAAAATCAGTGTTCTTATCTGTGGGTGAAGAGCCTAGCTCAGCCCCAATTTAGCTAGTGTCCACAGATACGCTTGTATCTTTTTTCCCTTTCGTAATTCCCCCTATGATCCTAGTTAGTAAATATCTCGTCCCATTTCTTCTTATCCCAGAGGCTTCCCCCGGTGCATCTATAGTTCCCTATGTGAAATGTATTAATCTAATGGTCTGCATGGTTCCCTCAGCATGGTCATGCTTGCAACCCCGAATGATCTTGAAAGGTGATTTGTTGGATACTCTTATGAAGACTGCATCGAGTTTGATGGATTCCTTTTCTCAGGGCCTCCCCCGAGAGCTGCCAGTTCCTTTCTATTGTGATTAGAATCTGCCCAAGGGGGATAAAGGACATAGATTCTCTCCTCCTAGAGTGGATATTCTAAATTTCCACAGGGTATTGGACAGAGATCGGTGTCTTGCTGAAGCAGAATATCATGAAACTTGTCCCTCTGTAGAAGTTGGTTTTTTAGTTAGTTGTGTCCTTTTTTACTAGTGCACCACCATTGAGAGTTTTGTAACTCTCAAAATCAGATTATATGGATCATTCACCACCTCTAGAGGTTAATGGAATGGCATCTAAGCATGCATCAAGGCCTATATCGTCACAGACACTATTTTTCTGTACTAGTTTGGGATTTTGCATGTGACCGTCGTCGAAGTGGATACAGGATATGGAGTGCTCTGTTTCCCTTGTACAAGAGACCATGTTTTCTGGGGAAAAATCTATGAAAATATTGTTTCTATGAATTCCATCTTCATATGGAACTCTCAGGGAATCGGGGTGTGATTCAAAACTGATTTTATTTTCTTGGAAGGTAAGAAAGATAAGGTCAAGATGGTTTTGGTCCTCGAGAACAATAATAACTCTAAAAAGGTCAAGGATTCTATGCGCAAGGTGATGCTACATGCATCAATTCATGCTGAGCCAATAAATAATTTTTTCTACATAATCTAGCATAGGTAGGTTTTAGTGGAGTTAGTATATGTAGGAGATCATAATGTAACGATGTGGGTGTCATGCTGCGGAGACTCTCTATTTGTTTCCTTAATTTATGGAAGCGATGATGCATGTAAAAGGGAAGATTTATAGAGTGATCTGATCGATTTTGACGAAGGAAATCAGCTTTGGGTAGTGGGTGGAATTTTTAATATTATAGCCAACCCTGAGGAGAAGAATGGGAGAGTATATTTTCCAAGGATGGTTAAGAGGGATTTAAGACATGTAATGTCTAGAAAGGGCTAATGTATTTGGGGTATTCAGGTGACCCCTTCTCATGGTGTAATAACCGGAGGGGTGATAGTTGTTTTTTGGAGCGTTCTTGACTAGTTCTTGGCCAATGTACACGAATTTTCAATGTTTCTGGAGGTGAAGGTTGAGCATTTGACCCACAACATCTCTCACCATTATTTTCTCCTTTCTCCGATAAGGAGGGAGGCCCTGCAGTCTGGTTTCAGGTACATGATCTAGTATTCAAGTATTTCGGTATATCACCAGACGGTGAGGATAATTTGGGAAGAACCGATCCAGGGGAACACTTGTCTAGCATTACACGACAAGTTGAGGTATCTCAACCAGGCCCTCCATTTAGGGGCTAGAAACATTCCCCATTGCACCAGGAGCTAGAGGTTCTATGATAGGTTATTTAATGAGTTAAGGATAGTATTGAGGAATTCTAGGACAATGTTCCCATTGGTGTTCTCTCTGAGAAAAATAACTCCTTTGCGGTTATGCTAATCATGCATGAAATTTAGAGAGGTATTATTTGAGAATAAAATGGCTTAAAGAGGGTGATAAGAATACTGATTTTTTCCATGCTTGTATAACGGGGATGCGGCATGTGGTCTAACCAAACCTAGATTTAGAAGATGGGTCCTTCATTATTGATAGCGAAGTGTTTTGGGGTTTGGCATTTTCATACTTTAAGAACCGTCATTTTGGACCCAATCCGAACATGCTATAGGGTTACCTTATGGTGGGGTGAGTTCTGGGAGGGGATTCCACACCATGTATCTCCTCAAGATAATGAGTTGATGGGGGGGGGGCTTTCCGAAGGAGGAGGATATTCTTGCGGTTATGGAGAATCTCAATCATGACAGTGCCGCAGGCCCCGATGGATTCCATAGTTCTTTTTATAGGATCTCTTGGGAGGTGGTAAAGGGGGATATCATTAATTCTATCCAGGACTTCTTCTGAGAGGGTAGCATACTGTGTTTTCTTCTACAATGAATCTTTTCCTTTTACCAGAGAACAAGGACCCCTTATCCCTTCTTCATTATTGGTCAGTGAGTATGTGTAACTTTATATATAAAATATTGGGGAGCATTATTAATAGGAGGTTTTTGGGGAATATTCCTCGGTGGATCTTCAAGGAACAACAAGGTTTCATGAAAGTCAGTTCTATTCCGGGAGTTATAGCACTGGCCCAAGAGATGCTGATAGATATTAACACCATGGTTTGTGGTTCTAATATAGACATCAATCTCGATATGAATAAATAATATGACTAGAATGAGTGGGGATTTATTAATAGGGTCCGAAACAAGATGGGTTTCTCAAGATGTTCTTGTGATATTATGTTCAGGTGCTTTAGTTCGTCCTGGATGGATTTGTCATTTATGGGGTGTACTCATGGTTTCTTCAAGAGAGTTCGAGTACTTCATCAAGGTGGCCCTTTATCCATGAGTATTTTTATTCTTATGTATGATACCTTAAGTAGGCTGATTAATATAGGAATTTATAATGGGGATTTCCTTCCTTAATAAAGGAGTTTGAGGCACCCACCCATCTCTTATTTGATGTTTTTGGATGATACACTCATCATCATCAATGCGATAATGTGGTATTTTTTGGGTATTGTCATGATCCTTGAGGATTACATCCACTGGATTGGTCAACAAATTAATAGGGAGAAGAGGGGATTCTATGTGTCTTATGTATACACTTCAAGCAGGGTGAAGGATATGGGATTTAGATTTGGTATGAGGTGTGGTTCATTTCCAATGGAGTATATTGTAACCCCCATGTCTCCAGGAAGAATGCACATCAATGATTTTGAACCCGTAGTTTGAAAGATTATGAGGCACATTCTCAATTTGAGGAACTATTATTTATCCTTTTCTTGTCATAATACTCTTCCAAATAGAATCCTCTCGTCCATTCTGGTGCATTATATTTCATCCACCAATGTGCTGAAGGGCGTTATCAGGTCCATCGATAGATTTTTGGCCCATTTCATTTGGGATGAATCTTCAGAGGGGAAGAGACATTGAGTTTCTTGGGGGAAGAGGAATTGTCCAATTTCAGAGGGGGGGAAACATTAAGAGCCTGGCAAACACTATACACTACATTCACATAAATATGACGTGAGAGGTAATTGGATAATGGAATTTGTGGTGGAAGATGAGGTCATGAAGAAGTTGGGTTAACACTGAATATTATGCGATTAGTGGGTCTCCGCTATGGTCTGGTTTTATCAGTTTTATTTTGACCATTCCCCAAAAATCACAGTGGATTATTAGGGAGGGAAACATTTAGTTCATCTACCACAAATGGTCGAGAAGGACTCTTGGTTATCCAGGGTTCCTGGACCCTTCGATCACATACAAGGATGTGAGTCAGTACTCACATTTTTTCATAACTATTCTGGATGCGGAACAACATGAGGATTTTGAATCTGCTATTATGAGCTCGGATATGGACCAGGGCGTCTTCACCCCCTCCACCTCCTGTAAGTTCAACGTGAAAGATTTTTATATGTTAAGCTTGCCTTATGACAAGCAAGTAGGTGGGTACGGTATGGATTGGTGTAAGGGGATCCCAAAAAAAATTAATTTATCAACAAGGAGGATCCAGAACCGAGCCTTACTAGCAGATGATAACATCAAGAGACTAGGAATTATCATGGCTTCTTACTTCCACTATTTCATACATAAGCGTGAATATAGTATATCCCATATCTTCATTGAGGATGATTGGGATCGCTAAGTTTGGGAAGTCATCGAGGAATTTATAGGGTACTCCTCCAATGCGTCGATCTTGGACTCCATCAGGGAGTGCCAGTTCTAGGGTGGGGATGGTTCCATAAATGAAAATATGGGGAGATCCATCATCTTCAACATGGGTTGTTGGTGTGTATGGAAATCAAGGAGGTGTTCCAGGTTCGATGGGCTCACATCTATATGGAAATCCATTACCACCAGAGTAAGATGTATTCTGGTCTATTTGTGCGGTGTGAATGGTGACTGGAATAATACCCCTATCTTTGCAAGTTGGATGTGCATCATAACGTAGCTCAGAGGTCAGCTACTAAGAAACAAGGGAATTGGGTATGGTGGAGTCATTATAAAGTTGGACTCGAATTTAACCATGATGATTCTTTCTAGTTGGGTAAAATTTGTGGCGACAGTGTGGTCCTAGACTCTATGGGTGGCATGTCCTTAGCTTTCTCGGTTCATTATGGTTTTGGGAATTCTCTAAAAGTAGAAGAAATGACAGTTCTTATAGGTATCACCATTTATAGAAAGAGGAAAATGTACATATCTCATGTGGACACTAACTCTATGGTTATTCATAACTCTTTTATTGGTAAAGGTATCTTCCCATAGTCAATATTATATAGAATTGGGAAATGAAAATCTCTCCTTGGTAGTAGCACTAGATTCACTCGCACATGGATGAAGGGAAATAGGGTGGCAGATCACTTGGAATCTATGGAGACCCCTGGTATCATAGTTTGTTGTCTTACTCGTGTTTTTTATTTTAAACATTGGGGATGAACTTGATTCAGGGTGATTCTATTGGACTTTATTATTTTAGGCCACCTAGAGACTGGTTATCTCTCTCTCTCAGAATCTTTTTTCTAAAAAAATGGTAACGTTGGATGGATTTCAATACAACCCCATTTTTCATAAATTTGTTAGTGAAAAAGTGGTTTGATGATTAATAAAAATTTATAGACATGAAGATAAAGGTATATTTATCCTTTAGGTATTGCCTTATATTTGATGTTGAGGTAATAAGGGGTTGTATTTGATCACCTTATGAAGTATTCATACTTTATTTCTACTAGCGAATAGTTCTATATAGGTCCTCTTCCCATAATATACATTAATAAAGGTATAAGGTTACATAGATTTCCATATTCAATTGTATATGAGTAGGATCTATTGTTTTCCTCATATTTCTGCTTAATTCATTATAAAGAACTTGATATAGAGTTGAGTTTCATCATTGTGAGAGTAATTTAATCCTGATAGGATATGTTAAGATCTTCTTCAATATATTTCAATGTTGGTTTGGATTAAACCATCCTCTAATTTGTTTTTAATACAATAAGAGATTTCACTCGATCATTCTGATGGATCCCTATGAAGCCCTTAATATATACTAGAATGAATTTTGGAAGCAAAACCATGGGGTCCTGAGATAGGCAATGAGGTGTAAGTAGATGTTAGGTCTATTTTGCAACATATAAGTACTACAAAAAGTTGATATGTATATTATATAGATAAATATTGATGAAATATGGAATTTGTAGTTGAGTAGAATTTTTTTCTATGAAAATCAATGTGGAACAAATAAGGGAAGACAAATCCCAAGATAAATTAGTCTCATTAAAATTCATGATTGTATCAGGATAGTATATTGTCATCGGTCACTTCCACCAAACCTTTCTCAGATTTATAATATGTTCAGTGTATCACTCTTATTGAATTAAATAACTAATCCATCACATATACTGAACTCATATTTTGTACTAATGGTGAACCAGATATCCTATTAGGAATGAATAATAGAGATTCTGGATTGTACATAAAAATTTATTCGAAAAAATACCACTCACTTGGTCTTGGTTTTAAGGTGAAATGACCATATTAAGAAAGCTATGTGGGAAGCTGATGACATAATGAGGTTGATGTATCCAATATTTGTTGTGCCAAAGTGTTGAATTTACAGGGCCAAAAATATTTTCATGGGGCATAATGTTACAAACAGATTCAATTTAATTGATATATTTCATTACACACAACAATATGTTTGGTTTGTGTTACACACAATTCAAAGATTACACGAAACATGGAACACTATTAAAAAATATTATTTAACAAGATAGTTATGACATAGACAATGAAATTGATGGTATAAATATAATTAAATAAGTTATGAAAATATATTATTTACACATGTTTATATAATAAATTCATTCATGACCAATTAATTATAAATGAAAATAATTTTCGTTGAAATTAAATGAATTCATTCTCCAAAAAAATTAAAGTTATTTACATGAATAAAGTATAAATCAATAAATCAAACAAAATTAATCTGTGAATGATTTTAAAGAAATTTATATATTATACATTGAATCATTTTTTCAACATTTATCATGTGTGTTTTCAAGACCATAGTTAATAATAAATACAATTTTATACTTCAAAATATATTTTCTAAAAATAGTTTTTTCATCTTTGAAACACTTATTTAAAATTATTTTTTAAAACATTTTGAAAATAATATTAAAAATAAAATAAATTTTTTAAATATAAATATCATATTTATCTTAAGGAAGTTTTTTGGGATTTCTTGTGAATTCTTGAATTTTTTATAAATAGTATAAAATACTAAATTTCAATTAAAAAATCTCTTTTCTAATATATTTATAAAGTTATATTATATTTTAAAATAGTATTAAAGTAAAATTAGTTCAATTATACATCCATTAATATAATTTTGGTCATTGGAATCAATTTCATATTAAAAATTCATATAAAACCATTTTAAACATTTGAACATTATATCTTTAAAATACGTTCTTTCTCAATGCATCTGTGGGATTAATTTTAAATTAAATTTTGATACTTTTGTAAATGACAATTAGAATAATTTATTAAATACTTTGAAATATAATATTTTATATTATCTAATAATTTCATTTTAATTATTGGAAAAATTTACTATCTAACGTAGTAAAAATTTATTAACACGGTTATGGTAAAAAAAAATTTACCAGGGGCTAAACATCAAAGAAGAGGGTTAAAATGACCTATAAACATTCATAAAAACTATTTTATGGAAATATTTAGAACATCAAGCCTATAAAGATCTATAATGGACGATTTTGGACCCATCTAAAAATAGAAATGGGGGATCACATATTTCTATCCAAAAATAGCAATTGTGTTATTTCCCCCATTTATAAAAGGCCACCCCTCTCTTATATTGTCTACAGTTTCAAACCATTTTGGATTAGAGACGAACTAAACATATTACCTCCCAATAACCCTACTATAATCCTACAATCCATATATTAGACATAAATCTATCATAGTAAGGCTTATGGGGAAAACCTAAGTAGGATATCTGAAGAAGAGGTAATGTTCATCAATATTAATTTTTTTTATTTCTTCCTCCACATTCGTAAATTTTTATAAAAACATGATAATAAAATAAAAAATTTATTTTTAATAAATTTTTATTATTTTATGTTAAATTCATGACCTACAACCATATCCACTTCCATAAGATGCGTTAAAAAATAATAGTTTTTTGTATGAAGGACTACTGCCTCACGAACTAATGTCATTCATTTTTTCTATTACTACCTCTCTGAGTTTGGTAAAATAATAGATCTAAAGTACATAAATTATATTTATAACATATTTATAAATTTTTATCCATAATATGATATATATGTATTTTCTTATTCTAAATGGGATATAATAACATCGCTCTTGTCTACAACAGACTATGTCCTCGAAAAGAAGTGTGATTCGTATTTCACTAACACTTTACATGGAAGGTAATATAGATAAATATTTGTTTAATAAATGAAATAATTATTATATTTATGTCATATTTATCATTCTGATATGTTAATATATCATTTATATTTATTACCTTTTCACTCACTAAAATATGATAACATTGTTCATGTATATTGGGAAAACTGCTTTCACAAAGCGATGTAACACTCCCTTTTCTTCACAAAAACACATGGATGATATGTGTAAGTATATAAGATGATATTGATTATATAATGAAAGTTATTTAAATTTTATACATTAAAAATCTCATTTACATATTTATCATTGAGAAACATAAATGTTACTAATGTCTATGTATGGCATACCATTTATATGATTGTAGAACACTTCAATTCTCAAAAACATATTTCAATATTGGTATTAAAATTATAATTTATATGTAAAAAATATCATTATGTCATGATTATTATTTTTGAGATGATTTTAATATGATTAATAAAATATTAAATAGAATTAAAATTCTATCCTTAAAAGAAAAACAAAATGGTTGTTACCAAAAATGTGTCCTTTACATGGAATTGTTAATAAATTGGTAATAAAAGGACATAATTAAAAAATAAATAGAATGATTTATATATTTATATTTCTTTAAAAGATTTATAATAAAATTATATTTATTACATAGGCAGTTTGAATGGGTTCCAAGTAAATAAATACTTGTGGTTAGGGATTTCGAGTCTCTTTTATTTTTACAATACATAGGGAAATTCACAATTCGTTTATTTTGTGTAGTTTATATACTGAAACATTGAAACATTATATCATGAATTCCATTATTTTGATGGTATATAATTTTTCATATGAATTTATTCTTTACATGTAATTGTGATTCAAAATATTACTACAAAAATAATGGATTTTAGTCTTAATTTTCCTTCTTTTAGACTTATGACATGTTATGAACCTATCTTATTTTGAAAGGTTAATATTAAAGACCTTTGAAAAAAAATAACATGAATTTATTTATTCTCTCGATATATTAATTTTCATTATATTTTTTCCTTTCATGGGGCTTACTATTTAAATTCACCATTGGGTACGATTTTTATGTTACAATCCCATCATTTATCGGGATTATTCCTGATTAAGTATCAAATTTTAAAATCTAATGATATACCTATCAACATTTATCATTATTTTTTTTCTTCTAGTTGTTAATGATATTTTAATTTAATACCACAATTTCTTCACTCTTTAGTGCTATAAATAGATAATAAAATGTTTGTAAGGAAAAAATAACTTTATTTCTCTCTTCGGTCGGAAATAGTTTTCTTCCAAAAACAGATTTTGTAAAAAAAATTTAAAAATTATTTATTAATATAATCGGTTTTTTCGAGATAATTTTTTTCCGGTTTTTTTATTTTTAAAATAAATTTATTAATGGAATATTTATGTCGATTTCAAAAAAAAAACTCCCATTTTGAATTTACCTAAAATGAAAATGAAATATCAGTTTTAATATCTATGATATGAATGAAACATATTATCTTCATGAATTCAATTTTACTTGATGTTTATTTTATATTTTTTAAAATTTATCTTTTAATAAATAGAATTTTTTTTTTAAAAATGGGTTTTTCAAAGTGGAAAGGTTAATTTTTTCAAGATTTTTTTTTAAATTGTAAATAAAAATATTTTTCCATCTAAGATGACATCCATTGATGTTACGTATTCCTTACTAGGGATATAATCCAAGGATACCATTATTAATATCTCTCTAAATATATTATGAATATTATGGAATGATTTTTATAGAACCCATTTCTCTACCATGGGTAATACAAGTATAAAATTTTTATGAAGCCCAAATCATTTTACATGATTTATGCTATGATGAAATGAATAAATAATTATAAAAACTATATCTTTTCCATAGGTTATAATATTATGAAATGTTTATGAATCCTATTTAATTTCATGGGTTTTTATATGATTAATTATTAATTATCTTTGGCCACACATAAGTGTGATTTTCATTATGTATTGGGTGTGCCAAATATCTCCCTATAATGAATTAGTTACATATCGACAACTCATGATAAAATATATAATGTTTGAAAATTATTACTTGTTAAAAATGTTATGTTTGAACCTGATTACATATTCACAATTATGTGTGTCAAACTAATTTCATGTTAACAATGTTATGTTTGGACATTCCTTTTAGGCCCACAATGTTATGTGTGGACTTCACATTCATTAAAATAATGTTATGTCTAGACTCAGTTGAATGTCCATTAGTATATGTGGGTCGGACTATCACTTCATTAACTTAATGGGGGAACCTTTCTCTATGTATACATGTTCACATTTTTATAATATGGTGTGTATACTATAAATCTATGTGTTTTGTCAATTTTATTCTACCATAGACAACATTCATTGATTTACAAGTGATTGATGTATTAATAACTACTCATATTTATTCCATGACTCAATATTATGTTCTTTGATATACAAGGTATGGTTTTAAAATGTTATGTTCATCTTCTTATAACAAAATTCACATTTTATGACTGCATATTTCCATTATATACCCTCATTGAGCATATCAGATAACCCTCTGTTTTGTTTCCATTATATGGTTTCTGAAGAGAGGATTTTATGTATGAGTAATAAATGGGTTCATCTGTATTGTGACATTGAACATATTTTATGAATTAAGAATATTGTCTTCAATGCCTCCAAAGAAACTAAACTATTATTGTACTCATGAATGTGTCTGTGAAATGTATTTATTAATTATCAAAAAAAATTTTCATAACCATGTTTGACAATCCTAGGTAGTAATTTTTAAGCAATTTGTTGGGAGATTTTCCAATTCTGAAAATGGGTTTTTTTATCCCTAAATGGTATTAAAATTTTAGTATATTTAATTATTATATTAATTTATAAATGAAAATATTAAATTGTAATGCTAGGGGTAATATAAATGGTTTAAAATATCTTTTAATTGTGATAATTAATTTTTCTGTTTAGGATAGAACATTAATGTTATATTGGGATTACATTTATGGATTAAAAAATTTATATAGTTCAATTTCAAAAATCCTATCATTTGTGGGTGTAGGTCAGTTTGGGTTCCATAAAAATTTATTGATTTTAATTCATGCCTCAACCACATGTAATATAAAAAATAAATATAATTTAATGTAGTTTCATAGTTCATAGTTATGAATTTAGATTTTGAATATTCGGATCTAAAGTATTCTTGTCACTATTAATATTAATTATTCTAATAGTTTCTAATTAATTTTATTGTTAATTAATTTTGTATTTTAAAGAAAGATGTTTTAAAAACATGTAGGAGGGTAGGATGATTTGAGTTTCATACAGATTGAAAAAATGTCGTAGAATCTTCATGCTAAGGTAATGAGCCTAAATAGACACATTGGGATGTGGTTTTGGTGTTCTTGGTTGTGAATTGAGATTTGGGTATTTTTAGTTGATTTTAATCCAATTGTTTATTAAAAAAAAATAATTCAATTGGGTTCTCATTATTTGTAGTCTTGTGTGTCTTTTCATTTCCATGAAGTATGTGTGCATGAAATTTTTCACGATAGGTTGGTTTGAGTTTCATATGTATTGAATACATATAATTTATTCATGAATAATATTGTATATGTTGTTATAATTATAATGGGTTTTAATTTTTAAGATCATTATTAGGAATTTTGATTTTGGAATCTTCGGATCTTTAATATCCATGTTCAAAGTTGTATAAATTTATCATGGAATATATCATTCACCTAAACATCATAAAAAAATTCATTTCAAATTTAATATCTTCTTTGTGCCACAAATTAATTCACGTTTCTTATTTTCTAAGTTTTTTAATTAATAATGATTGAAGATTTTTTGTCAATTATGGTGTCCTTGGGGTTTTTTTGTTTTTTTTAAATTTATCCATATTATCACAGTTAGAATAATTTTTTTGGAGGTCATTTATAGTTATAGTTTTATATAAAAATGTTAATATAACCTATGTTTGTTTGTGTTTTTTTAACACGTGACAGAATATTTATTTATCTTCTTTTTTGTTGATTCTTTTATTTAATCATTATTGTAAGTAGTCTAATACCACAGTTATTTTTTAAAACCACATCTGTAAATTTATCCTAAAATTGTATACTTAAAAGGTCCCCCATAAAATAACTAAAAAATATAATAATAGTTTTTGGCCCTATAGTCGTAGTTTTTAGATATGGATAGAGAGTAAATATCTACTCATTAAAATAAAATTTCATTTGGAAATGATGGGGTTTATGATGATTTGTATGATATAGAAATGGAGAATGAAATACTCAATTATGAAGATAAAAGGATTAATGAATTATCATCAAAATTTATTACTAAGAGATAAAATTTTGAAATGTTAATGAATCTAAGATAGACTATATAGAAGAGAAACAACATTGTATATAATGGGAATGATTATAAATGTCATGACCCGTCCTCGGGGCCGAGACCGTGACTACCCCAAGCCCGCCTTCCATAGGCCAGGGGCTGGCGACTAGCACCAAAGGCATAATTCCCGATAACTGGGTAGGCATTGCCTTTATAAAATTAAAAAAAACAGCAGAGTACAAGTGGAAGTAATACAATAAATACAAAAGGAAGTGCTGGAAAGTAAATGGGAAAGAATAGAAACCCAATTGAAAGTACAGCTACAACTGAACAAAAGTACAATAGAAAAAGACAAACAGCTGGAATAATGGAAGCAGCTCGTGGGTCGTCCTCCTCGGACCCTACCTAAAGGGTAGGTATAGATAGCGCAGCTCCTGGATCGTCTACCATGGATACTACCTGAAGGGTAGGTACAAATATCCTCCACAACACTCTCGCCTATCAACCTCCTCCTAGTGTCTTCTCATCGTGAAGTCCACCTCTGGATATTGACTCGTCGTGAGGTCCACCTCTGGGTACCGTCCAATCCTCGAACACTCGGCCTCTGTCAGCGCTGCCCGACGTCTGCAACCAACACAACGAACTGCGGTCATAACCCGTGCAAGGGTGAGTATACGATACTTAGTATGGACCCCAAGACCCTCATGGTCTCCCTAAATCCAACAAGGATAACCACAAAGAAGGATCTCAACAGATAACCCATACATAGGTATAAGCCCATACTTATAACTAAGTTATCAAGTAACCCATCTCAATCATGAGGAAACACAAAGGTTATGAAATCAACGGATAACCACTACCTAGGTATATTCCCATACATATACCTAAGTGATCAAATGACTCATCTCAATCATGAGGTAAACACAAAGGTCAAAGACTCAGCTCAAACCAGGATTTTCATTATCGAAACCGTAACGGCTGAAGAGCTCCAACTCTAGAGAGTACAGTGATCCTGTCATGACTTCGAGGTACTGCTCACTAACCTAAGACTGCTGAGGTACTCTTCATGTCGAGTACCGCGGGTCTGCCACCTCACATAGTAGTGCTTCTCCGCCATGGGTCTGCCACCTCACACAGTATTGATCCCCCTCATAGCCTATAGAGGTACTTCTTCTGTCATGTACCGCGGGTTTTCCACCTCACAAAGTAGTGCTCCTCTACCATGGGTCTTCCACCTCACAAAGTAGTGCTCCCCACTAGGCTATGCTAGTCACTCCGAATCGAATCGGATAAGCAGTCATCAGGTCTCAGCAAGCTACACGGTCTTCATACTCCGTACACTCGTCTCAGGGAGGATCCTCTCCACGAGCTATAGGTCGATACTCCAAGTATCACAAAGTCCCATGTAGAATTATCTCAAAGTACCACCTCGTCATAGGGGTCTCAACGCAACAGACGGCGCGTCAAACGGACACCTGGTCTGTGAGTTATTAACTTTTTTGTACCAGGGGCCCGGTTGGTTTCTTGAGCGAACCAACCCGGCTATAACTCAACTGTACATCGAACTCTGATAGGGTATACTCAAAGGGATTGTTTCTCAACGTGATCACCAACTCCGCTGACGGTTCGTCAAACGGACGTCAGATCTGAAAGTTATCATCTTTTCCGTTCTAGGGGCCTGGTTGGATTTCGGGTATAATCTAACATGGACACTATCCAACTGCATCCAAAACTTAGTCGAAGCATGCCAAAAGTTTTGTCTCATCAAGAGGAATCCAACAAAGTCTACGGCAAGTCAATCAGACGTCCGGAGCTCGAGATATAAGCATTTCTGCTCCGAGGGCCCAGTTGGTTTCGTGATTGAACCAACCCGGCCGTACCCAAAGTTCTCTGAAACCCTAAGTGTAATATACTAAAACTCCCATCTCAATCCAAGGATCGCATCGAAGCTGACGGTGCGTCGATCGGAGATCTGTAGCCCAGGTTATGGGAAAAAGACCAGAAGAGATCTGAAAATGGGGGTTTCGGGCCCGGACCAACCTGGCCCGAGACCCCATGGGTCGGCCCGAACCAGGTCGACCTGCACCGGGTCAGGGTCCATCCCGCTTTGGCATGGCCTGGCCCAGCTGGCACAGCCCGGCCCGGCTGGCGCGGTCTGCTGGCTAGCTCGGCGTGACCGAACTGGGCAGACAAGGGGGGGGGGGGGCTGCCCCCTTGTTCAAATAAACGCGGACCCCACGTGGGGGGGGGGGGGGGCTCCTCCCTTCTAGACGGGGGTTATGAACCCTCGGTTTCTCCACTGACCGGAAGGCCCACACCAGCCGGACGGCTGCTTCCGCCATGGGACTAGCGCAGTCACGTCCCCCTGCTCCGCCGGTGGTGGCCAGAAGCCGGCCGCCACTCCTAGCTCTACCGTAGCCTTGGTCCGACCGGCGTGGCGCGACGGTGCCGCTCCCCTCCGCCGCGGCCCCACTCTGACCACGATGTTTTCGTGATTCTCCGGCGCGGCACGACGGCACCGTGACCTTTTTCGACTTCAATGGCGCGGCGTGACGGCGCCACGCATCCTTGCCGCATGATCTTGCATGGTGAGACGACACCACGCCATCTCCGTTCCAAAACCACAACAAGGTCAACAACAGAATAAAGCGAGGAGGTTCGGTCGTGTTTGTGCGGTCTGGCCCCCTCCCATTAATCGATAGAAAGTGGTTCATATTACAAAGAACGCTCGAATATTCACGAACATATATTCAAACCCCTACCTCAACAATGGTTGACGACCGAAGAGTGTCGTGGAAACGGCATCGCGAGGTAAAACTCCATATGCGCTTGATGGAGATCGTCCGAGGTGGAGCAACGTCTCACACCGACTGCGGAGAGGAGAAGAAAGGTACGACGATCACTCCTTGTGGTGACGGCGTTCTTCGTCGGGGTCTTGATGTTTATCGCGTTCTCCAACGAAGAAGATAATGTTTCCTCTAGCTTTTGAGTATTCTCTCCCAAACCATAACACCACAAAAATAACCCAATAATAAAATAAGCTCCACTTATTTTATTAATTCATGCCAAGAGTTTAAAATTAAAAACTCAATTCAATAAAATTGAATTAAGGACTTGTCACATTAAAATTTAAGGGGTGTCAATGGGGGGTTGGAGAGAGTTATGGAAGATGAGAGGTCACCCACTTAATGGGGGAGTTAGAGGAGGTTAAAATAATGTGAAGGGGTGGGGTTCGTGTGTTCCCCACCTCACATTTAACCTCACTTAGGTAGTTAGGTTCACCCAACCTCTATCCTTAGGATTTTACCACTTTAAAGAAATAAAATTAGTTGCACAAATTTTATTTCTTGGAAGTCTTTATCCACAAAACTAAACAACTCTTCCCGAGAAAACACAACTCTGGAAAAGGTCTTTTTAGGTAATTACCAGTGTTGTGGTTTCATCGGTGCCCTCAGATTTCGATTTCGAGCACCGGTTCAAAAGTTATAAAAACCCGCTCATTCGTTCACTGAACGTACCCGAGCTAAACTTCAAAAATTGATTTCGGGCACACCGGGCCTTGGAATTAGGCGTCGTCAGAAACTGCGTTCTTGTATAATCCCAAAGAAAATTAAGAAAAAAAATTTCATGAAATTTCCGGGTCTTTACATTACTCCCAACTCAGGGCTTTACGTTCCCGTAAAGCTTTAACATAAACTAGGGATACAAAGGCGGTACTGAGAACGCATCAAAGCCTTCCGCTCCCAGGTGCTCCTTTGGAGGTTCCTGTGCTACTAGCGAAAGCGTACAAGAGGAATCGACCGTCCTAGTAGGACCCACTCCTGTCGATCCTCAACCTCTACTAGAATCTCTGTGCATGTCTCCCTGTCATCGATGTCCAACTCCCTGAGGGTGATGATGTGTGAAGGATCATGAATGTATCTCCTCAGCCAAGGTACATGGATGATTTCATGCACCCGGTGCAACTGAGGTGGAAACGTAAAGGAGTAAACCACCTCTCCTACCCTACGGACGACCTTGAAGGGCCCGATGAAGAGCGGAGATAACATGCCGCCTCAGCCAAATCTCCGTAATTCCACATCGATGTGAGACCCATAAGAAAACATGGTCGCCATCCCCGAACTCTAGTGGTCTCTGCCTCTTGTCAGCATAAGGCTTCTGTCAGCTCTGAGCTGTCCTCATCCATTCTTGGATGACCTGGACCTTCTCTGTCGTGGCATAAACCATCTCTTGTCCCACAAGAGCTCCTATGTTTTCTTCAATGCTGATAATAGAAATACGGTCTCATCCCCTAGATGAACCACGTTCTTTGCCTAATATAGTCAATCCATACATGAATGATGTATTCATCCCATGTATGACATTATAAGGCCTTGTCGTTACTACCAAGAGATCCAACCGTCACTCTCACCTCTTAGGGTTGAGTCACACTGTCGGCATCAGCGTGAGGTAACTGGGTATCCTCCAGTAGGAATCTCGAAAGTGAGGGTCAAGTCAACAGTTTAAACCAGAACCTCTTAGTACACAAAAAGGAAGGAAGAAAATGTCACATAGGTAAGTGTATTTTTATTATTGCAGCTCATAGTACGAAGACACAAATGTAACCACAACATGCAACTAGAAGTACGAGGAACAAAAGGAAACCACTAGTTCTGCTCCTGTCCACTTGCTTCCGGAGCTTCATAGTCGTATGCTTATGCTTCCTGAAGCTGAGCTCCCCCATGTCCACCTATTACCTGCGGTCAGGGTGGACCTCCTGATGGTGGTGGTGGAAACACCTCGTAGCGTCGTCCACCTCTAGATGCATGGCTAGCTCCCCTCCCTCGGCCTTCTGCTCCTAGCGGTCCGCCTCGATCGAACCTATGCCTCTGCCTGGGAGGTTCTCCATTTAACTGCAGGTCATCTGTATGGCATGTCGGAAAGTCATGTGCCATGTGACTAATCATGCCGTAGGAGTAACACTCCATGGCAGGTCTGGCTCTGTCATCCCCCTTGGTGCCTCGCACTACCGACCCTGAGTCATGCGATCGACCACCTGTATGTCTGGTCCCCTTGGACCTCTGCATCATCTGTCTACTGCCTGCTACAGAAGACTCTACCTCATGCCGGCTAGTGGTGGGTCCTGCTACTCGAGACTGCTCAGAAAGGAAACTCTCCATTAAGAGGGCTCGCTCCAACACCCATGTCTGTGTCAGGATGCTATGAGAAACAATAGAAGCTCTAATCTCTCACCTGAGCCCCTGCTCGAAGGTTCGGGCCCTGAAGAATGGGTCCCGTATCATATCTGTGGAGTAGAGCGAGAGGTCTGTGAACCTCTCCGAGTACTGCAGCACCGTCATGCTACCCTACTGTAGATGTAGCAGCTCCTGTATATGCACCGCTCGAAGGGTGGCTGGTACAGACTCTGCCTGGAACAGGCTCTCGAAGTCTGCCCACAAAAGTGTCGCCTCATCATGCATCTGGAGCATCAGGCTCTACCATCTGTCTGCTGCTGCCAGAAGAAGGCTGGCATCAAGGATCACCATGAAGTCTGATGGCGTCCTCACTAGCCTGAAGACTCTCACCACAGCCTCCAGCCAATCCTCAGCCGCCTGCGAGTCTGTCTCTCCCCTGAACCTGGGTGGCCTCTGGTGCTGGAACTCGTGCAGTGCGCTCAAGCGACGTGCACCCTCTACTGCTGGGGCCGGTGGCATCGGTGGACCAACAGGTAGTAGTACCGCTGGTTCTTCTGCTGGTGCCTCAACTGGGATAGGGCCCTATACTGAGGCCACATCCATTTGGCGGGCTGTCAGTACGTACAACTCTCGGGGATCTAGCTGGTCGTCTGCGGGGAGGAATCCTGAAAGAAACAAACATGACACGGTCAAACGATTTATACCTGATGAGCTGACCTAGTTTGAGCTATTTTAATGGAAAACATTTGGAAACACACACTCAATCAGTGTTTTCGTGCACAAAGTCTGAAATCAGTTGTAAAGGTTCTGGTGTATGGATACGTCGACCGCCCGCACCAACACTGAACTCCCTGAACTGAAAACCACACTCGGTACCCTAAACACTATTACATCACAGAAATAAAATATCAGAGTTATAAGTTCTACGGTAGAACCGACTCCTTTGATACCAAGTTGTCACGACCCATCCTCGGGGCCCGTTCCGTGACTACCCCAAGCCCGCCTTCCATAGTCCAGGGGATGGCGACTAGAACCAATGGCGTAATTTCCGATAACTGGGAAGGCATTGCCTTTATAAAAGTAAAAAAAAACACCACAGAGTACAAGTGGAAGTAATACAGTAAATACAAAAGGAAGTGCTGAAAAGTAAATGGGCCAGAATGAAAACCCAATCGAAAGTACAGCTACAACTGAACAAAAGTACAATAGAAAAAGACAAACAGCTGGAAGAATGGAAGCAACTCCTCTGTCGTCCTCCTCGGATACTACCTGAAGGGTAGGTACAAATAGCGCAGCTCCTGGATCATCCACCATGGATCCTACCTGAAAGGTAGGTATAGATAGCCTCCACAATGCTCTCGACCATCAACCTCCTCCGAGTGTCAACTCATCGTGAAGTCCACCTCCGGATACTGACTCGTCGTGAGGTCCACCTCCGGGTACGATCTAGTCCTCGAACACTCGGTCTCTGTCAGCGCTACCTGACATCTACAACCAACACAACGAAGTGCGGGCATAGCCCGTGTAGGGGTGAGTATACGATACTCAGTAGGGACCCCAAGACCCTCAAGGTCTCACTAAATCCAACAAGTATATCCAAAAAGAAGGATCTCAACAGAAAACCCTTACTTAGGTATAATCCCATAATTATACCTAAGTTATCAAGTAACCCATATCAATCACGAGGAAACACAAAGGTTATGAAATCAACGTATAACCACTACCTAGGTATATTCCCATACATATACCTAAGTGATCAAGTGACCCATCTCAATAATGAGGTAAACACAAAGGTCAAAGACTCAGCTCAAACCAGGATTTTCATTATCAAAACCGTAAGTGCTGAAGAGCTCCGTCTCTGGAGAGTATAGTGATCCTGTCACGACTCCGAGGTACTGCTCACTAACCTAAAACTGCTGAGGTACTCCTCCTGTCGAGTACTGCGGGTCTGCCACCTCACATAGTAGTGCTCCTCCGCCATGGGTCTGCCACCTCAAACAGTAGTGCTCCACCTCATAGCCTACAGAGGTACTCCTCCTATCGAGTACTGCGGGTCTGCCACCTCACAAAGTATTGCTACTCTGCCATGGGTCTGCCACCTCACAAATTAGTGCTCCCCACTGGGCTATGCTAGTCACTCCGAATCGAATCGGACAAGCAGTCATCAGGTCTCAGCCAGCTGCACGGTCTCCGTACTCCATACGCTCGTCTCCGAAAGGGTCCTTTCCATGAGCTATAGGTAGATAATCCATGCATCAAAAAGTCCCATGAAGAAGTATCTCAAAGGACCGCCTCGTAATAGGGGTCTCAACGCAACAGACAGCACGTCAAACAGACGCCCGGTCTGTGAGTTATTAGCCTTTTCGTCCTAGGGGCCCGGTTGGTTTCGTGAGCGAACCAACCCGGCCGTATCTAAACTGTACCCCGAACTCTCATAGGGTATACTCAAAGGGACCGTTTCTCAACCTGATCACCAATGCCACTGACGGTTCTTCAAACGGACGTCCGTTCTGAATGTTATCAGCTTTTCCTTTCTAGGGGCCCGATTGGATTTCGGGTACCATCCAACCCTGGCACTATCCAAGTGAATCCAAAACTCATTCTAAGCATGCCAGAAGTTTTGTCTCATCAATAGGAAGCCAACAAAGTCGACGACACGTCAATAAGAGGTCTGGAGCTCGAGATATAAGTGTTTCCAATCTGACGGCCCGATTAGTTTCGTGATTGAACTAACTCGGACATACACAAAGTTCTCCAAAACCCTAAGTGTAATATACCAAAATGACCGTCTTGATCCAAGAATCACATCGCACATGACGGTGCGTCGATCAGAGGTCTGTAGCCCATGTTATGGGAAAAATACCGGAACAGGTCCGAAAATGGGGGTTTCGGGCCCGGACCGACCCGGACTGAGACCCCATGGGTCGGCCCGAACCGGGTCGACCCAAACCTGGTCCGAGTTCGACCCGGCCTGGCGCGGTCCGCTGGCCCGCTCGGCGTGACCGAGCTGGGCAGATGGGGGGGGGGGGGCGCTGCCCCCCTGTTCAATTAAACGCGGCCCCCACGTGGGGGGGCTGCTCCACCCTTCCAGCCCGGGGTTACGAACACCCGGTTTTTCCCCTGACCGGCCGGCCCGCACCGGCCGGTCGGCTGCTGCTGCCACGGGACTGGCGCAGTTCCGTCCCCCTACTCCATCACCGACGGCCAAAAGTCAACCGCTGCTCCTTTCTCCGCCGCAGCCTAAGGTCGCGGCCTTGGTCCGACCGGCGCTGCGCGACAGCGCCACGACCTTGTTCGACATCAATGGCATGGCGTGACGGCGCCGCACTTCCTTACCGCATGATCCCGCGCGGTGCGACGACACCATGTCATCTCCATTCCAAAACCACAACAAGGTCAAAAATGAAATTAAGGGAGGAGGGTCGGTCGTGTTTTTGCAGTCCGGCCCCCTCCCGTTAATCGATAGCAAGCGGCTAATATTACGAAGAATGCTCGAATATTCACGAACATATATTCAAACCCCTAACTCATCAATGGTTGACGATCGAAGAGCATCGTGGAAATGGCGTCGCGAGGTAAAAATCCGTATGTTATTGATGGAGATTGTCCGAGGTGGAGTAGCGTCTCACACCGGCTGTGGAGAGGAGAAGAAAGGCACGACGATCACTCCTTGTGGTGATGGTGTTCTTCGTCGGGTTCTTGACATTCTTCGCATTCTCCAACGAAGAAGATAAAGTTTCCTCTAGATTTTTGAGTATTCTCTCCCAAACCATAACACCACAAAACTAACCCAATAATAAAATAAGCTCCACTTATTTTATTAATTCATGCCAAGAGTTTAAAATTTAAAAACTCAATTCAATAAAATTGATTTAAGGACTTGGTAAATTAAAATTTAAGGGGTGTCAAGGGGGGTTGGAGAGAGTTATGGAAGATGAGAGGTCACCCACTTAATGGGGGAGTTAGAGGATGTTTAAGGAATGTAAAGGGGTGGGGTTCGTGTGGGCCCCAGCTCACATTTAACCTCACTTTGGTAGTTAGGTTCCCCCAACCTCTATCCTTAGGATTTAACCACTTTAAAAAATAAAATTAGTTGCACAAATTTTATTTCTCTGAAGTCTTTATCCACAAAACTAATCAACTCTTCCCGAGCAAATGCAACTCTGGAAAAGGTATTTTTAAGAAATTAACGGCGCTACAGTTTCATCGGTGCCCTCAAATTTTGATTCTGAGCACCAGTTCAAAAGATAGAAAAACCCGCTCATTCGTTCACTAAACGTACATGAGCTAAACATCATAAATTGATTCCGGGCACACCGGGCCTCGGAATCAGGCTCCGTCAGAAACTGTGTTCTTGTAAAATCCCAATGAAAATTATTAAAAAAAATTCCTTTAAATTTCGGGGTCTTTACAATAAACCATAAAATAATTTACTCTTCAATGGTTTTTCTACAACTATTTCTACTGGTAACTATTTTAGACAAGTTATATATGGTAATCATATTTCTAAATGTTCAATAAGGAATATATAATCGCTTTGGTGTGTGAAATATTTTATTTCAAGGTATATAAATAGTTTTAGTGTTACTAACACTTCTCTAGTTTTGGTTCTTTTATGTTTTACATTAAATCCCATTATATATTAACAAGTATAAAGACCTAGTTAGATTATTTTAATGTGTACATTGGGAATATTTATACATATTCATTGATCTAATTTACTATAATATCATTCCATTTTATAACTTTTTAGGTTTTAATTAATTCATATAATATATATTTATAGAGTTTAATGAGATTTTCTTTTAATTTTAGTTTAATTTAGATCATTTTTTTCATTCATTGATTCTCTTTGAAATATTTTATCGACCATAGTAAAAAAAATTATATATGGGGATTTCGCAAAATATTGTTATTACATTATCATATAAGTTTTATATAAACTTCATATATTTAGAGGGATTCACTTTTAATGCGTAGAATGAATTTTTAATTTTAAATTAACTAATTGTAAATTATTATTTTTTTCTATTATTTATACACATTATACTCTTATTATTTATTTTTATTATTTAGGTAAGTAAAATTTTACTTTGTTAAAAATGTTTCTCTTTATTAACATCAGGGGGATTATTATATATATATATTTATTAATATTGTATATTTTTAGTGGGAGTAGTTTATATAGTATACCTATATATTAAATACAAATAAAGTGTCATGGTGTGTGGTTGTATAACTTAGAGGGGTGAATCAATTAAAGTCCATTTGTAATTATATTTTATTTCAAATCATCTTCGTTGATTGGTCAGAATCATTATCCACTCCAATATTGATGTTTCATACTTTCCCGTATGAAACAAAATAAAGAAAAATCATAACTCATGATGATTCTTATGACATTCGATCTGAATGAGGGTATTTAATATTTAACATCCCATGATATCACAATGCAGTTTTCATTAAATAAAAATTTTATTTAATAAAAGTAATCAAACACAACACTGAACTAAAATGAACCATGATACATTTTATTTATTTAAAACATTACAACATAATATAAATATTAATACCTTACGAAGATACAACAACAAAAATACATTAAGAAAGATTTAAATGGAATAAATTCACAGGTATATAAAAATAATACAATCATTTAATATTCATCCTCATATTTTCCTATGAACATTGTAACACTGATCAAAACTATATAATGATGGAAATTAATGAAAAATGTAATATGTATAATGAGAGAGAAGTAAATGAATTGGATGGATAACATTGATAATATATATAAATATTTAGACATAAAATATAGAGATTATATTTTTTGATTGGAAATATATTCATTGGGTATATTTTATTTTTGATAAATAAATATTCTATAGTAACCCTACTGTTGTTTAATTATGGGTAATAAAATTACATATAAATAATAAACAATGGAATAAAAATATTTAATTTAAAAAAATTAATACATTATATATTATAATTATTAATTAATGAGATAATATACTTATAAATTTCAATGGAATATTTTAATATAAATTTACTGATAAAAAATAATTAGAAGCAATAAAATTGTTTAGTTTTAATTGTACTTATTAAATGTCATTTAATATAAATGGGGTATTTTATAATTCACTATTTTCATAGAAGTACTTTGTATTTTTATCATAATTAATTAATTCACTAATTAATAATGATTTAAATTTAATTTATTTATAGATTAAATAGTGAAATAAATTCCATTCACCCAATGGTTATTACATGAAATGTTTTGAGAATATGTTTATCATGTTCTTTAAAAGTACACATTTCCTTAAAAATGTGTTTATGTGCACTTATAGTAAAACTATTTTTTACCTCCATTGAAAATATAATGTAATAAAATAAATTTATTATGAGTTATAACCATGTAAAAATTTGGCAATGAGTGAATTTTAAATTGAGGAATGAAAACTAGTTTCCAATGATAAATTTAATTACCAAAATTGTGGTGACACATCTCTTTTTAATGAATTGTTTTTATAAACATTATATCTAAATAAATTAAATTTTTATATTTAAAATAATTAATATAATTTGGTGTGATGTAATATATAAAAATATATCAGGGATAATTTAATAATTAATTTATAGTAAATAATGATGAAACACTTAATGTATAAAATGTAATTTTTCTTCAAAAATAATTTTTTATATATCTTGTATTTAAAATTAAAATTAAAAGTTATAATATATAATTATATAATTTTACATAATGGATTCTAATTTATAAATAATAATATATATATTTGGTATGAGGGTATATAATAAATTCTTAGAAAATAGATAATAACCATAGTAAATATTTAATCAAGTTTAAAGGGCAGAGTAATGTAATCTTCCTTGGCTCAAACATTACTAAATGAACATGAAACGTTGAACTTATAAAATATTTTTTTATTTTGATAATAAAAACCCAAAAGTATCACCAAATGATTTCTAACTATATCACTTATCACCCCAATGAATCTACGTTTACCATTAACATAACTTTAGTTTCTAATAAAATGTCCCTCTTTTTCACACATAAAAGGACCTCACACCCACCTACATTGAGACCAACTCCCCCTTTAATATTTCCTTAAAAAACTAACCATTTTTCTTATTTTATAGAATTTTTTCCACATTTTACCCCCCTTTTACAAGAAATAATCCTAATTCCTTCATTTATAAGAACTTTCTCAAGTGAATATTCAAGTCCTCAATGTGAGTATTATACACTCCTTGACAATTTCTTCTATATGTTTCTCATCCACCATCCATCAAACCTATTATTAAATTACTAACCTAATTACATTATTGTAATTAGTATAAAAATTATTATTAAATCAAGGGAAAATCCATTTTCTAACTCCACCTAGTAAATTAGAAAATTGAAACGTCACTCATCCTTTGTGTGAACTAACACCAGTATGAACAAACTATTTAATTTCTCATAACCACCTTACTTGGATGGATATAAGAATTTATTATATGACTAAAAATATTCTTTATGAAATGATTAAATATAATTTGAGATAAATTAGGACATCTATTAATATATAATCAACTATTATCACTCTACCTATTGTTCAATACAAAAATTTACGATACTAGCTCGTTATTGATTTCATCTTCACGAATTATAATAAAAACTATAATGTAAAAATATAATGATTTCCAAAAGAGTTGTGGAAAATAAATTTTAGTTCAACATATAATATTTAAATGATGACATAGGTATCAATTTATAGGAATCTTTATCACCAGAGTATGAAGGAACAATATATACCCTCTTATTTAGGAAAGACATTCTAGTAGTTTTGGATGATTTAGCACAAACATCTAAAAATATATCATTATTTTATATCATTATCTTCAAGGAATTTTAATCACAAAGACTGTTATAGTGTATCTCATTCCACTCTTCTTATTTTGTATCTATATTATAATCTAGATCATTTAGTGGCATAACCTATGTTTCTATTATCACCTCGAATTTCATGATTATTTCAATGTAATTACTCTCCTTGTTTTCTTTAACTCCCCCCATTTTAACATATAGGCAAAAGGTTCGAGAGACAGCCATATACATGCTCCCAAAAAACTATTATAAAAAAGAGTAAACAGTACAAAGAGACTCAAAAACAAGGAGACTTACAAATCCTTGTATACAAAGCACTTTCCTGATCACTGCAAACCAAACTGTCACAATAAGCAGGATGAACAAACGACCAACTCGAACTAATCTCCATGATAAAACTTTTGGAGAGAGCATAAAAAAACTGATTAGCTTTGTGATACACATGAGATACATCAAGGCATAAATATTCAGCAAGACTAAGGTAGGAGATCCAAGCAGACATCATCCTCCAAGGAACATTCCAAGATCGATCTTTCAGAATTTGCACAACAACAGATGAATCCGACTCCAACCAAACTCTACGCCAACCATAGACCACCGCATACCTAATAGCATTGACTATAACCCAAAGTTCCACCTCAATTGCATGAGCATATCAAACATAATGAAAGAAGCATCCCTTAACGAAGCCCCGGTGAATTCTGAAAACTCCACCACATCTAGCAGGACCTGGTGCACCAGATGCAGCCTCGTCCACATTCACTTTCAACCATTCAGAAATTGGTGGAATCCACCAAATTTACTTGACCATTCTAGATTTCCTTTCCCTACCAAGAACACCAAGAGCTCTTAAGAGAACAATTTCAGATATATCATTGTTCATAGATCCAGTTTGAATCATCGAGGAAAGCATGATGCTTCTATGCACCACCAGAACACCGTCCCGGAAGGTGGGCTTCATATTTTTAAAGACTAGATTTTTCCGAGATTTCGAGATTAAAGAGAAAACTGAAACAACAGCAGCAATAAATAGAGAATTCACTTGACCACTGAAATCAATCATAAGGGCTGAACTGAGCAGTGAATCAAATGGGCAGAAATCAAGGCAGCAGTGGAATGAGGATTGCACATACATCCATATGCGATCAGAAAATGAACATTGTAAAAACAAATGAGAAATAGATTCTCGAATTTGTTTTAATGAAATATTCTTCTTCTATATCACTCTTAGTTTCATCGGATTTATTATTATAAAAATCAATTAAAAAATATCCAATTTCGATACAGTAAAAGCGTGTTAAATGATGTAAGAATTTGGATTTACCTTTTCCACTTATATTTAAATAAGATACATGATTTTTTTATTTCTATTCATATATTTTCCTATCATATTCTGAATTTATGAGTAATTTAGGATTTTTTTTTTCTTTACACATAATAACATTCATGGCATTAAATGTCATCTCATAGATTTTTATTTAAATATGGACTTTCTTAATTAAATTATTTCTAATTGATTTTTATAAATCATTAGTAAATATTATTCCTTATACTCCAATGAATATATCTTTGGATCAAATCTATTAATAAAATTTGTCATTAGTTTTTTTATTATGGTTAAATCTTCTAATATTTCTATATATCCCCTAAAATGAGTAATTATTTCATTTAATCTTGATAAATAGTAATTTATTATCTATTAATTACCGATTATAATATAATTAATTTAGTTATTTCTAAACAATAATATCAATTCATTATATTTTACATTTTCTTCATAAATATTCTCAATCATATACCACATATTCATAGTTATCATGAGTAACATAAACATTTTGAACATGCTATCATAAAATGATGATAGAATAAAATTTATACCATTCAAATATATATCTAGATTCTAATTTTTAGTATACAAGAGGATATTATGTCACAAAAATAGTTTAAAACCTATTATTACAACATCTCTCAGATCTTGGAATTATTAGATATGATAGGGGTTATTCCATTCTTCTATTAAATAAAGGAACATCTCAAATATTTTCCCCCATTGACTCTTACAAATATTTATGGTGGCCATTATAAAATCACATGATCTTAAAAACATATCTATTACTTATCTCTAATATATAATTTCCTAATTAATTTATATTAGATTAGAAATTCCTATAATTCTCTCACAGAATTTGAAATCATTCAAAATATCATAAAAAATACATTCTTTACATGACTCCTTTGTTTTATTTCTCAAAAACCATGGATTTATTTTTAAACATCCATCTAGAATTTATTCTTAAATCAGAACTCAAATACATCTTATCAAAGATATCCAATACCTAAGACGTCTTCACCTAAATATTCTCTTGAAAAAAATTAGTTTTATTCAACAAAACTAAACCAAGAAGTTGTATATGTGTATTATTAATAATTACAGAACATTTTATTATTCCACTAAAACTAACTCTATAGTCATCAAATGTAAAAGATGTTTTCTAGCATCTTTTTATATTGTAATTGAAATAATTAACATTAATTTTCCTTAATTGGTATCTTATTAAATCACCCAATATCATATATATGTTGAATTTATTCATTATTGGTATATTAATAATAAATTCAAATAATACATCTCTTCATCATAATCTAATTTGGATTTTCAAATAATTTTATCCTTATATTTTCTAAATTATAAGGTCTATCTTATTAAACTACTTTATATCATGATAATTTTAAAATAATATTGAACTTCCCTTAATTATATAATATTTATGATCATTTAAAAAAGCAGATAATTTTTTATAACCGTTGTCATTTGTTGAAATAATAAAAAATGGGTTGATTGATTGGATATTTTTCCCAGTTTTTTTTACATCAACTAATTTGTTTTGTTCTTAATTATTTGTATTTATCATTTAGTCTTTTAATGTTATTTATATTTTAATATAGATTTAAAATAATAGACAATTATTTTTGAAATCAGATGAAAAGAAATGTTATAGTCAATTATAACCAATTCCATAATTATTGGAACAATATATTATAGTTAATACATACAGACATATCACATATATATAATATTTTATCATTGAATATAATTATAATAACAATGAATGAAGATTAATGTTTTATTTTGATTATAATATACTGCATAAATAGATATATGGAATGAAATTATTAAATCCTTGGGTTTTCAATGTTAAATCCCTTGAATGAAAAGGGTGATGAAGGTTGGTCAACATTTCATAATTGATCAACATATATAATTTATAAATCTCCAAATATTATATGGTTTCAACGTATCAAAAAAAATTATCATCACGACTGCATCACATAGTGTAATAAGAATAATTTTATTTTCATTCATCAGACATAGTATTACACACATATTTATACCAGTTTTATAACCCATAAATGTGAAATCGATAAAAAATAGGAATCAAAATATTAATTAAATGTGCTTCACTCGTAAATCACACCACATTTTTGATCCATACATTGAATCTATTAAAAACCATAAGGTTTCTGTATTGGTAGTGGACTAAACTGAATACACACAAGGTTGTTTATGTAACCAATAAACTCTTTTTAACATTATTATTTTTATGATGTTATTAATTTTTTAATGATAATGAAAATTATACTAACCCATGCAGTTCATGATAGAAGGATGATATTTTTGGAGGGGTTTTGATCAATTAAAAATTTAATGTGGTTGTGTGTCATCCAATGAAATACATTCAATCATCATTTTTTTGTTCTCTCAATATATAAATATGGGTGAAATTGTTTGGAAAGATATGAATATATATGAAATATATTTTATTGGTAAAAAATTTAATATAGTGAATCATAATCCTTCCTCATAGATATAGTTATTCTATCCATACCAAGTAAATTTTTCATTTCCTTTCTTTCTTTTCTCGTGTGGATTATTTTCATCAATGGAAACTACACACCAAACTGTTATTAAATATTTTCTTCAAACCAGGTGGAAAATCACCCCAACAAATTCAAATTATTATAAACTCATCCTCTCATTGAGAAATCATAGTGATGTCCTTTTACATTATAATAATTATTCATCCAATAGATTCATCCTAAAAAAATATTGGGGTAGTTTAACATTTAACCTCTGTTTTCACTATTTTGAGTTCTTTGTTATTCTATCATTTACATTTTTTTAGATACTTGTGCGTTTATCATATGAAAAATTAAATTTTTGAATGAAAAAATTTTACTGGATGGGGTAAGTGGTTCACCTTGTGGTAGAAAACAATGGGAAAAATTTTTAATTGTTTGGAGGCCTTTTTCCATATTGTGAGTGTGAGAATACCAAAAAGGGATAAAAATATTATATTAAAATTTTGATACTTGTACTGTGAGAGGGGAAATCCACATCTACTTTGGAATAAATTTATTTTAATTTCTTTATATATAATAAAACAAAATTTGTATCACCTTTGTGAATAATTAGAGTGATAAAATTGTAAATTGTAATTTTTTTGTAATTCTTGGATTGTTCGATTCTATCTAATTTTAAAAATTGTGATTTATTATTAATTTTATAGAAAAATAACAAAACATAATGTAACTTGTTTCAACTTGAGGAGGTGATTCAAGATGGATATACTAAGAGGGTACAAACTTTTGGACATATATGTATGGTATCTATGAAATTTTATGTGATGAAATTGATGGGGGAAATAACCTTACAATGGTGGAATTCAAAGTTCATGTTTTGATAACTCAAAATAAACATAAACGAAATTGATGATAACCTATTTTATGGTGATTATAAGTAAATTCACTACTAATCTTGAAGAATGACCCAACTTTATTTGAAAAGAATAAAAAATTTCTAATTTGTTAGATACAAAAATGAAATAATTTAAAAAAATTATAAAAAATATATATTCCTAAGGATATAAAAAATATAATTTACCTAAAAAATCATTTTCATTTTAGTATAATAATGGTGTGCCGTTGGTTAAACACATAGATAGTGTTAACAATATTTTAGCTGATTTTCATATTTTTAAATTGTTTATCATAGTTGAAGTGACACGAACCAACCTTGGATGACCATGAACAGGTCACCCAAAAAATATATGGAATGTCTTGAGAGGAATTATCGATCCTCCTGGGCTGGTGACAAGCACCCGGGAATCAACAGAGCACAAATGGGAATGATTTCTCCTAATTAAACAAACATAGACAATAGTTTAAATAACAAAAAAACAAAACTCAAATTAATTTCCATATTTTTCATCGTTTACAAATAAAAATAAAGATATGAAAAAATTGAATGATAAATAGTGTAAAAATAACCAAGATGAACCTAAAACCAAAAAACACCTCCATGTGACCCTAAGGGTCAATCTCCAACTAAGAACCACACATCACCCAAGGTGACTGGACCAAATCTGGGACCTATAGGAAAAACAAAAAAGAAAAAAAATGTAGTCATGAATATTAAAACACAGTATAAAGGCTTGACTAAATCTATTCCCAATGAATATCCTTTAAATAAATAACAATAAATTTCAGGTTTTAAATAGAACTATAAACCTAGGTTTTTCAATACATTAAATTTCAAGATAAACAAACAACGACCCATTTCCCTTACATTTTAAAATAAGGTTCATTTTAAATAAAATATTTGTTTATGGGGAAGAAGGATAAAAATTGAAACAAGTAAGAAACATTAATTTTTCATTATAAAGTGAAATTGGTATTAAAACTTTTTTAACAAAAACACACATTCATGATTTACCAACAAAACTATAAAACCATGATCAAGGGAGTATAATTACATGAGGAGGGAAATGGCTAATGATACCAGTGTCGGATAAACATAGGACATCCAAGGAACTCAAAAGAGGGCCAAAAAGTACTATACATGTTACTAATCTGGAAGGCGTTCCCTACTCGATGACATCATAATGCACAAATTCCCAACCATCTCCCTACCTAGCCTGGTCTAGGGGCCTAATCCTATAACAATAATAACAAATCATCCCCATGATATGGGCCACTAGCCAGTGCATAATCTACACTATTGCATCAAACCTTTATAGAAATATCTTTTCTATGCTAGGTTTCCATTTATATTTCACAAGGGGGTGTGCCATACAATTCAAAAAAGAATACATATACGTTCAATATACACATCACCCAACCAACACCAGCGTTTCCACTTCATGGGTGGTCCCTTACCATAAATATTTTATTAAACAAGGGAATTTCTATACCGAGGACCCTCCCATATCACAGATCAACCACTATGCAAGGATCCCTACCCAAGAAAGGTTTTCTAAAAACCATTTCAAAATGTCAAATAGGGTTTAGATCAATTTTAATAAACAATCCATTTAATAAATAACCCTACACAACCCCATTTTTAAATATAATATACCCTTAAAAACCAAAACGCATTTACAATGACCTATTGACACACACATAATGTTGAAAAATACATTTAAAAACACTCATCCCCAATTTTAACATCACCAATATATTTATAAAAATCCAAACTATATATTTAAAAACATTAATCACTAAAAGGTGACAACAAGAAAATTTGAATAACACATAGTATGCATAACCTAACAAAAAATCCCCACATGATAAAAAACCACTTTTAAAATAATGAGAAGCTCAACACAATTCCAAAACATGATTCACACCATTTTTATTACTTAATAAACAATTTAAAAAATTTATAAAACAATTTTGATAAGCATTCCATGACTTTACACGCAAAACATACTCAAGAAAACCTTCTTCGATCAAATGTATGCCCAAAATATGATAAAAACAAATACACATCCCCCAAAATATTTAATTATACAGTTTTGCAATGCATAAAACAATAACCAGTTACACAATAAGGGTATTCATCTAAAACGAACTCCAATTCACATAAATAGGGTACCTAAAAGATCCAAACACATATGAAACTTTTCCAAAAACCAAACATTACACCACACATATTAATCACATAATAGCATTAAAATAACTAATAAAGAAAAATAATTATCCAAATAATGGCTATACATAGAAACACACTTTCTATAACGAATTTAATAATATTAAAAACTGATTTAGAAAATAAAGGAGATGAAAACAACAAGAAATAAATATAATTTTAATTTAAAGGGAATAATGTATTGGGGTCCTACCTCAACTGATGAAGAAAACCTAAAATTGGGGAGAAATGTAAAACACATCTCTGTCACATGGTCAGAAACCAAAATTCAACCCCAATCATCAAAAAAGACCAATAAATGAGGGATTAGATCAAGAAATTTGAACCCCAACAACTAGGGTTTCTTAAAATACAAATCCCCTCAAAGAAAACTCAAAACATCAAACCCTTACTGAATGAGAAAGACTATCATCAGGGGAGAGTATTTTGGTTAGGGGGTGACGTCGGTGTTGGGGTAACATCAGATATGGTGGGTCACTAAAGGCTTCCAGTCGGGTTTTCTAGTGAGGGGAAGACATCTGGATGTGGGGGTTGCTCCAGATTATCATGCTAGTAAGAGGCCATGCTGGTAAGAGGAGGGTGTGGCTGTACATGGGAGTATATGTCGGAATGAGGTCATATAGTAAGGGTAATGCCAACTATGTGAGTTTTGAAAGGAAGGTGGTGCACAGGAATGGGGGTGATGAATCAAGAATGAAAAATAGATATGGAAAAGGGGTTTCGCTGCACATGAGAATATGGTTTTTGGTATTATTATAATTTTTGTTTCTTTTTAGTGAAAACCTAAAACCAAACTAATCACAATGTATTAACAATAATACACACAATAATTAAATACATAATAACAATAATTTCATAGATAATAATATAATAATTTTTAATAATCATAATAATAATAGTATTATTAAACGTAACAGTATTATTGAAAAAAATAATGGCCATTTAAGTTTTTTAATTACTTTAATAATATTGATAAATTTTCTACAATTGGTAATAAATAATAATATCAAAAAATTATTTAATAATAATGATACTATTATCCACAAAATAAATTATATTATTATTGTTAAAACACATGTTTGCATTTTTTTAGTTTTATTACTTTGAATAATGAAATCATGTGGTACACGCACAACACAAGCAAAACTTTGTGAACTGTGTGGTAGCTTATATCCTAACCAGAATCCACAACATGGGTACCGAGGCTAATCGTAAGTCTTTTCATAACCATGTAGTTCCCGCACAATAGCCTCAAAAATAATAATGATATTAAATTATAACTGATTGATAATAGTAATAATAATAATAATTCTCAATATTAATAATGATAAAAATAAAAATATTACCATGAATAGTTATATCAATAATTTTAATCATACTACACTTTTTCTTATTTTATTTCAACTCTTATTTCATTGTCATTTTTAAATTATTAGTTTTTATGTGATGTTCAAGTCGCAGGATCCCCAAACTGTGCCATGTCCATGTGCCTGACATCGTTAAGCTCGAAACACTTATCTTTAAATAAAAATTCAACTGTTTAAATAAGGACTTCCCCTGGACCCCAACCTTATCCAAAACCATGGAAAAAAACACCCGGGTGTGACAATTCCCCCCACCATAATTATTTATGCCCCTAGAAAGACATAACATGTCTAGACCCCAATACCAAAACTGATGCTCATTTACAGCTCAAAGAGACCACCAAATGCATGGAAAATGAAAAGAGGAAAGAACCATATCAACTAAGAAGAAGTCGTAAAAATTAAACTCGAGATACCCAAAATGGAATCCATGCTTAGTGACACCCACCTCCAAAAAGCACAAACACCACTAAATGATCGGTCCAAAAGACATAAGAATCTCACAACACCAAATCCTACCTTGAATCATAGATGTCCTAACCATCACCAAGTAGAAAAAAACAATTAAAAATACTATAGAATTCTCATATTTACATTTATACAAAGGTAAAACTTAGCATTAGGGGTTTTCACACAAAACCAATCACCAACAAACTGATACCAAGAAAACAATTGAGATATTTACACTAGGATGCCCGAACGAACTCATCACCATAAAAATAGGCTAACACTGATTTAGAAGAGACCCATGATGAGTCTCCCAACCATAAGAACTGATTAGATTAACCAAAATTGAAGACTTTCTTCACTAACCAAAAACCACTCTATAAGGGGCGTAAGGGAAGGGACCAAGTAACAGGGCATCAAAACTACATCTGATAACAAAATCAACTCCACAACCTCAGAAGAACACAACCCTAACTACACTAAGGGAGGAAACCATACCAAAACCTTTTTACCCCACTAGGGTTCTCTGGACTATGCCCCATCTTCACTCTCAAGCATATGGATAGTTCTCTGATGGATGATGCATCTTCTTCCATGCATCTAGGATTTAGTAACACCGAATAGAGGGAATAGATCCACATTTCACAAACACACATACATTGAAATAAACATTATAAAGTGTTTGAAAAAATATATCCTTAAAATGGAAACTAGAATGAAACACTACAAGGAACCACTAAAATATGACAATAACATGCAAGGAACTCTACAACGAGGAGGACCCTGAACTATTTCCCAGACATTACCCTACTCTTGAGAATGTGCTGAGGTGGCCTTTGAAGAGTTGGAACTAGCTTCACAGCACATAATGGAAACACCCTGAAAAAACCTCTACATACTACCCAAGCATCCACAGATGTGGTACGTTCTTGGAACAGTCATGCACAATGGATTCTTATGACCCTTCTTTCCACACTGATGATAGATCATGACATTTCAGTCTGAATAGGTTGATTTTATATCTAAAGGCCTTTTAATTAACCTACCATCACCACTAGAATGAGGGCACTTACCATTCGTCCTATCAACATCCTCAACACCATTTCCAAATAACAATGGTAGATTATCTATCGTAAGTCCTCTGGTTAACTTATCTTTATCCTGAAAGTCCAGTCTCACCATGTCGAAGAAGGTGGTTTGGTTGAGTTCTACCACCTTTGACCGTATCTCAGGTCGAATTTCAAATTCAAAATGTTGAGATTTCTTAGGATCGGTTGCAAGATACCATGGTTCATATAGAATGAGGTCCAAGAAATTTCAATATATTTATAATACCTCTCTATCACCCTATTAAAGACCACCTAACTCCATCCTATTTATCATATTCATCGTCTCATAGAAATATTTTTGGCTGAACAATGACTTGAATAACACCCTTGTTATATCTTCTTGACAATTTCTTTGAGAAATTGTCATCCACCATTTCAGGGTAGGGCCTTCAGAATTATTGTACAAAACTTTTCATTTAATGAATTAGGAAACACAAGGAAACCAAAGTATCTCTCAATAATATACATCCACCCCTCCACTATTAGAGTATCCGCTTGACCATAAAATAGTGGACAAATTAACTTCTAAAACTCAAGGGCGTAGTCTATAGGTTGATCAATTGGAGTGTTTTCCAAATATTCACCACCCAAAGATGCACCTTGGGGTTCTATCGATCCATCATGGAGGAGAACACTATAAAATAAGGAAACATGGATCTTGATCAAAACAAATTAATTACCATTTTAAATTCATCTTTTTATAGTTCAAAACCAAAACATTACAAATCAATTTTCAGATTTAACAAAAACCCAAAATGGTTCACAAGGGGAAACTAGTGTCGACGGGTTACTCAATCATATGGTCAGAATCCATACTTCAGTCATGCCACCATCATAGAGAGTATTATTGGGTAATGTTCCTGGATACACATGGATTTTCAGGCCCTATGAGTTCATGGTTCCCACTACTCTACTCCCTTTTCATTTCCCAATACAAATCATTCCACAAGAACCAAAGACACTGACCACCAAAACATCCCATGGTAACCTGAGGTTCAGAATGAGTGTGGGATCATTGCGTCATTATCATTCCAACACGTAGAGCCAAATATTCTTAATCCTTATACCACTACAACCCCAAATAAAAATGTGTTCTCTAAAAGAAATTTCCATTAAGAGCTGACCTCCACTGATACCATTTTTTACATACCAACCCGGTTTGAACCTGAAACTGCCAATCAAGTCGATCTGTAGAAAGGATAGAGAGGTATTCCCGAACCTCTCAGGCATGAGACACTTTCCAGGGAATCAATAAAGTCAAAATTGGATCGATTTCACCTAATAAAACAAACATGGACCAGAATTTTAATAATGGAACAAACCAAAGTAAAATTATTTTCTTGATTTTTCATCATTTAAAAATATGAAAAAAGAGACTACAAAATTGAATTATAAATAATACCAAAAAAACCACATTGAGTCTAACACCAAACAAAACCTCTATGTGACCTCGTGGTTCACTCTCTAACCAAACATCAATCATCACCCAAGGTGATTTAACGGAAGGAAGAACCTGCAGAATAAACAAAAAATAGAAAAAATTATAGTCATCCTTAATAAAACTTAGTAGATAGGCCCATCAAATTCTATACCCAAGGAATTAAATTTAGATGAAGTGATATTTATTTTTAGGTTTTAAATACAACTATAAACATATGTTTTTCCATATATTACATTTTAAGTTAAAAAAATCACAACCCATTTACCCCACATTTTAAAACATGGTTCATTATGTAGATAAGCTATGTTTATGGGGAAGAAGGTTCAAAGGTGGTACATGTTAGAAACATTCATTTTTTATTATAAATTGAAATAAATATTAACAACTTTTTTTCAAAAACAAACATTCATGATTAACCAAGGAAACTCCAAAATGAAGGTGAAGGGAGTAGAGTTTCACAAGGAGGGAAATGGATAATGATACAAGTGTCATAGAAACACGGTAACACTTAAGAACTCAGAGGAGGACCAAAACATTCTATAAATTTGACTCATCCTAAAGGAATTACCTACAAAATGGCATCATAATTCATTAATTCTGAACCATCTCCCTACCTAGCCTAGTCTAGGGGACCCATCCCAAAGCATTAATAATAATAAAAACCCTTGTTATGGGCTACTTGTCTATTCATAATCTAAACTCGTGAAGAAAACATTCTTAGATATTCTCTTTACTATGCTTGGTTCCCATGTATATTTCACAAGGAGGTGTGCCCTGCCCTTCAAACAACATGTCATATGTATGTTGTATACACATCAACCAATATGTACAACTATGTCTACCTCATATTTAGTCACATTCAATCAAACAATTATTAAACAAGGGAAGTCCCATACTGAGGACCCTCCCATCCTAGCGATCAACAACTTGGAAAGGATACAAACCCAAGAAGGGTTTTCCCAAAACCAATTCAAATTTCCCAACGGTGTTTAGAACATTTTACAGAATAATCTATTTCATAAATATCCATACAAAATACCATTTTGAAATCCAAAATACCCTTCAAAATCAAAATTCATTTATAGTAACATATCGACACACAGTTAATGCACAAAAATCCATTTAAAAACTCTCATCACCAATTTTAACATCACTAATAAATTTATATAAAACCAAACCATGTATTTAAAAATCTAATATCAGTTAATAGTGAAAATTATTAAATTTGACTAACACATAGTATGTGCAGCCTAAAAAAACTTAACACGCATTAAAAATCCATATTTAAAATCATGTTCACCTCAATACATTTTCAAAACATGATTCAGAATTTTAATATTAATTATTTAACCATTTAAAAAATGTATAATATTTTTTGAGAATTATTTCATGGAATTACACATAAAACCAAATCAAATAACCATTTTTTGATCAAATTCATGCCCGTAATATGCTAAAACAAAATATGCAGCCCCTGAATAATTTAGTAAACATGTTTCGCAATGCATAAAATAGTAACTAGTTACAGAACAAGGGTTTCTGTCCCAATATACATTAATACACATAAAAATGGTACCTAAAAGAACCTAACCCATATAATTCATTTCCAAAAACAACATTTTCAACACAAATATTAATAAATGAAAAGGTTAAAATAACTAAGCAAGAGAAATATTTAGCCAAATAATTTTCATACCATGAAACACTATAAAATTTCATATGCTACGACTAATATAACTATATTAAAAAAGAATTTATAAATTTAAGAAGATGAAAACAATAATAATTCAATGTAATTCTAAATTAATTAGAATTATGTAATGGTTTCCTACCTCAACTGATGAAGAGCACCCGAAAATTAGTGTGAAATGTTAAATGAACCTCTATTGCACACGTGTAAATTCAAATTTAACCATAATAATAAAAACAATTAAGGGATCAAATCATGAAATAGAACCCCACAACTAGGGTTTTAGGAAAAAAACCAACACCCTCAAATATAACTCAAACCCACAGACCCTTACCAAAGGAAAATGACCATCGTTGAAGGAAGAGGATTCCGAAAAGGGGTAGATGTTGTTGAGGGGGTGATTTCTGAGAAGGGGGTCCAAAGAGGCCAAGAGTCAAGTTTTCTAGATAAGGGAATTTGGCCAGACGGGGTGGGGGGTGTCATGCTGGCTAAAGGATGGCCGGAAAAGAGGAGAGGGTGACCAGATAAGGGAGTTTTATTTAGCAAAGTGTAAGATGGCATACGGAGTGCACAAAAGGTGATGTTGGCGGCCAAGGTGGTGCACTGGAATTGGGGTGAGAAACAAGGAAGGGGAAAAGGAAAGGGAAGCGAGGGGGGGTTCACTGCACATGAGAATAAGGTTTTTACTATTATTTTTAATATTTATTTTTATTTAAAACATATAATTAAGCTAATGACTATGAAATAATAATAATACACACAATAATTAAATCCTTAACAATAATAATTCTATTGAAATTAATATAACAAGTTTTTAATGATAAAAATAATAATAGTTATAATAAATGTAATAATATTATTTAAATAATGAAAAAAGTAATAATAATGTCAATTTACTTTATTTAGTAATATTATTAATATGAATAAAAAATATAATAATAGTAATAAATAAAAAAACTAATTAAATAATAACGATATAGTTTTCCATATTAATAATAATAATATTATTATTATGGTTAAAACACCCATTTTCTTTATTCAATTATATTTAATTGAATACCATAGTTGTGCGGTCCGCGAACAACTTAAGAGACCATGTGCAGATTGTAAAATATCTTCAACCTGAACTAGAAATGACCGCATAGGTATCCGGGCTAACTGCACAACTTCCTCTAACCGTAAGATTCCTGAATACTGGCCAAATGAATAATAATAATATTAAATTATAACTTATTGATAATAATAATATTATTATGAAAAATTCTATTCATTTCAACTTTAATAATAATAATAATAATAATTTTAATAGTATTATTTATTAATAATAAAAAATATAATAATAACATTATTCCCATGAATATTTTTATCAACACTTTTAATACTACTTCACTTTTTCTAAATTCATTCTAAGTCTCATTTCATTATCCTTTTTAATTTTTTTTGTTTATTTAGAGTGTTGGGAAGGTAGTACGGTCTCCATATTGTTCCTTGCACGCACGCCTACCACCACCAAGCCTAAAACACTTATCTTTCAATAAAAATTAAACAATTTAGACAAGGACTTCCCCTGATCCTTGACCCAAGCCGAAATGAAGGCAAAAATAAATCTTAGGTGTGTCATGAAGATAATTCACCATATTATTGATCTCTCGATCAGAGATATAGTATCATCTAATCACTATATCATTTTTTATTAAGGATGAGATAAAATTTTATGATGTGTCGTATATTTTGATGAAAATTTATTATTGGCCAAAAGAGATGTATGAAAACAATGATTTTTCATCATATGTATTGGTAGAAACCAAATGAATATCATCTATCAAGAATCCCAAATTATACAAAAGTGGTATATCATGACCAAATTCAAGATAAGATTATAACTACGAGAGACCAAAAAATATGAGAACTCTTGTTGTAATTAGAGAGGGAACTGGAAGAATAATTATCCCAATATTTGGAATTCCAAGGTAATTAATGTATAGAAATCTAACGATATTCAAGATTCATATTTCTTTATTTACTTGATGGCCAGCCACTCCAATATAAATATCGTTGATTTTGGTTATACATACAACATGTTCCATAATTGATTTGGATTTTCAATACATAAAGAGTATAATAGAGGTTCACTACTAATGTGAAATAATTATCCCTACCACATGGGAGTGGTTGTAAAAATTTGTTTTGCATATTTATGATGTTATAATTTTATAATTTTAATATGTTATATATGAAAAAAAAATTATAATAAAATCATTACTCTTGGAGTCATTGGTATTCTAGTATTTTATGGTAACCACTGAAAATGGAATGACGAGAGTAATAAATTGTAGCTTAATTGTTTTAAATGATACTTATGAACATATATTTGATTATTTGATTGAATTTACTATTATATGTAGAGAATGAATTAATATAGGGAAGTGAATCAAACTCGTTGAGATTATGGAAAATAAGCCTCTGTCATGATGGAGTGATTTTTTTTCAAATATTAGTAAATAAACATTTTTTAAGTGTTTGAAGATATGAAAAATCATCTTTTATGAGAATTTTATGATTTTTATGAAAAAATAGGTAGTTTATGCACTAAAATACACCCAATAGAAGGAACACGGGACTATATCTATACTGATGTTTGGGGATGAACATGAAAATCATTTTTTGAGCTTATCAATACATAAATATATTTATTGAGGATTAGACACCATATGTTTTGGTTTATTTGATAAATTACAAAGATGAATGCTTAGATATCATCCTTAAATTTGATTAGCTAATTTAAATTCAAATGGAAAGATATATTGGGAGACTATGTTCAAATAATGGTGTAAAATATAAATAATATTCATTGAAGAAGGTTTTTAAGATAAGATAATTGTGACACAATTTATAGTTACCTAATGACTAAAAAAAGTGGAATAATATAATTGATAAAACAAATGGTCATTTTAAAGGTAATAAATATATTATATTAGTTATTTTTGAATAAATATTTTCAATCACAATTATTGATATGTGTATCATAGATTGTGAAATAATTACATACATTCAATATTGATGGTAAAATTATGATAAAGATTTTGACTAGTGAGAATGTTTTGGATAATAACAATTTATATATCATTGTTTGTAATACATATTTTCATGTAATATATTGAAAGAAGGATCCTTGAGAAAAATAAAGCTATTTTTAATTGATTTAGTGATGGTTTTGAGGATTTTTTATTACCATTTCTATAAGAAAATAATATTATTATAGTCATGAAGCCGCATTTGATGATATTGTATTGGCGATGTAAAAAAACTAAAATGTTGATTGAAAGATCAGATAAAGTGGTAATAAAGTGTATAAATATCCATCACATATTGATTAATAGCCACATGATAAATATTTCAATAATAATATTTATGTCCCTGCTAAAGAATAAGATTCTCTATAAGAGTGTATTCAACATGAGAGTATAATCACTGGTAGATCAGGGAAGATTATGTGGATAACCTCCTGGTATGATGATATAGTTTGTTGTTCTATTTATTAACAAATGATTATATTCTAGATAACTATTCAGATGATTTAAATTTAAATGAAATGGATAATTAGAGGCCATGTATAAAAAAAGAAAAAAAGTTTACAACATCAAAATAAATGATGGGATCTTGGTCCCCCTCCAAATAATAATATGATATATTGGTGAAAATTCTTATTTTAAAAAGAAAATATGAAATAAGATAGAATAAAATTAGGTATGAAGAGAGACTTCTAGCTAAGGTCTTGGAACATAAGTATGTGATAGACTGTAGTGCTTTATTTTTACCTATTATTAAGCATATACATGTTTTATTTTTTTATCATTGGATATAAAGTTTAAAATGAAGTTAGATCAACATGATTTCAAGATAAAATTTATTTATGGATAATAATAGAAAGAGATATATATGAAAACAAATTATTAGTTTTTATACCGTAATGTGATAATGTGGTTTATATGTTGAAAACATATTTTTATAGACTAAATAAATCATCGAAAAAATCCTATAAATTGTATGAAACTATTTTGATGAATAAAAAAAATTTGTAGCCCCTTTGATATTTTTTTGGATTCTAGAATCATTAAAGTGGTACAATTTTTTAGTTAATTTTATATGATGGTACTGTAGAAGATTGTACACTGTGTGGTACTATAGCAGAACTGTACATTATGTAGGTATTGTAGAAGAACTGTACATTATTAGGGTACTGTAGTAGGCACTGTAGCAGGTGATGTTCGGTACTGTAGCAGCTGAAACTATTCACCTTGGGCCACCGGTTTGTGCTTGGAATCCTTAAGGCTATCGACCCACCCAGGCCTTTGGGTCAGTAGGGCTTTCGGGCCACCACTAAGGCCTTAGGACCACCTCAAGGCCTTCAGGCCACATGCAGTTGCCCCAGAAAAACACTACAAAAAAGGAGTAGCCCCAGAAGTGGATTCAAAGCAGGTGAACTCCCCAGAGTAGAGCCAAATGGATTTTTCAGAATGAGAGTGTATGACTATTCCCTTAGGAGTAGCTTGTTCTTGCACGGTAAGCCTAGACAAATGTCCATGTGAAGGTGGAGAGCTACTATCATGATGCAAGTGCTGGGGAGGGGCAGTTTCTTCTAGATATTCTGGTTGAATTCTTTAATAGCTTTGGGGCATGTAATCTTCTAAGCCTACGAGCCATGAAATCCCTAATCCTACGGGCCTTGTAAGGGGTCGTCCTCATCCCTCAAAAGGGGGGTTATCAAAACTCAATAAAAATGAAGGCATTAGGGCCATTCAGGCATGAAGAAATAATGTTGGGGATTGACAAGTTAAAATCTCATCTAAACAAAAAATCTGAGATATAGAATCTCAAAGAAGAAAGAAAGATTCTTATGATAAATATTGAATAACATAAAATATAAGAATATTTTTACCTTCTAATAGATAGACAATTTTAATACATTTTCCTTGATTCTATAAAATTATTATAAACCAAAACTAGTTAGGACCCCATTAGAAAATCAGTTTATACACACTACATCATTATATTCAAATAAATATGAAGTTTTGAAAAATATAGATCATTTTTATATGAATTTTTAATATGATCTTATATGTAATCTTTTTTATGAATGATACCTAATATTTCATAGATTATGAGAATGGTATGTGGATATATGAATGAACTTGGAAAAGTTCAGGGGAATGAAATCATGTGGATTCTATGATATATAAGAAGTACTAAATATATTGGTTTCATTATTATAATTTATACTAAAATCATAATATTTATTATTAGAATATCTGACTATTATTTTGAAGAATAGTGAGACTAGAAATTATCCACTAATAGATCTTTTGCACCATAGTGGGAATACTGGTGTGCTGGAGGTTAACTCTATAATCCATGGTTGCTTTTCCAATTATATAGTCAGTTTATATAGTAGTGAAGTAATATTTGTAGTTATTTATCTAATTTCATGGTATCATCAAAGTCCTAGTGTTCATTTTTGGAGAATCCCAATTTATTCTATAAAATATAATGTTTTTCTACTTTTAAAGAATTAGATGCATCATATTTCTTCATAACATATTATTTTTTGGTTCCATTTCACCATAGATATATTTGAGGAATATTTTATCTCTCTTATAAAGGTCATGAAATTTGAGAAACTAGTTGAAATGATTATGAATATATTTATAGGTTTCATATTCAATTTCTTTTAATTGCTTAATATCTCGCAAACATGAGAATCCTGCAAACATTAGGAAGGTGGTACAAAGAATATTCTCTAAGAAGCATCAATTATTGGTATTTATTATAAAGTTTTAGATTATTAAATTCTTATTAGATATTAAAATAACCATTTTTTGGGTGTATGATAAATGAATATCAACATGGGTGGGTGTTTTTCAATGATAATAAAAGTTATGATTTTTATTTCTTACAAAAAAAAATACTAAAAGCACAATTTTTTTCATCTTCTATCACTATAGAAATATGGGTGTAGATATGTGAGAATGATATGAATATGTATGAAATCATCCAAATATATCTATAATTCTATGGTCGGGATCTTCTCCCCCACTTCATCCCCTCTCGATGACCGAGACATATGCCGTCGGGATCTTCTCCCCCCTCCCTATAAGAGGGGGGAGTTTTGTGATTGTTGTCCCAGGGGAAGGAAGATCCATCATACAATGATCCTTATCATACCTTTCCTAAAATCTCCATCGCCCATAAAGTTTCAGTTCTCTTACGAGAGGCTCCTTAGTGGTCGTTACTCCCGACAAAGGTAAACTATGCTTCATATCTCTGTAAGTATACCCTGGTGGCTCGTTTTGTCCTCATTTTCCATCGGTGGAAGCGTTTGCCTAGGTCATCTCAAAATCATGGGAACCTCATGAGTTTTTGGTCGTTGGGTTACCCGATTGAAGACATATTATGGTTTGGTTTGGATCAGAGGAAGATTTGATTATCGCTTGGTCTAGGGCTTCAAGAAGGTGTGGCTATTCATCATTTTATTTCTTCCGATGGTGTTTTGAATTTCATATGAAGCATAACCCTTTGTCTATTTCTACATGGGTAAGTCTTCTCAGTCTACCCATTTCTTTTCAAAATCCTTTGATTCCTTATGCAATTGGCTATATTATTGGACGATTTCTCTACTCTGATCAACGGACTGAGTCTATGTCTCAACTGTTCTGGCTGCTTATATGTGTTGAGGTAGATATTTTGAGACCTCCTGTGAGTTGTGTCTGGATTACTGAAGAGAAGGACTTTAGATGGATGCAAGAGGTTGTTTTTGATTCATGGATGACGTTTTGTGTGAAGTGTAGACAGTTTGGGCATTTGGAGGTTGTTTTCCATAGGGGAGGGCCGAATTCTCACTCTCAAGGGATGGATGGACAATGTGGGGATGGTTGTGGGGTGCGTGCTACTGTGAGGTTGACTTAGGTGGATGTGAAGGAAGGCCCTATGGAAGCTACTGTGTATACCAAACCTGGAGTTTAATCTGGGAAAGGAGATCGACAGGACCCTGTATGCACTGAAGGTGATCTGGTCGAAATGAAATATATTGGACATATAGAGAGGGGGATGAGGCAGGCTCACATTGATGATGTGTTGGGCCTTGAAAGTGGTTTGAAGACAGTGCAGGTGTCTCTGAACCCATCTGTTTTGCAAGTGTTTGACAGACTGAAAGGTGATCTAGGAATTAAGTCAAGGTCTCTGGTTGAAGGTAGTGATTACCGTCTGGTCCTCTCTGAGGATATTTTGGCCACAATGTCGGGTGATCAGGAGAATATGAACAGGGGTCCTAAAATTTTTGGCCGAATGATGGAGGGTGCTGTCTTGTAGGATGTTGTCATCAGCAATGAATGTGATGTGGAGGAGGTTATATAGAAAGATCCATCTATTGATGATGGGTCTGCGAAGTAGGTTGTTGATGGGAGTGGTGTTTAGGTTAAGTATCTAACCGGGTTGCAGCCTCGATCTTGGAATCAGGGGACTGATTTTGAGATTAGCAACCGTTTTTTTGGTTTGGTGATGGACGACTTGGTGTTGGATCATGACGGAGTCGTGTCGGCGGGTGAAAAAGCTTCAGAGGGGAAAGGTGTTCTGGATCCAGGTGGTTATGTTTTACCATTTCCAGGGTAGAAGGATATTAATGAGGATGTTCTTACACTTGTCTCCACTGGAAATTGTCTGCAAGAGTTGTGGAATGGGAAGGTCTCTAACATTGGGGGTGATATTTTAGTGAATTAAGATGGAAGAATTTCACAGGAGGTTGTCGCTAGTGGTAAATTTGTGAAGAAGGGGAAAATCAGGAATGAGGTGTGGAGGAGGTTTGTCATGTAGTGTGAATTTCTGGTTAATGGGGGATTGTCTCGATTGTGACGAGGAAAATGAAGGTGGCATGGTCTGGACTTCCTACAGCGATGTTGTCTAGAGTGGGAAAAACAAGGTGTCTTGGAATGAGGAAGTGATGACTGCCCCACCATTGAGAAGGCCGAGGAGGGATTATTCTTATCTTCCAAATCCAATGACTATCACGTCTTCTGTTTGGGGAAAGGCTGGGCTGCACAGTCTTCTATGGAACTTCTCTCGTTGGAGAAGTTAAACCTTAGAAAGAAGTAGGCCATGATTTTTTGACATTAAGACAGTTCAGAATGGGAATCGGCTACTACAGACGACGCAATTTATCATGGGTATGGTGTGGGGTCAGACTAAGATGATCGGCAATTGTCATTTCAATTTGGTGTACTTGCTTGCTGGATATTTCTTTTCTTTAATAAATGGTCAGAGGCTTCCCTATGGCTGAATTTCCAACTATCTATAATTCTAATATTGAATATACTAGCCTTCCCAAGTATGTATTTCGTCTAACATAACCAAATAAACTTTTCATGTATTTTATTTCCCTGGTTCTATGAGTGCGTTTGATCAAGGGAAACCTCCCAAAAAAATTATATTGTTTCTAGTTTATTTATTGCGTTACCTATTTTATTTTTATTTTTTTATGGATTTGTCTTAATGATTTATATGTGATATATTAAATTTTAATACTATAGCCAAGTAAGAATGGATTTTCATCAAGTGGTGATCCCACAATAAGTCTTAAAAGGGTCTTTACATGATCATTATATAATTTCATGTTAGAATATTTCATTATAATATAAAATAGTGAACAAATTATTCAAAATACATCAAAATTCATATATATTTTAATTAAATAAAATGGAAATAAATATGATGAATATTGAGGACACATATATCAATTTTATAAATTCTAATATATGATGTATGTGAGGAATGGTAAAAATTATTTTAATTCATTATTATATGATTCCTCAATAGTAATAAACTTGAATAATCTGATGAAGATTAATAATTTCATGGAAATAAGCTAATATCATGAAACATGACATACAATAATAAGGGAAGATGACCACAACTTTATGAGGATGATTAAACACCAAAATCCAATATGAATAAAATTTTATATGTTCATTATTCTTCAACACATTAGAAAGATAGAGACGATATTCTAATATCTTTCATAGTTTTAATTCCTAAACTGGGTTATTTGAATAAAGATGGTGAAAAAATATTCTTTTATATTCTGTTTAAGGGCATAAAAAATGTTTCCATTTTAATTCCATATATTAAAAAGTAACATCGAAAAAAATAGGTTATGTTTATACATTATCATAACATAGAAGGCGTTAAAATTTTTTATTTGGGAGGAGGATAGTATTGATAAAAAAATTAGAAATAATGAAATATGTAATGAATACTTTTTTATTTTATACATTTAATACAATTATATTATAGGTGTCTATTACAAATGTAGCCTATAAATAATGTTAAAAAATGATATTCTTACAATTAAGAATGAAAAATACACATGATGTAATTGGGGGTTAAAAATTAAAAAATGGTTTTCATTAATAAGTAACATGAGATTTTATTTTTGAAGGATCATGTTAGAAAGGTAAATTAACATCCCACTACCTCTCAAAGTGATGAATGTCCCGCATAATGAATATATCCATTTCATGAGAAATTTATATATTGAGAAGACTACTTGTATTGACCCGAACATTTATAAATAAAATTTACTTTCATTTAATTAAATTTCTTATGGATATTGAGGACACATACAATACTTTTGTTTTATTATATCCACTTGGATTTAAATGACTTTTAAGTTACATTACTATTGATAATGTTGTTTTTTCCCATTGATAATAAGACTAGTAAAAATATAGTGTTTCAACAAATCCTTTTGGCACAAATAAAGGACGTGATGGCCCCAAACTATAGAGTCATAACCTATGAATGCCATTTCTTAGAGCTTCTAAGGGACATATCATTACTGGGATTCTACCTTGCGAAAATGGTATCCAAGATCCAAAAACATAAGCATCAGTGACACCATTTACGAAAGAAGCTCAAGCTCATTGAGATCACGACCCAATCCATGTTCACCGAACGGCTCCAAGAAATCCAAACCAACACACACCTTACAATTAGTGATTATATTGGTGTAATAAAGGGATATATAACTGGACTCTATCATGATTATTTTATGCATTTTTTTGTATAGAATAATTAATATAATTTCATTTTAATATTATTACATTGTAAATGATTTTTACAGAATGAATAGTATTTTTTATTAATATTATAATTATATAAAGAAATATATATTGATTAATTAATGGATTTTTTTAATTAAATATTATTTTAATAGAATATTATTATTACATAAATTTTATTAAATATAAATGATCATATAATTTTTATGATGTCAAATGAAAATATTATAATGGTTTGGAATATGTTTTTGTCAAAATCCATCAAATTTTAATAAATATCTATTTTTACTAAAAAGTGATAATTAACATATATAAAATTTTATTTAGATAAATCACTCTAATTTTTGGAATCAGGATATTAAAAATATCCACCATTAAATTTTTCATAACTTTATGAAAGTGCCGAATTTTTGGGGTGAAATTAAATACGGTGCAAATATATAATGTGTTCTATAACATCATAACAACCCAATAGTGATATAATAAAATACAATAAAAGTTACATTTGACAAAATATATGTTATTCTATTAAAAATGTAATTTTAGGTTTATTTTAATTATTTTATAAAGCCTTAGTGAATCCTCCAAGACATATAATATATTTTATGATTTTAAAATCATTTCATAGAAAGTATGACTCACATCCACATAAGCAAGGGAAATATTTCAATATCTTCATTCCTTATCCTTATAAAATAATTTATACCACTCTCATTATCTATAAATAATGGTCAAAAACCCTGGGATGATTTATGATTTTGAGTTTTTTTGTGTGCAGTGACCAAAACCAAAATAATAATGAATTCCTCCACCATTCTAACATAAACCCACCCAATCACCCATTTCTCCTCAATAAAGATCTTTTATGTTCGACCACCCTCTTCCCCCATACTCCCTATAGTCATTCAAAAGATCCCAAATTCTCCCAAGAAGACTCTCCCATGCCATTGGTATTACAAATCCATGTAATGGAAATTCGTCTCTCATTTTTCTTCTTGCACCTCTTTTATGTCATGCATTTTAATTATAATTTTCATGATTTGGGATATATTTTCCATACCAACTTGATTTAAATATGATTTATAAATTATGTGATCTTTAGTTAAATCCCATTATTCCTCCCTATGATCCCTTAATCCCACCCGTTACTATGCCAAAATTCTATAAGGGTTACTATCTTTCTATAGTTTTTATATAAGATTCTTTATACAGTTATATCCTTTTATTTTCAATTAAAAATAAAGTGGTATGTTTTTAAAACTACCCCATACATTCCTTATTATGTTTCAATGATTACATATCTTTTTTCACTCATTAATCTCTCCCATTTACACCTGTTACCATATCAAAATTATGTAAGGGATTTCCCTCTTCTCATTTCCATTCTAGAATATTTTTATATTATTCTTCTTGGGGAATTATTTTCCATGATCCCCTTACTGTCCAGTTAATGTATAAATTATTAGATACCCCTTTATCTCCCATCAACCAATTTTACAAATTTTACTTTGACATCGTTATGCTATTAAAATTACAGTACTATTTTCGATGAAAAAATCATCATGTAGTGAATACCATACCCATTTATCTATCAAGGGTATTCACCTTTATGCTAATGTACTTTTTTATTAAGGACATACTTGTATGTATTCCACATTCCCTTTGAATGGAATATATTATGTGGTTTAAAGATTCTATTTTATAAGATCTATGTTTCACACTTATGCATGAAATTAAATTTTTATTAAGGGTGTGTCTTAATAGCACTCCAATGCACTGGGTAATGTAGAGTACCATGATACGCCATGTGAAATAAGGGTTTACAGATGACAATTCAGGTAAAATAAGGGTTTAATCATGATAATTCATTTGCAATGAGGGTTTGCTCATGATAATCCATGTGTAATGTGCCATGGATCATGATAATATCATGTTTTATGTTGATGCCCCATTTCAATGTTGTAAATATCATGCGTCTATGTTAATGTTTATTTTGTGATCCAATGATATTCCTATTGATTTACTTGTGTTTTCTTCCTCATGTTGTTACATGTTTATTCCATTACTGGGTTTTATAGCTCATCCTTTTCTTGTATATTCCCTTTGTTTATCCCTTGTAATGCTATGTACAAAGGAATGTTGTGGTAATGTAAAATAAGTTTTCAATAAAGATGTGCATTTTAGTTTTTATGTTGTCATGTATTGTTCCTAACCTGAAAGGACACCATACTTATCAATATTTTTAGTTTTATTAATTTTAATTTTATTTAGTAAATAATGTTTAAATATTTAATAACATATAGGGTTGTTTAAATTCGTAATAAAGTGTAGGGTTGTAATAAATGTAATGTTGGTATCAAATGATTGGTTCTGTTATTTTTGGATTAGTATTAGAAAACTGTAGTGAAATAAATAGGGATTAGACAACGTATATGAATAGAATCAATAATTTTTGATGATTATAGAGTAAGTGGTTTATCAATAAAACACATCCCTCTCGATATATGAACAAGTAGATGTGGATCTGGCATAGATGTATTTACTGGTAAAACCTGAAAACAAAGCATTAAGATAGACACGAATGAGAACTAGTGAATGAAAATAGGACTTACCATACACTTGGTTTCAAACTCCTGAGGGATATTCATTAATAATTTTATACACTCAGTTAGAACCATTATCAGAGGAACAATTGAATTCCCATACGAATATACGTTTGGAATTAGATCATGGTTAAAAAAGATCAAATCCTAGAAATTCATAAGTTAATGAGATAAATGTAATTTATATGTTATCCCTATAATGTAATTATATTACCCTTTATGTGTTTAACTATTCAAGATACTCAACAATGATTATTCTTTTTATTCTAGCCAATGGATGGTAATAAGAGGAATCAGGCTAATAATTGATGAAAATATCAATGTGATGAATTCTATAATGAGATTCCCAATATGATGGGATCGGGAATCTCTAAATTTTTCAAGATAATCTATCAGTTAACACATGGTTGGAATAGAATCATGGGTCATGATGAACCTATAACGACATATGAATGAACAACTCATGGTCCAGTGCTTCAAGAGACAAATGCCTCTGACTTTCAATGGATCATATGATCCCCTAATCACGAAACAATGGATCAAATCCATTAATAAGATCTTCTCCATACATCACTAATTCAATCAAGAGATGTTTATTATGGACACTTATTACTTTGAGGGTGAAGTGGACCAATGGTGTACATTGATTAAAAATAAAATTCATGGGGAAAATATTGAGGTTATGGGATGTAAGGATTTTTGAATGAAATTGATAAATATTTTCCCTGTACCCTCCATCTTATGATGTAAATAGATATCCTTGCACTCAAAAAAAATAATGATGAATTTGTTGGGGTTTATGAAGAAAAATTCCCCAAGATTTCATGATACACCTATGGTCGTGTCATTACCCCCGAATGCATGTTTTCCTGCGTCTTTGGTGGTATAAAACCTAGCCTATAGAAAGCCCTGGTGATCCACGACATTGACAACTATGAAGAAATTTTTTGATGTTCCCCCAAAGATGAGATGGATATTGGTGAATCTTACGGGCATCATGGGGATAAGAAGCAGAAACTGAATATTAATTTTGATCATGAAATGGATAAATCCAATGGTGAAAAAACATTACAGCACCCCACTTTTCAAATGTGTGAAAAGAATCACCCCAGATATTGCTTAAGGGAATCAAGAAAATTCTATACGTGTGGAAGAGAAGGGATCCTTGATAATAATTCCCAACAGGAGAGACCCCTCAATGTGTTTGAAGAATGGAATTCTCCGGTCCAACATTAGCATATTTTTCATCGCTAAAAATGCACGGAACCAGAGAACATTGCAAACCACTGCCCTATACCAAGGGTAATTAGAGGTAACCAACATCAACCAAGGCAGCAAGGGTGAGCTCCTTCCATCACTGCCACATAAGTGAATCCTAAAAATTATGTGGTGATATGTACAATGGTTATTCATTCAAGAATAGAGAACATACCTTTTGATTCATGTTATAAGCATTATTTTATTTCTCAACATTTGAGTAGAATAATCCAAACATCGCCACAAAGCATGGAACTGGAGATTTTAGTGAAAATGATAAATGGTGTAATTATTTCATCCAATGTATATAACTCCTCACCTATAACAATATTTGGGTTTAACTTCCTGAAAAACATCATCACAATCCCCCTGGTGGAAATTGATGCAATTCTAAACATAGATTGGCTTTCCCTATATAGAGCCAATATTAATTTCCATATGAGGGAAATCACTCTCCATATGGAGAATCAACCCATGATTTTATACAAGTTCAAGGAGGGAGATTCTTCTTCTTTAGAACCATCATCTCAAGCAGGGATATTAATACACAATGATCATGTATATCATTCTCATATGATTTTTTTAGGGAAATAATCATCCTTGAAAACGTTCATATTGTGAGAAAATTCACAGATGTGATTCCCTAGGAATTTTCTGGTCTTCCTCCTAGTATATATGTTGAAATATTGATTAATCTTATACCCAGGTAATTTATAATATCCAAGACACTGTATCCAGTGGCTATTGTGGAGTTGAGGAGCTAAAGAAACAACCACAAGAGAATCTGGATAATGGGTTTATACACCCAATTGCATCCCCATGGGATGCACTAGTCCTCTTTATCAAGAATAAGGATGGTTAAATACGCCTTTTAATGAATTATCATGAGGTCAAAAAATCACGATAATGAACAAGTATCATTTTCCATGAATTGATGACTGATTTTACCAAGTACGTGTAGCACAATACTTCTCCACGATGGATCTACAGCCAGGATATTACCATGTAATGGTGAAGAAGGAGGATATACACAATACTTATTTTCATACAAGGTATGGGATCTGTGAATTCATAGTAAAAATTTTCAGACTCAATAATTCTTTATGAATATTCATTGAATTGATGAATAGTTTATTTAAGGATGACCTAGACAATTTTTTGGATGTATTTTTAGATGATATTCTAATATACTCCAAAATAATGGAGGATCATAAGGAGAATCTTAGCACTATTCTAGAGACCTTGTGTAAGGAGAAGCTCTAATAAAAGTACATTATGTGTTGGTTTTGGTTGATAGAAGTATCGTTCTTGGGGAATATCATCACATGCATTGTGATATCTTTGGATCCTTACTAAAAAATAAATTTAGGGAAGGCCAAGGCCGTCATCTGTGACGCATATCCATATGTTCCTTGAGTTATCTAGATATTATCCTAGATTTGTGAAAATTTTCTCATGATTGTAAAACCATTTTAACAAGTTAACTCAGAAGGGAGTCAAGTCTTGTTAGAATGATGAATGTGAAGAAAGCGTCATGGAGTTGATCAAGAGGCTCATCACATACCATGTGCTCACAATACCCACAAGTGGGGAACTTTCATTAATCTTCAATGATACTTTGATGAAGGGAAATGATGTGTGTTGATGAAGAATGAAAAAGTCATGGAATATACCTCAAGGTAGTTAAAAATTTATGAGAAAAAATATACCACACATGATCTAGAGTTTGCAGTTGTGACCTTTGCATCGAAAATATTTTGGCATTATCTCTTTGTGTAATGAATAAAAATTGCTTTTTTATTATAGGGAATAATGGTGATTACAAAGCACCCCCCATCCTAGAGCCTCCAAGGAGGGTGGAAGTGATTTAAACCAAGGGCATCTCCCTGGACAAAAGACAAACACTCCAATGGAAGGGATCCTAAGTTATTATAAAGAACTAGCTCATCCTCTTTACTTCCAATCTGTGGAAGCGCATCAGTCGCGAAGTTAGCCTCCCTCCCATAGTGCTTAATAGTCTTCCCAAGATCAGTTTCTAGAGCACATATTTGGATCACAAACACCAAGTCCCAAGCTAGTTTATATAAACCACGCACTGACCTGAAGAGGACATCATAATCTGATTCCACCTCATCAACCAGAAAACCAGCCCTCCGACAAACTGTGATTCCTATAAAAAGTTCCCTAGCCTCTGCACCCAAGGAGCTTCTAGGACCAAAGAATTTATTGAAGGCCAGCAACACCGAGCCAGAAGTATCACGTGGATATGTTAGCCTCCCTCAAAGGATTTCAACTTAAAATGGATATGTTTTTTGAAATATCACATGGAGTATTTCATTTGAAAATATCTTTCTTTAAAATTTAAATTTTAAAATATATAATAAATTCAAAATCTTTTTTCTAAATTTTTTGAATACATATAAATTAATATTTAAAATAATTGTAACCATTTTTGGATAAAAATATCCTTTATTCATCAAAAAAATTGAAACATACAACATTTTCAAAACTATTTCCTCTAAACATTACCCTGAAGACATTTCTAAAACAATTTTATATAAAAGAATATAAAAGAATATTTAAAATTACTATGAAATAAAATTTCTTCTAAAATACTCTTAAAACTAAAAAATAAGGCTTGAAAACATTTTGGAAACCCTTATCATTGAAAATATCATTGAATATTTATAGGGGAATCTCAAAATTATTTTGAAAATCATCTTATTTGAAAACACCTTGGAAAATCATAAACAAATATTGAAAAAAAATTCAAAAACTTTTTCATTAAAAGACACATTAAAATAAAAAACATATTGTTGGATAAAAATATCAAAAGCTAAACTTTTAATCATATAAAGGATTCTTCAAGGAAATGATGGTCTTGATGGCGAGTAAGTCTGCACATGCAAAATATTCCTTTAGAACCATAAAATGTTTAAAAATGATCCTTGATCAGAAATAAAACAATAGGGTTCCTATATAAACAATTTTTAAAAACATAAAAATGTCACAACCTGTCCCCCGAGGCCCATCCCGTGACTACCACAATCCCACTTTCCATATGCAAGGGGCTGGAAACTAGCAAAGAAAGGCATATTCCTTAAAACCGGGAAGGCATTTCCTTTGTAACCAATAAACACTTGCAACCAAGCACACAACAAGATTGGAACACAAGTAAAACTATATAAAAAAAGATTGCTGAAAGTAAGAGGTGCCGGAATAGAAGCCCAACAAAAAAGGTACAAGTACAACTGAAATACAATACAACTAATGAATTAGAAAGTCATATACTGGGTTGTTCACCACGAATTCTAACTGAAGGGTAGGTACAGCTCACGAACAGTTGTCTCTGTGGTTCGCCTCATCTTGCGTCCAACTCTGAGCTACCTCCAATCCTGTTACTCTCATCCTCAGTCAGCGATGTCCATTGTGTGCACCAAACACAACAGGGTGCGGGCATAGCCTGTGTAGGGTTGAGTATAACAATACTCAGTAGGGACCCCAAGACCCTCAAGGTCTCACAAAATCCACCAAGGATAAACCACACGGCATGGAATCAACTGACAACCCTACATAGGTATATTCCTATACATATACCTATGTTATCAAGTAAACCAATATCAATCAGGACGAAAACATTGAGTCCAACTCAAAAGCCCAAAGATCAACTATTCCACAATGAAATAAATACCACGTAGGTAAGTACCACATAGGTATTCCACAAAAAAGAATACCACCAAGGTATTACCACAAAGGAAATTACCACACATGTATGAACTCATCTCACACAAGGTCTTTCTTAAGCACAGTAGTAGAGGTGACTAGATTTAACTACTGAATCATCTAACTCTGTTAAGAGGATCTGCTGCTAACCCAAACAGGATCGCTCGATGCGAACCCACACAAGATCGCTCGGTGCTGACCCACACAGGATCACTTGGTGCTGACCCACATATTGTCACTAGGTGCTAAACCACATAGGATCTCTCGGGGATAACCCACAGAGGATCTCTAGGTGCTAACCCTCAGAGGATCACTCAGTACTGACCCACACAGGATCTCTATTCATTCTTCACGTCACATCCAGCTATTTACTTCTTGCTCTATGCTCACTTGTCTCAGGGAGGGTCTTCTCCACAAGACACTATTTGATACTCCAAATACCACGAATTCTCACAATGAAGTATCTCAAAGGACATCCATGTCATAGGGGTCTCAACGCAATAGATGGTGCATCAATCAGACGCCCGGTCTGCAAGTTATTAGCCTTTTAGTCCTGAGGGCCCGGTTGGATTCATGCTCGATCCAACCCGACTATATCCCAAATTTATCCAAAACGAAAGTGTGGTATACCAATGGGATCATCTCGATCCAAGGTTTACAGCACCATTGACAGTTTTTCAAATGGATGCTTGGTGCCAATGTTATGGCTGATAATTCGAAAATCTCGTAGCTGGTCTAGGTCTGGTCTAATCCCGTCGGACCGACCCAGCCCTACCCGGCCGACGCTGGGCAGCACGGGGGATGTGAAGCGGCTTGAGCCCACGAAGGCAGCGCGGGGTCCACGGAGCGGTGTGAGAACACGAGGGCGGTGGGCGGGCCACGGAGTGGTGTGAGGCCGCGAGGTCGGCGCGGAGGTCACGAGGGTGGCGAAGCCATGGGGGCAGTGGAGGGCCGCAGGGCGGCAAAGACTATGAGGTCCATGAGGTCTCTAGATGGTGATGCCACGGGGGCCACAGAGGGCTGTGGGGAGGCGAGGCCACGGGGGCCGCGGAGGTCCGCGAGGCCGAGGAGGCCACGTGGGCTGTGGAGGGCCGCGAGGGCCGTGGAGGGCCGCATGGCGGCGAGGCCGCAGGGCGGTGGAGGGCTGAGAAGCGGTGGAGGCCACAAGACGGCAGTGGATCTGGATGGAGGAGGCCGTGGGGGGGGGGGGGTGGCCATGGGAGGCGGAGGCCGTGGGAGGCATGACAGCCACAGGGTGGCATCATTGCATTGTCTCCTTCGTCGCGGTCAGTCGTGGTGTCGGCTACTATTCTTGTGCCCCACCGAGGTTGGTTGCCATCCTCCTTCATCATTAAGAACACTACAATTAAACACAAGATTTGCGGAGAGTTCGGGCCATGTTTGTTTTTCCCACACTCCCCATGTTAGAGCGGTAGTAAGCAGCTATAATCTCTTCCTGATTTTTAAGATGAATTTTCAAGAACATCTATGGTGAAGAAATTCAAACAACCACCCTACAACCTCCTATAATGATTATTCAAAAACCCACAAAGGAAATCATCCACGGATCAACTAATTAGAGAGTAGATCTGTGTTCATTGTTTTAGAGCGGAAGAACATGGGAATATAAAATCATACACAACTATACCCCTACTTTGATTTCTCGTTGATGTTGGAAGGGGTGAAGTCAGCGACGTCGGTGTTTCCATGATCGTCGGTTCATTGTTGTCAAAGACATCCTATGTTGGTTACCTTTGCAAGGTGCTTCTGATCTGGCTTGGGGTCATTTTCCTCTTTCTTAGATCTTCAGTGGTCATTTTTGTTGGGAGGTGTTCTTCATTGGAGAGGGTAAAAGTTTCTATAAGTTATTTTCCTACAATTCTCCCAACAAAAGAATATCCAATATAAATTAAATTATGTTTTGTTAATTTAATTTGAATTGGAACCATTAATCAAGAGGTGTTGGCACAATAAAATTTTGGAGAAACCGAAAGGTCACCTCCCTTATTAAAGAGGGAGTTCAAGAGGCTTCCCCACATTTAAGATTGTAGTTCAAGGGGGTTTTAGTATCAGGTGCTCCCCACCACCATAACCCATGTGAGAGGTTTTAGTTCAGGTGGTCCCCACCTTTAACCATCCACATGCGTGGTTTTAACAAAAAGAAAAATAAAATAAAAGTTTATTTTATTTTATTTCTATTTCAACGAAATACCTAAATTCTATCTTTCACCCCCGACCTACTGCTATTTATGTCAAGGTCCCCTTAAGCGAATACCGGCATTGTGAGTTCTACGGTGCCCTCATATTTAAATTCCGAGCACCGGTTTAAAAGTTACAAAAACCCGCTTGTACGTTTATTGAACGTACCTGAAAAAAAGATCATAAATTCTTTCCATGCACACGGGGCCTCAGAATCATGCACCATCAATTTTCATGGACTAGTCAAATTCCCATTTAAAAAAAATTACATTGATTTTTTGTTTCTTTACATTCTCCCCACCTCAGGGATTTACATCCCCATAAGCCACAAGTCAAAACTAGGGAAACAAGTTGGGGTACAAAGCATGAATCTGAGCCTCCCGCTCTCATGTGCTCTCCTGGAGGTTCCTGTGCCGCCAACAAACATGCACCAGAGGTATCAACCGCCCACGAAGGACCCACTCCTGTCGATCCTAAATCTCAACTGGTGCCTCCATAAATGTCACCCCATCGTCGACGTCCAGTTCTCTGTAGTCGATGACATGGTAATGGTTGTGCACATATCTCCTCAGCTGAGATATGTGGAAGACGTCGTGCACTCGGTGCAACTGAGGTGGAAGTGCTAAGAGGAAAGCCATCTCTCTGACTCTGCTGAGGACCTGGAAGGGTCCAATGATCCTCAGAGATAAGTGGTTGCCTCGGCCAAATATCTTTAAACCTCGTCGAGATGAGACCCATATAAAGATGTGGTCACTATCCTCGAACTCCATAGGTCTCTGTCTCCTATCGGCATATGACTTCTGCCTGTTCTATGCAGTCCTCATCTGCTCTTGGATGATCTCGGCCTCTCTGTGGTAGCCCGAACTATCTCTGGTCCCAAGAGTGTTGACTCCCCTGGGTCAGTCCATCACAAAGGTGATCTACAAGGTCACTTGTAGAACGCCTCAAAAGGTGACATTCCAGTGGTAGAGTGATATCTGTTGTTTTATGAAAACTCCACCAAAAGCAAGTGATTCCCCCAACTGCGACCGAAGTCCAGGATGCAAGCACGCAACATGTTCTTGAGGGTTTGAATGGTCCACTTAGTCTACCCATCCGTCTGTGGATGGAAGGTGGTCCTCAAATGAAGATGCATCCTAAAAGCCTCCTCAAACCCCTTCCATATCCGGGAAGTAAAACATGTATCACGGATGAAGACAATCGTCAAGGGTATTCCATGTAGCCACACAATCTCCTTTACATTAAAGTATCTCAAGCTCTCTACTGAAGCCTGATCTCTGATCGGTAAGAAGCGGGCTGACTTGGTGATTCGGTCAATGATCACCCAAATCGAGTCATGTCCTCTGGATGTATGTGGAAGTCCCGTCATGATGACCATGGTTATCCCATCCCACATCCACTCTGGGACCTTTAAATGCTGAACCAAGCCTACTGGTACCTGGTGCTCCACCTTCACTTGCTGACAAGTGTGGCACCGAGAGATAAACTCTGCAACTGCTTTCTTCATTCCCGGCCACCAGTGCTGTCGTCAGAGATCCTAGTACCTTTTTTCCACTCTTGGATGTACCTCTAGAGGGGAAGTGGAGAACTCCCTCAACACTTCCTCCTGAAGTGAAACTGGAACCATGGTACATCCTATGAAGAGGATAATGTGCTCCCCACCTTCAGAAAATCCATCTGGTGCATGTCCTGTGGATATCCGAGAACGTCATGTCTCACAGTCATTGTCCCCATGCTGCACCTCCCTGACTCACTTAAGATGTTGTGGAGTGACTGTAAGATACTGATGAAAATATTCTCCATATCGATCCACAAAGGATATTTGCAAAGTGGTCAGCTGCTCCGTCTCCTCTCCTAGTAACTGTATACTAGACCTCCGGATGAGTGCATCTACAACAACGTTCCCCTTCCAAGGAGTATAGACTATCTCAAAATCATAGTCCTGGAGGAACACAAGCCAATGTCCCTGCCTCAAGTTCAAGTTTTTCTGAGAGAAGATATACCTGAAACTCTTGTGATCCATGTAGACTATAAATCATTCACCCAATATCTAGTGTCTCCACATGTTCAAGGAAAATACCATGGCTACTAACTCCAGGTCATTGGTAGCATAGTTCAACTCATGTTGTCTCAACTGTCAAGAACCATATGCGATCACTGCTTGCTCTTGCATCAGTAAACATATGAGCTTAGTCCCTGATGCATACGTACCATATGCCCTCCTCTAAAATCCTCAATATGGGGCACTAGTCATCCTCTATCTTATCTTTTGAATACGATGTTGGAAACTCTCCGACCATACGAAGGGTTGCCCCTTCTTCATCAATCCTGAAATTGGTGCTGCAACTCTAGAAAAATCTGGCTCAAATCTTCTATGGTATCTGGCCATTCCCAGAATACTCCATGCCTCCTTCACACTCATGGGTGGATCTCAAGCATGTACAGCCTCAATCATTGCTGGATTCACTGCAAATCCAGCCTCTGATATGACATTTCCCAGAAAGTGAACCTCTCAGATCCAGAACTAGCACTTCGAGAGCTTAACATAAAGATGGAGCACTCTGAGTGTGTCCAGTACTACCTAAAAATGGTAGGCATGCTCCTCCCTAGTAGTCGAGTAGATCAGAATTTCATTGATGAAGACTACAACAAAGCGATCAAGGTATGGATGAAGGATCCTATTCATGAGTCTTATGAACACTACTGGAGCATAGGTCACGCCGAATGGCATAACAAGAACTCATAATGGTCGTACCAACACTGAAAATTCGTCTTCTATACATCCTCGTCTCGTACTCTGAGCTAGTAAAAGCCTGATCTGAGGTCTGTCTTCGAGAACCATCATTCTGCCTTCAGCTGATCAAAGAGGTCATCAATACTTAGAAGTGTGTACTTGTTCTTCACGATCACCAGGTCCAGGCACCGATAGTCGACACAGAGTCCCAAGATCCCATCCGCCTTCTTAATGAAAAAAATCAGGTCTTCCCAAGGAGAAACACTGGGCTGAATGAACCCTTTCCCCTACAAATCCTCCTACTGTACCCATAACCCACAAATCTCCACATGAGCCATCTGATATGCTGGTGCAGATAACGGTGTCGTCCAAGGGTACAATTCAATGCAAAATTCCACCTCTCTAAGAGGAGTTAGACCAGGAACATCATCAGGGAAGACATTCGCGTACTGGTCCACCACTACAGGATAACTCGGACTCTCCCCATCAACCGCTCTAAGGGTAAGGCTATCCAACTGATGAGTGATTGGCTGCACTCTCATCTGGGTAATTCCATCTTGTGCTGCAAAGGCTCCCTTCTCACCAGTGAAGGTAAACATGGTCCCATCCATGCGGAAACACCGCACTTTGTGCCTCATATAATAAATTTGAGCATGGACTATAGATAACCAGTCCATACCCAAGATGACATTGTAAGGCCTCGACGCTGCTACTATGAGATCCTAGCCGAAGCTCTCGCCTCCTAGAGTAAGCTCGCACTGCCAGCACTAGTGTGTAATTTTCAAATTCACTCACGTACGAGTGTATAGAAATAAGGATTTAGCCAATGACTCCGTCAGAATATCCGAGCATGGAACGAGGGCAGTGAAAATAAAATAGTGATTGGAACCTATGTATATAAGTACTGCAGCTAAGGTGAAATATACATAGATCATACCTCATATCATCTAAAGAGCATCGTGATCGTAAGGCTCAGCTGCCTGGAGATGAGATTGCCCCTATCCTCCTACTCCAAGTGGTCATGGTGGACCCCCTGGTGGTGGTGGATATAATATCTCGAATCGTCACCCACCGCCAGCTGCACGACCTACTCCTCTTCCACGTCTGCCTGCTCCCCGTGGACCGCCTCCATTGAACAACTTTCTCTGCATGGGAATTCCTTCGACTGTCTGCTGATCATCTGTATGGAGGGTCGGATAGTCAAGAGCCATGTGACCCTGCTCACCGCATGTGTAACACTTCCCGCTCCTGGCATGACTGACTCTGTCTCTTGTGCCCCTCACAACTGACCCTCAATCTTGTTATCGTCCACCTCTAGGTTGGGTCCTTTTAGACCTCTATGACTTCTGTCTACTTCCAGCTGTATAAGACTCTTCTATATGACGACTATTGGTGGGTCTCGCGGCTACTGACTTCTCATCAAGGAAACTCTCCACTAATAGGGCTTTCTCTACCCCCTGCCTGTGTCTGGATTCTAGGAGAAACAATCAAAGCCATGATCCCTCACCTGAGTCCCTGATCAAAGGTTCAGGCCCGAAAGAATGGCTTCCACACCGTATCAGTGGAGTAGTGTGAGAGGTCAGTGAACCTTGCTGAGTACTGATCCATAGTCATGATTCCCTACTTTAGATGAAGAATCACTTGTATGTGCACTGCAAGAAGAGTCACTAGAAGAAACTCTGCCCGAAACATGCTCTCGAAGTCTGCCCAGAAAATCATCACCTCGTCGTGAACCTAGAGCATCATGCTCCACTATCTGCATGCTGCTTCCTAGTGAAGTCTATTGCAAAGGATCACCATGAGATCAACCGGTGTCCCTGCCAGTCGGAATACTCTCACCACAGACTCCATCCAATCCTCAGCCTCATGTGGTTCTGTCTCTACCCTGAACCTGGGTGGCCTCTAGCACTAGAACTCATGAAACGCGCTCAAGCGGTGTGCATCCTCTACTACTAGGACTGGTGGAATCGGTGGCTCAATGGTTAATGGTACTGCTGGTGCCTCCGATGGTGCCTCTACTGGAAGAGGGCCCAGCACTGAGGCCTCGTCACTCAGTGTCTATCAGTACATACAATATCTGGAACCCTAGCTAGCTATCTATGTGGAGGCATCCTGAAAAGACACAGGTGTTCTATGGTCAATAAATTACATCGAGCGAGCTAACTCAAAGATATAACAAAGAAAAATCTTTATAACTCACACGCAATCAGTTTTTTTGTGCACTGACTCGGAAATCAGAAGTTAGGGACCTAGTGCATGGATAGGTCGACCGCCACACCATCACTGGATTCCCTAAAATGATAACCACACTCAATACATATAACATTATTGTTATTAAAAAGATCAGAGTTATTTTTTTTATGGTAGAACCAACTCCTCTGATACAAATTTGTCACGACCCACCCCCCCCCCTGGGCTCGTGTCGGGACTACCCCAAGTCTGCCTTCCATAAGAATGGTGCTAGCGACTAGCACCAAAAAGAGAATTCCATAAAACTGGGAAGGCATTGGATTTATAACCTATAAACAAACGCAACCAAGCACACATAGAGATATGAACACTAGAAAAACTGTATATAAAAAATAGTGCTGAAAGTAAGTGGGGCCGATATAGAATCCCAACAGTAAAGGTACAAGTACAACTGAAATATAATACAACTGAAGAAATAAAAAGACAGCTATTGGTTCGTCCACTACGAATCTTATGTAAAGGGTAGGTACAGCTTCCGAACAACCGTCTATGTGGTTCTCCTTGTCTAACATCCCCCTCCGAGCTACCTCTAGTCCTGGTACTCTCGTCCTCAGTTAGAGTTGTATTTCATCTTCACCAAACACTACAAGGTGCGGGAATAGCCTATGCAGGGGTGAGTATAATGATACTCAGTAGGGACCTCGAGACCCTCAAGGTCTCACAAAATCCACCAGGGATAAACCACACAGCATGGAATCAACTGACAACCCTAAAAATGTATATACCCATAAATATGACTAAGTTATCATGTAAACCCATCTCAATCAAGAGGAAAACACAGATTCCAACTCAAAAGTCCAAAGCTCAACCGTTTCACAAAGGAAGGAATACCATGTAGGTAAGTATCACACTGGTACACCACATAGAAGAATAGCACCAAGGTATTACCACAAAGGAAAGTAACACAAAGGTACGAACTCAGATCACACCAGGTATTTCATAGGTACAGTAGTAGAGATGAATAAATGTAACTACAAAATCATCTTACACTGTCAAGAGGCTATGCTGATGACACAAAAATGATCGCTCGGTGCTGACCCACATAAGATCTCTTAGTGCTGAACCACACAAGATCGCTCTGTGATTACCCACACAGTTTGTCTAGGTGTTAAACCACACAGGATCACTCGGTGTTGACACACATAGGATCTCTAGGTGCTGACCCTCACAAGATCCCTACGTACTGACCCACATAGGATCACTATTCATTCTTCACCTCACAGCCAACTACTGGGTTCCCACACTATGCTCTCTTGTCACCAAGCGGGTCAACTACACAAGCAACTAGTTTATGCTTTAACTACCAAAAAGTCTCATAATGAAGTATCTCAATGGACCTCTACTTCATAAGGGTCTCAACACAATATACAGTGGGTCAATCGGACACCCGGTCTGTAAGTTATTAGCCTTTTAGTCCCAATGGACCGATTGGATTTGTGCTCGATCTAACCCAACTATATCCCAACTTTTTCCAAAAACCAATGTGGAGTATACCAAAGAGACTGTCTAGATCCAAGTTTTACATCTTCATTGACGGTTTTTCAAACAGATTCGTGGTGTAATAGTTATGTCCAATAGAGCGAAAACTAATAGCTGGTCTGGGTCCGGTCCTACCCGGTCGGACCGACCAGGCCCTAAACAGCCTGACCCGACCTGACCCGGCCCGTGCATGGCCGCGCACGGGCCGCGAAGGCCACGAGGGTGATGAACCCGCAGGGGATGCAGAGGGTCACAGGGCGGTGGAAGCCACGGGGACCGCGAGGCCACAAGACGACGAGGTAGTGGGAGCCGCAGAGGGTCATGTGGCAGTGAGGTTGTGGGTGCCACAGAGGTTCGTCGTGCGATAGAGGCCCTAGGGGCTGCAGAGGTCCGTGGGGTGGTGATGCTAGGTTGGGCTACGTAGCAGTGAGTCCGTGGTGCAGCATAGGGCTGCAGGGTGGCGGCGGCCGCGGGCGGCGTGGTGGCCACAGGGAGGCGCCATTGCGTCATCTCCATCGGCAGGGCTGGCGTTTGTGATGGCCTCCATTATCCTACCCCACCAAGGTTGGTTTCTGTCCTCCTCCATCTCAAAGAATACAACAATTAAACACAAGATTTTCGGAGAGGTCTGACCATGTTTGTTTTTCCCACACTCTCTATGTCTGAGCAGTATCAAGCGGCTATAATCTCTTCCTACTTTTTATGATGAATTATCAACAACGGGTAAGTGTAATAAATTTAAGGAACCACCAAACAACCTCTCACAAAGATTATTCCCAAACCCACAAAAGAAATCATCCTCGGATCAACGAGTTAGAGAGTTGATCCCCATTCTTTTTTTAAAGGGATAAACATGGGAATATAAAATCATATACAACTAAACCCCTATCTAGATTTCTTGTTGATGTTGGAAGGGGTGAAGTCGGTAATGTTGGTGCTTCCACAATCGTCGATTCGTTGTCGTCAAAGATGTCTTATGTTGGTTTCTTCCACAAGGTGCTTCTAATCTGGCTTGGGGTCGGTTTCCTCGTTCTTCGATCTTTGGTGGCCATTCTTCCTTGGGAGGTGCTCTTCGTTGGAGAGGGTAGAAGTTTTTCCAAGTTATTTTCCAACACTTCTCCAAACAAAACAATAGCCAATATAAATAAAATTATGTTTTAAAATTTAATTTTAATTGGAACCTTTAATCAAGAGTTGTTAATATAATAAATTTTTGGAGAAACCTAAATGTCGCATCCTCATTAAAGAGGGAGTTCACGAGGCTTCCCCACATTTAAGAGGGGAGATAATGGGGGTTTTAGTCTCGGGTGGTCCCCACCACCATAACCCATGTGGGAGGTTTTAGTTCATGTGTTCCCCTCCTTTAAACCATTCACATGGGAGGTTTCAAAAAAAATAATAATAAAATAAATGTTTATTTTATTTTATTTCTATTTCCATGAAAACCCCAAATTCTATCTTTCACCCTCGACCTACTGTGGTCGAGGTGAATCTCCCCTTGAGTGAAAACCTGTGTTGCGAGTTCAACGGTGCCCTTAGATTTTAATTCCAAGAACATGTTCAAATGTTACAAAAACCCGCTTTTACATTTACTAAATGTACCTGAAAAAAAGTTCATAAATTCATTACGGGCACACTGGGCGTCGGAATCACATGCCTCCAATTTTTTAGGACACATAAAATTCCCATTTAATAAAAAACATTACATGGAATTTCTGGGTCTTTATAAAAAATCTAGGAAAATATTGTGTTACCATTATTGGATAACAGTAAGTTTCTTAAAAACATTTTTACTAGACATGGTTTTGATCGAAAACAGACTTCCCAGCGAAATGAGAAATAATGTCTAATTTACATAAAACATTTTCTTAATTCTATAAGTACCAATGATTTGAAAATATTTATACTACTTAGATATAACATGAACAAAAGTAGTAGGATAATATTCATGAGATTTATTATGATACTGTTTATAATATTTCATCAATGGAAGCTTAATCATATACAATCCTAATAAATGATGTGATTTTAGCAATAAACTCTTACCCCATTGGTAAAATTAAATCACAATACCAATGAGAGAATAACATTTAATGAAACTAATAATAAAATTAAAATAAGTATATTCATGATATAACATTTAATGCGGTTGTATATACACCTCAAAGGAAAATATAGGTGCATAACAAGGCATGTGTCCCAAAAAAATAAAAATGTGAAAATTTTACTCCATTGACTTTGTAAATTTTCAACCACAAACCACAAGAAAATGAGTTCATAAAATGGATATTTAAATACCCATAAATATAAATATAATTATAATATAATACATTCATGGTTAGTATATATACCACACAAAATAAATGAGTGGTGAAATGGTATATATCTCGCATATATAAAAAGTGAGATGAGAAGACCCAAACATTATGTCCCGAATTTATTTTTTCATGGTCAAAACTCTTGTATAAAAAAATTAATTTTGTTAAAAATCTTCAAGAGAACAATATTACTATATATCATACCATATATGATTCACTTATTAATTTATATTACCCATTTTTTAACAAATCCATGTTAATTTTATGTTTTGGGTAATATCTACATTTTCTTTCGCAGAAGTTTTGATTTTTTATTCATGATATGATTAATTAGATAATGATTTACTAATTTCAAGAATGTAAATAATTATGTAAATATCATATATTTTCTGAATATAACTATTTATAATAATCTATAATATATGAAAATATGAAATGGAATACACCGTTTGCAGAGACGGTAGGCCATATGTATGCAGGAAGGTTGTTTTTATTTTATTGTCCTATTGAAGGAAACTAAAGGATATATATATATATAATATCACTCTAGTATAATTATTATTTGATATATATATTTTAATTTCATTAATTACATAATTAATTAATTTCATGTGAATTGTGAATGGATCATATCACTTTGAGGAGACGACAGTCAACACATCCACAAACGAAGTTATCGTATTTAAAAATAATGGAAATAATGAATGTATGTTTTATATAATAATTACATAATCATTAATAAATCATAATTATCTTATATATAATATAAAAATAGTTTTTCCATCTTAATTCCTACCCATGATAGGTTGTATAGGATAAAAAAACAACATCGTTTCGTGAGGCGACAGTCTGTCGTACACACGAATGATAAGTTCTTAACCTATTATATAGATGTGTGAGTATATTTAGGTATAACCCTTAGAATTAGAAAATATATGAATACTCAATATACTGAGTTTATAATATAATAATTTAATAATAATAAATAATGTGATGGATATTTAAAATCATATAAAAGAGTTTGTGGTGGGATGTTACCTCTTCTTTGGGTAACTCTTATTGGTTTTCATCAAATGGATTACTAGATTGGAGGTATCCCAAGTTCATGATTATTGGATTAATTAATGGATATTGGTATGATATTTTGAGAGAATGTTTCTGAGAAAATGGTCTTGATATTTTTGAATAAGTGGGATGCGTGAGTACCATTTATAGTGGAGGAGGAGTGGTATTCTTGTAATTTTGGAAAAGTGAATTACAGCCACGTTTTTTCCATGTAATATAGGTGCAATAATGGTTAAATTAAAAGAAAATAGATTTTACAATCTAAATATTAACATAAATTGTCTTTTGGACAAGTTTCTAGTTCATTTGGGGAATTATGTTTAAGGGCTAGTCGTTTGTTAAGCTAATTTTTTTCTTAATCTCTCCCAGTAGTATTTTTGGTCAAAAACTAAGTAAAAGTAATTATAAATTATAAAATATTCTAATTCCAAACTTTGAATCCATTTTTTCAAATTCTAATTACATAAGTGGTATAAATTAATTTAATATTAACCCTTAAGATGGGATGATATAATGGGGTATTAAAGTGAAAAAGTCAAATAGTTTGAAATTATTTTATATAAATTTTCAATGTGAAATTAGTTAAAATATCATAAATTGGATTAATTTTTGTATAATTGAGATAAATATAATTTCAAATCATTTTAAATATATAAATAGATTCATAAAAAAGTGATTTTGAATTAAAATTCATCAATTTCCATTCTTCATCCAAAGATGAAATATTTTAGAAAAATAAAACAAATTCATCCAAAGTAAATTTTATATTAATATTTCAAAAAATAAATTTTTATTTAAAATAAAAAATATAAATTTGAAATCAATTATATTTAAAATATCTTCTCAATTAAAATATTGTAAAATTATCTTTCAAAAATATACCACTATTTATTCCTAAAATTTGATTTATTCTTATCTCTTTTATAGAACACTCATAGGATAAAGGTTAAACAGTTCAATAATTATATATATATATATTAAAATAATTTATCATAATTGATTTAATCATGTTAAAATTCCTCTAATTTCATAAATAATGTTTTCCAGCAAAAAAATTATGATATTTTCAAAATCATTTTATTTTCATTTCTAGTTAATTGGTCAAAAAATAATTTTTCTTATATACATGTGTAAACCAAATACTAATAATTTAATTAATATTATTTTTTAACATCTATTCCAAATTATAGGTTTTAACTACAATAATATCTTCATAACAATATTACAATTGTGTTCTAGTTTGGTAAAACTTGGCATTTCGTGTGCCACAATATATCAAAGGAACTCGAAATTTTATATAATAGAAGAAAAACAATTTTGAGTGTACAAAAAGATAATATAAGAATGGTGTGTAGTGAAACATTAATATGGTTTTCATATTAACCAACACAAGCTTAGTGCATTCATATATAAAAAATTTATATTTAGTGTTGTGTGAAATACAAAATGTCAACAACATATTTAATTTATTCAAAAAATATATTTCCCAAAATCTCACGGTGTAAAAATTTTATAATTAATTTTTAACACTTTTAGAAATAGTATTCTATAAAAAGTATAAAATTTTTAAAAATATCGTAAAAAAATATATAAGAAGAAATTTTGTGATTTTTCTGAAAATATTGAATTTCATTGAGTAGTTAAAAATAAAAACTATATTGAAAATTTTATTTTATTTTAGTGTACTTAAAAAGTAAAATTTATCTTTTAATTAGTTATAAAATTTCACTTGTTAGATTGGATTAAAAATAATCCAATTAATGTCATTAATATTTATATTATGTTTAATTTTTGTATAAAAAAATTTTAGTGTAAAAATGGATTTTTCTAGAAAACTATTTTTTATCTTTTTTATAAGGGTATATTTTTAAAAAACATTATTTAACATATATGTATTGAAATTTATAAAATAGATTCAACATTTTTATTCATAATGAATAAATTTGTTTAACTCTTCATAATTATTTTTATCATAATGAATAGTAACCATTGTAAACATTCATCATCTTGGTAAGGATAAATTTGGTAATTAAGATGATAAATAATGTAATAAGTCCATAAAAATTTAATAAAAAATATATTATTTATATTTAGAGAGTTTTTTTTGAACGAAACCTTCATATATTCGATAAATAATTCATTTGGTTCCATTTTTATTTGATACAGTTTTTTTATATTATTTTATGTAATGGAAGATTATAAAATGTCACTCTCTCACTAAAAAATTATCTAATAGGGTTACATATGTATAAGATGATGTTATGATTGAATATAAAATTTTATTTTCAAATTAGTTTATTTATTTTTATCATGGTAATTTGTTTTTATTTTTTAGTGATGTTATAACTATATTACATTCTTACAAAATGCTTACACAGAGCTTGTGGAAGTATTAGAAAAATAAAAGTAAATGTTTATTAAAAACATAAAACGTAATACATCATAGATGAATTATGGTATCAGAAAAAAAATAGGGTTAATATTAATTTATAATATATGGATAATGATTTTATTTTCAAATTATAAACCTGTCTTGGTGTCTTTAAAATCAAAATATGTGAATAGTTCTTAAATAGAATATGAAGAATTTTTATTAAATAATATTTTATTAAATGGATTAATAATCATTAAAATATAGATAGAGGACAATGGGGGTAATAGAAGGTATTGAATATCATTCCTTAATATGTTTTTATCGAATTTTTATCTTAATATAAAATCTATAATCCTTTAGTATGGAAGATATTATTACTGTGGTTTGGTTAAAATTGGTTAATTTAGGTGTAAATACCAATGATATAGTTTAAAATGAGAAATAAACCCATCCAAATTTTATTGTTTCAAGTTATTTATACCATAAAATATAATTTCTTCTATTTTTATATTATACAACATTCACATGAAAAATAATTTATTATTTTTAAATCATTTCACTGATTCCAATAGTGTCTTTTCCTTTAATATAAATGGACACCAACCATCCATTATTATTCACACAATATTTAGAAAATTATCATTGTAAATAAATAAATAAAACTCTTAAGAACATCATTACCAAAGTACAATGTTATTTTAAACATAAAAATACCATCCCTTGGGTCCATTATGAGATATCCAAATGAGATTCTTCAAATAGGAGGTAATTATGTCAACCGTGGTTCTTAATTTTACTTCTTCTTATAACTAATTAAATTCTATACAAACCATTAAATAAAATAAAATAGGTATATACCATATGATTATATGTAATTGTGTTATTAGGTTAATTTCATAAAATATTTCCATAAAATGTGATACAAAACCATAATTAATGTGTACATGTTGATTACCACCTCATTAAACTGATGTATTTATTTATTATCACCATCTTTCACATCTAATTATTTTGATTTATTCATTGTTTATATGTATAATTATAGAAATACTTATTCTTATGTATATATAATATATCATTTATCTTCACATAAATAAAATCATTATAAATTTAATCATTTTACTTGCGTATGTATGGATGACTATCTCCATGTTGTTATGTACTTCTATTTAAAAACCCACCTCTCATGGATGGTGAAGAGGATTTATTTAATAAATTATATTTTTTGTAATATAATATTGATTCTATAAATATATAATAATTTTTACCTTATTTTCCTTTTTATTTAATGATAAATAGAAATGTTACTCAAGAATATGTATGGACTATCATCTATATATTGTAATGTAAATAATTTTTCATAAACACCTTACATAGTTTGTTAAAAAAAATTAATTAATGCATAAAAATAAAAATTATATGATAATTATTATTATTTTAATGGAAAAATAATTTTAACATTGAGCACATTCAATATATTGATGTCATTTTGATGTTTTCAATTAAACATCCTTAAAACACAAAATGACGACTTACCCGATTAATTAATTAAATATATATTATAAATAATGAGAAAATGGATTAATTATATGGTATGAATGTTATGAAAGGTTTTTGAGAAATTATATGGTTTATATAACTTCATTATACATGCGATAAAAATTATACATGACAAGTTGTATTGGAGGGATAAGATTTATATTCAAAATTTCTTATATTTGAGACATATGATATTATAACACATGGTTTATTTCATAAGGTTTATGAACATTTTTATGGATATATTTTATCAATATTCCCTAAGAATTAATTTTTTAAATATCCATTAAAAGTTAATTCCTTGAATGTTTCATGGGATCACAAGTTATAAAAGTCACTGTAATTTAAAACTTCTTTTTAAATTTTTTAAAATGTTTATTTTATAAATATTTTTTCCCCATATCATTATTCCTAAAATCATTTTATAGATATATTTTTATTAAAAATAATATATTTTATTGGAATCTTTATATCTGTTTAGATTCTATTAAATTTTATTTTAAAAGGAATACTTTTTATATATTTTATATAAGACATTTTAGCATTATTTACAGAATGGAAAAAAAATTATTTTAATATATACCACATCGATGGATTTTAATTCCTCTAGAAATATTTTTATTTTTTTTATTCCTTTTAAAATTAATTGTTTTCATCAATAAAAAACCCCTTTTTATCTTTTTTAGGAATTTTTGTAATGATTTTTTAAGGAATATGGATATATCAATATCTAAAAATGTTTTTTATGGGCTGTAGAGAATATTTTTTGAATATGATGATAGAAATGAAATATTTTATGTTTTTAATTTTCTTAATTACTCGTGAGCATTGTTAATTATTGTGTAATCCTTGTATGTCTCTCCATTTCATTGGGTAATGATGTAATCTAGAGAATGATCATGGAATTAACCAAATTAATTATTCTATTTCAAATGTTCCTTGTAAGGGTTCCATGAAGATGATTTCTCTAGAAAACTACATGAATTTTCTATGATTCCAAATTAATTTTCATTGAAATATTTTTATTTCCTATAATAATGTAAAGATATTTTTTTAATGAAATGATTATTACTTTTAGCTGTAAAATGGTATATTTTTTAGCAAATGATTTTTACGGGATCTCATGTCTTCTATTAAATTCCCAAGATTATGATTTTACCTTTATGTTTTATTCTAAAGAGATTTATGAAATTATTTGCGTAGTATCGCTGATTTAAGGTGGATGTAAATGATTATATATACACATTTTTTATGTTAAAGGTAAAATATCGTATATAATCTCTTGGTTTTGAGATAGACTAATGGGTTTCTTTTATTTTTTCTATATACCCCTTCCTAAGTTTTTTATCCTTTAATTTTTTTCAAATTATATTTTACATGTATTGTGTATGAGAAGAAACTTTAATAAAGTGATATTTTTTGTAACATCCCCAACCTGGGATCCACTAACCAGTCACCCATACTAGGTGGTTACATGACCTCAATCATGCCTCTCCATATACTAGTGGTTACCAACTAGAAGTTAGGGTCTAAGTAGTCATGGGGGGAGACTATGCACTCTTTTACCAGAGTAAGACACACCAATAAAAATATAAATAGCGGAAACACTATAAAACAACCAACACAATGCATAAATAAACCATTCCCAAACTAGGTACAACAAAAACAATAGTATATATGTCATTCCATTCTTCATTGCTAAGTGAAAAAAAAACAGAAATGAAGACAAATAACAAAATCCCCAAAATAGTCCATGCCCTAAGTCACAAACCTCACCAAAGGTCATCCCAAATCATGACTCAATTCCCAAGCACTAGGACCTTTCCCTTCTCTTGACCTGCAACCATGAAATCTACCCAAGTACCCTACGATGGCCTGAGAAATGTCTGAGTACAGCCCAATAGGCCACAATCAATGGTTTCAAAAAAATATCCCACCCATAGATAGTGCATGCAGTGGTAATAAAAAACAAGTAAATAAAACATATTAGAAGGCCAAGCTTACTTATGTTCTTTTCAGTTAACCAATCAAATAACCACAATCATTACAAGATACTTTATATATCAATTTAGCCCTTTAATTTGTTAAATGGATTAGGCAAGATCAAAATTCACAACAAGAGAGAATTAAAAAGTCTTATCTCACTAGGCATTATAACACAAAAAAGTTATTCTCCTCGCCTTGAAGCCCTTATCTGGGTGGATGGAATTGTTAGGGGAATCAAACTCTCTCACCTTCCCTAACTCATTCATTTTGTTTGTGGAGTTTTAAAGATTAGTAAAAACTTGACCTATGGGCATAGAACCTCAAGTCTATACCACACTCTACAAATCCATGTGCATATTATTTATTTAACATTCATCACATGTAACCACAATTCAAAACCAATCATCACTAATTTCATTAGAAACATCCCAAAAATATCATTGAATGGGAATTTAACATTATTATAAAATACCTTATCAAATTCTTCATTTATAACCCACAACATTCAATCCCATTTCCAATTTCACATGCCTATCTCACTAAGCATAATCAGGTATAAAGCTAATCCCCTAGAATTTCCCTTTGTCTCACTTAACACCTTTTTAATCCAACCAAACACCCACATAGCTCACTTCCCAATCAAGTTGTATTTCTAGGACCCCCCATTAACATCCTTCAATCTTAGTATCATATCCACACTGGCCTCTATGTTCTCGCACAACGACCCTACATTTAATTAGCTAAACTCTAAATCTGGGAACGTCATCACACCCCATGGGAGGCCTTAAAATATGTCACATCTTCTTCCATGCATAATGAGGTGATCATTAGGGTTCTATTATGTTGTTTAGACACCGTAAAATATCATCACAGTAATGGCATGAATAACACATTAACAGAGGTTTAGAATCAAAACCATAAATACCCAAATCTCCATAAAACTAAAGGGATATACCTTATAGGTCACCTACCTTGAATCTGTTGATGAACGCCAACTCAACCAAGGCCTTGGATCATAATACAACACCCCCTTTGAAGCCTCAACAGAGATCTCACTGAAAAAGATAGATTTGAGAGCATTGGATGGAAATAACCCAACATATAATACATAAACTAAAAAAGAGAGAGGATGAGAAGAATTGACTTACCTAGATCTTTGATTTGCATCAAACAAAACTCCGAAAATTCGAGAATCAAAGGACATCGATATTTAGAGGCTCTTGGTCCCTTGGGTTCGTTCTTAGGGTTGAAAGGGAGGAGGAGGAGGAAAGTATCAAGTGAACATAAAAACACCAATGTGGAAATTTTGTAATATTATAAAAGTTTCTGGGCCACACGGTTTACCCGAACGGTTTTCAAAACCTTGAAAAATCCAATAGGATTCCACTGTCCAAAATCCCACCAATTTCATGGTTTCCATGGCTATTCACATGATTATTACCAACCGTGCACAGACCGTGCGACCTACCCAGAAACCCCCTTTTTTATCTTTTTTCTTGTCCTAAACCCTCAGAACACCACCAAGCATCTCTTAGGTCTTGGAAAAGCACTTAATTGACCAAAATAATGATCTTAAACTGATAAAAATGAATAACATGCCTTATGGGGAAATTTGGGATCTTAAAACCACCCCCATATTATAATAGTTCATCCTCAATTTGCTCTTCTGAAAATCACTGAGATGAAAAAAAAGTCATGGCCACTAAGCCCATATATCTGATTCTCACTCCCAAGTTTCCTTCAGAACATTTCTGTGCTACCACAAGACACATAACAATGGAATAACCTTTCCACACTAAACATTCTCACTTTGGTCGAAGATATGAACTGGATGCTCTTTGAAGGATTCATCAGCATCAATCTCAACATAATCTATATCTAGAACATGAGATGGGTCAGGGTGATATTTCTGAAGCTGTGAAACAAGAAACCCATCATACATCCCACTATACCACTATTTAAGAGCCCATCGGTAAGCCACTAGCTCGATCCAATATACAAAATCAAATGTCCCCACATACCTAGGTTCTAACTTCCACTGCTTCTAAATTTGATGGTGACCCAACCATGGCGACACCCATAGAATAAGATTATCACCCACCATGAACTCCAGAAGTCTATGACGCCGATCTACATAAAATTCTGCCCACTATGTGTCATTGCCATATATTTCTGAATCGAACAAACCTTCCCGGACATTTCCCTCATGAGACTCAATCCAAAAAACTCAGAATCTCCCACCTCTAACCATTATAGAGGTGATATACATGGTCTCCCGTAGAGTGCCTCAAAAGGATCCATCTAAATTGTAGCCATAAATTTTTTATTATAGGAAATCTCAACTAGAGGAAAGTGTGTATACAATGATCCACTGAAATTCCAAACACAATCTCTAAACATGTCATATAACACCTGAATCATTCGTTCTGATTTCCCGTCCATATGTGGGTGATAAGTTGTACTCAACAACTCTTGGGTTCTAAGCGCCTTCTATAAGCCCTACCAGAAGTGTGAAGTGAAACACATATCACGATCTAAAACTATGGTTCTCGTCACACCATGCAACCACACTAACTATCAAACATATAACTCACTTTGATGGTCAACTGTAATGTTCTTCTAGATCAGCAAGAAATGACCCCCTTTCGTTAACCAATCCACGACCACCCAAATTTCATCACTCTTATAAGGCATTCCCGACAGACCAATCACTAATTCCATCACCATGGCATTCCATTTCCACTCACAAATCCGCAATTACAAAAAAATACACCTAGACGATTGTTCTCAGCCTTCACCTGTTGATAGGTAAGGCACCTCGCTACAAATCTTTCCCCTTATTTCTTCATTTCAGGCCATCAAATCTACCTGTGGAGGTTACAATATATCTTAGTCAAACCCATATATACTTCCCACTTTTTTATGGAACTCACGCATCAAGTCTTCACATACTCCTTCTGGTACCACAAGACGGTCATGAACAGGAGCGACACCATCCTCTCCAAAAACCCAGCTAGAAAGTGACTCCCCGCCTTTAATACATTCATTCACAGATAAACACTATACATCTACCAACTGTCTCTCCTTAATCTAGCATGAATTCAGAGACTTACCTGTTATGGATGCATGAGTCCTCTACCCCAGCTCATTCTGTACCTACAGGTGCATCTTAGTAAACAAGGTCATCAATATCCACTTGGATGATGATTCTTGGACCACCTGATTCTGATTCATCCATCTCAAAGAATCTGCAACACTATTCTCTTTTCTGGATGTGAAAACCAACTCAAAATCAAATTATTGCAAGTAATCAAACCACCTTCACTATCAAAGATTCATATCCTACTGAGAGAATTTCTACTTGAGACTTTTTTGGTCTGTAAACACCATAAAAGGTTCTCCAAACATGTAATGCCTCTAAGACCTAAAGGAATGAACCACTAAGTCTTGATCAATTTCATGAGTTGGGTAATGTCTCTCAAGTGGTTTCAATTGTCTCCACCCATAAGCTACAACTCGTTTGTCTTCCATTAGCACTGCACCTATTCCAACACTATAGGCATCACAAAACAAGGTATGTTTCTTTCCAAGTTCTAGAAATCCTACAATTTGTGAGGTAGTCAACCGCTTCTTCAGATCTGGAAAGTCACCGTCAGAAGCTCCTAACCATTCAAACATCACTTCCTTTTTCGTCAGATCATTGAGTGGTTCTTCCAAATGAGATAACTCCTCATTGATCCTCCGATAATAACCGGTTAAACTAGGGAAATTCCAAAAATCATAAACTCTCATGAGATGTTCCCAAGACACCGCAACTAGAACTTTCTCTAGATCCAATGACACACCAAATTTCAAGATGAGGTGTCCCAAAAAGTGCACCCCAACCATCCAAAACTAACATTTTGATAGCTTGGTGAAAATCCTATACTCTCTTAGTGTACTCAAAACGATGTCAAGATGTTGGGCATGATCTTCATTAGTCCTGGAGTACACTAAGTTAACATCAATAGAAACAACAATGAACAGGTCTAGATATGGGTGAAATATCTACTTCATCAAAGCCCTGAACACATCTGGTGCATTGGTCAACCCATGTAGTACTACCATAAAATCATACAACCCATACATGCTTCGAAAAGCTGTCAGTGGTATGTCAAAAGGTATCACCCATATCTGTTGGTATCTCGATCTCAAATCGATCATAGAAAACACTGAAGTACAATTGAGATGGTAAAAAAGATCATCGAATCTAGGAATAGGGTTTTGATTATTCCCCATCACTTTGTTCACCCACATATAATCGTCACAATGTCTATGTGACCCATAATAATTTTTATAAAAATTCACAGGAGATCCCCCAGGTGATATTATATGATGAATAAACCACTTGTCTTCCAATTCCTCCAAGTGAACTATTAGTTCTTGGAGTACTTCTAGAGCAATACGATATGGAGGAATTCATACCAGCTCTACTCCTTATAACAAGTCATTGGTGAACTCATCATCTCTCTCGGGTGGTAACCCCAAGAAGTCCTCAAGAAACACATCCAAAAACTGATCCACTGCCGGTGGAAATATTGTCTTCTCCTTGTCCCCATTATTTGACATATGGCATGCTACCTGGTCAATGAGATCTCCCAACTTCTAGAAAAGAGGCTCAACATGGCCCGATCGAGCATCCCACTCAACATAAAAAACCAATGTGTCCCCATCAAGAGACGTAAACGTTACTCGGTGCCGAAAACAGTCAATGTGGGAATGATACAACACTAAAAAATCCATGCACATGAACAAGTGAGAACTTGACATGTCCAAAACATACAGATCCCACATAATATGAAAATTCCCAATCTGTAGTGAACAACCCTTACATTGCTTGATGTTCTCGGCTCGTACTCCCAACAGAGTATCAAGTAAAATTACCTCACTTGCATTCTCCAAGGTCAAACCCATCCCAACTAAAAGTTGAGTGGAAATAAAATAATCCGTACAACCAGTATCAAATAATGAACTAGGAAGCATGGAAGATACATGAATTGTACCTCGAACTATGGATGATCATGCCACACTACCCTCAGGTGTAATCTGAACTACATGGAGTTGACCCACTCCTCTTCCCTGGGCCCCAACCTGAGAACCATGTGTTTCACTACCCAGATGGTAAGAATGATCTCATCCTAGAGTCCCACATCCACCAACCCTACCGGTATGACCTGTAGAGCTCCACCTTCCATCCTGATATTGGGTAACCGACCCCCTTCTTATACTTGGCGTCTTATTTTTACATCCTTCATTTCCCATCTTTCGCGGGTTTCTACAGAAATTATACACAAGGTATAACCTACAGCAGGCCCAACACTCTACTGGGGGTAGGGTACACTAGCCACTCTTGTTCCCCATCCTACCACACTGATAGAAAAAGATTATTTTTCCACTATGAGAGGTTGTTCCACTCTTCTATCTACTCTGTAAACCTCAACCCAACAAAACGATTCCAAAAAGGTACTTCCTTCCTGTGGAAGCCGCACTACTAGTCCTCCTAGCCTCCCCAAAAGCTCACTACATGATGCCCCCTTGAAGTTCCATCCAAAAAGATAGCCAGATCTACCACATCAAAAAAACTCATTAGAGGAATGATATTTACCTAATACATGATCTTCTGTTTCAAACCATCCTAGAAACATCTCACTATAACTGCCTCATCCCCAGTCAAAGCGGGAACGAAGCGATGCAAATCAATTAAATGACAAGCGTAGTCCATCACTTACATCGCCCTTTGAGTCAAACTCATAAAATATGCCACCTTTTCCTATCTTAGGGTCTCTGAATATAAATTCTCATGAACAATCTTCTGGAAGTCCATCCATGGCATTCCCTCAACCTGTTCTGTTTGGACCATGATGTCCCACCAACGCTTCGCTTGGGATCTCAACATATAAGATGCCAACTTGACATGATTCTCAACCAGAGTCTCTTGATGATCAAGAATAGTCTGGATAGACTCAATCTAGAACTATGCTACCTCTGACCCTCTCTCTACAGAAACGTTCGGATGGTTATGTAGCTGAAACACTTTGGTTAGCTCAAACATACTCGGCACCACCTACCCTGGGTCCCATTCCATCATCTGCATAAAACGAGTGATGTTCCAATGGGGTTTCTCTTCCATGTAACACTGAACCACTATATTACCCTACTCCACTACCATAGGATCATTCTTAGAAATTTTATCCAGTTACCCAATTGGCTCACATCTTTGTGGTAGCATTTCTCTACAATTCCAAACAGAACCTTAGAACGAATCACTACAGCTATCACAAAAAGAAGGGATAACATAATAAGGAACATCACAAGACATAATCAACCATTTTTCATACACCATTCCACCACGCCTGCCACACCTGAGACAATACCCTTAGTCATTCCTCCTAGGACCATGGTAAACAAGGTTAACCAACTCACATAGTTACAGTTCTTTATTTCTTCCACCATTTCAAACCATTCCACATTACAAGTTACTTTAACAACATCTTAAACCAATTTACATTCTTATTAAATATGTTTCATTATTCTCACCATTATTTTTTACACCCATTGATACCCATTCACATAATATTATTACGCATAACTTCATTACATTAAAAGAAAAATGCATCATTACCTTTACATCCCGCACACTCATTATGTGTGTGTGCCTACCATGATATGTATCACTTATCATTATTGGTTCCTAGGATGATGCGTGAATGAAAAATCACATTCCATTCTGGTCATGAGTTAAATATCACAAAATTGTCAAATAAAACAACAAGTACATCACCTGATGTTAAAATATCATCAAATATACCAACACATAACTAGAACAACAATTCCCACCAAGGGTGACTTGGGTTTTCCCTTGTGCATTGGTCAGATACATCCATGAATGAGCTCATTACCAAGGAATTCCACTATCCTAACCTCTATCTATCATCCCCAAAAAGTAAGAAAGAGAAAGGACCTCCTATGATATAACTTTGTAATGTCCCCGACCTAGGAGCCACTAACTGGGTCCCCAAGCCTTGTGGTCACATGACCTCAAGCATTCCTCCTCGTACACCATAGATTACTAAAAATAGTGAGGGGATACATAGTCATTTGGGAGGTCTATACCCCCATTTACCAGATTAAGGCATAGCAGTAAAAATATAAATAGTGGAAGCAATATAAAACAACCAACACAATGCATAAAAAATCAGTCCCAAACTAGGTACAACACAACCAACAGTATGTATGTCCTGACACGCTATAGTGAAAAGTGAAAAAAAACAAAAATGAAGATAAACAATGGAATCCCCAAAACATTCCTAGAACTATGATTCGAACATCAACCAATCTCACCCCGAATCCGGATTCAATTCCCAAGCATTGGGCCCATTCCCTTCTCCGGACCAGCAACCATGAAATCTACCTGGGTACTGAACAGCGGCCCGAGCAGGGTGTGAGTACAACTTAGTAGGACACCACCAACGTTGTCTATAATATATCCAACCCATATATTGTACATGTAGTGGTAAACAAAAACAATTAAAGTAAATAGATTAGAAGGACAAGCATAATTATGTTCTTTTCAGTTAACCAATCAAATAACCCACACTCATTCCAAGATACATTATTTATCAATTCACACTTTATAAATGTTCAATGTATTAATAAAGATCAAAATTCCCAGGAAGAGAGAATTAAACAAGTCCTATCTCACTAGGCATCATAACAAAACAATTTTCATTATCCTCACCTCAATGCCTCAATCCGGGTGGATGCAACCATTAGGGGAATGGAACTCTATCCCCTTCTCTAAACTATGCATTTAGAGGGTGATGTTTGAAACCTCAATGAAAACTTGACCTGTGGGTGTAGAACCTCAAATATATACCCCACACTATCAAGAAATGTGAACATGGTTTATTTATCATTCATCGCATTAAACCACAATTCACAACCAAGAATCGTTAATGTCATTAGAAACATCACATGAATATCAATGAATGGAAATTTGACATTATGACACAATCAATTATAATATTATTCATTTCTAATCAACATAATTCATCCCCATTTCCCATTTTCCATGCCTATAACACTAATTCTATTCATGTACAAAGCTAATCCCTTAACATTTCCCCTTATCTCACATAACCCCGTTTTAGGCTAACAAAACACCCACATAGGTCACCACCAAACCAAGGTGTGTTACTGGGACTCCCATTCACATCCTTCTAGTTTAATATCATATTAAACCTAGGATCTATGTTCTCTCCCAATGGAATTACATTTACATAGCTAAACTCAAAGTCTGGGAACGTGGGAACACTGAATGGTTTGACCTAACATAAGTTACATCTTACTCCATGAATCCTGTGAGGATCATGAGGGTTCCATTAGGGTTTTTAGACACCCTAAACATCACATCGCAAAAATGTAATGATAAAATCATCACAAGAGTGAACTAATGAAAACCCTACATGCACAAATATCCATAAAAATCAAGGGATATAATTTGTCGGCCACCTACCTCAAATTCGTTGATGAATTCCCTCTCAACCAAGTCTTTAGATCCAGATCCATTGCTCTTTTGAAGCCTCAACCTGTATCTCACCAAAAAAGTGAGGTTTGAGTGCTTTGGATGGAAATCAACCAAAATAAAATGGCTAAATCGGAATAGATAGCATATGGGAAGAGTATACTCCCCCAGATCTTTGATTTTCATCTAGCAACACCCCAAATGGTCAATAATCAATGGAGATAAATCCATGGAAGTTCTTGGTTCCTTTGGTTTGTTCCTGGGGTTACAAGGGAGGAGGAGGAGGAAAATCATGAGTGGACATAAAATTCCAAGAGTGGAAATTGTTTTAATTTTTTAAAAGTTTATAGGACACATAGTTTACCCGCACATTTTTCCAAACTGTGTATAAACTGTGAAGAACCCAATCTCCAAAGTCCCACCTCCTACACGGTTTCACTGGGTTGTTTCCACAGTTAGCAATAACTATACGTAGACCATGCAACCATCCTAGAAAACCCTTTATTTCTCCTTTATCATCTCTTAAACACTTGGAATACCCTCGATCCTCATTAAGTACTTGGGTACGGAATTAATTAATCAAAATAAAGGGGTTAAATTGAAACGTAAATAGAACATACCATACAGATAAATCCAGGATCTTACATTTTTAGATATTGGTGTTTCCTTTAATGAAGTATTTTTTTCTTTATTGTGAACCCATTTTGTTGGGAAAATTGATATTTTTTAGAAGTGTTAGCTTATAAAAAGTTTTCTCAAATTATCTAACACATTAAAACAAAAAATTACTTTGCAATGTACGTGATCAAATATTATTTTTAATGTTTTATGTTGTAAATGGCTAAAATTGGGTCACATTTTTCAGTATCAAATATATATATGAAAAGATTATATTTCTAGCACCAAATCATGAATTTAGGGTTAGGTATGTTATATTAGTGGAAATAATTTCATACTCTTTATAAGAGTCTACTTTCACATTTCCTTTTTGAAGGGTTCCACAAAAGTCATCACTTTTTTTTAAATATTTTGTATATCTATATTTATATCATTCCCTTGAAATTTCCATAGATTTAATTTTCCAATATGAAAATGTATTCTATATCATAGTAATATTTTATCACTTCCACTGAAGTAACATGATTTTTCATGGATCACTAATTTAAATTAGATTTCCATTTTTTTCTTTTTTTCTTGAGTGATGAACCTTCTATACTTTATAATATTAATGATATGATATACTTTTAAGATAGAGGTCATTCAAATTATCAAATTGTTCATTGAAACATAATATATTATAATAAATCAATTCCACATACAAAACATTATTTGATATCATATTTTGATCTTTTATATTACCTAAGAGATCTCCCTGTATTTTTAGAGAAAAATCATTGCCAAAAGTGACTAATACCCTTAATGATTCTCAATATTTTTTTGAATATTCGTATAGCAAGTCATTTATAAAGAACAAACACTATAGACAATTAATATCCTGGTTCTTTTTATTTATTTTAATTCATCCTCTACTAGACATAGTTTTTTTCCTTTAGTATCTAAATTCCATTTTCAATATCTCTATTAGGAATATACCGTGGTTTGATTTTTATATAATTTTATTCACTATTCCCATACTAATCAAAGATACCAAAAAAATCAAAGCACTCAATCATATTTTTTTGGTAGATTAGAGGCATTTTATATCTAGGATTACAAAGTTTTTGAAATATAATTCATATCCTCTAAATAACATCCCCTGGATTCATACCTCTCTCAAGTAAGTGACATATTATACGAGCATGAGTAGGCCTTGTGACTAAAATCTCAGTATTTCCAATAATATCCTTGAAATTGAGATATTCTAAAATCATAATTTTTTCCTAGAAATCTTGTTATAGATTTCTGTATTTTCTAAAAAATTGTTATGAACATACATTTTTTGGAGTATATTTTTTCATTTAGTCATCAATTTATTCAACTTATATGGGTGAATATCTCTCCCCATTTTTTTGGATGAGACTTGAGAATACATTAAGTTTAAACATTAACTATTTTTTAAAAGGGAATTATATTTATATTTATCATCTATAGATTTCACATTATTTATTGTTAAATTCAACAATATGCATTATATGATTCATCCCTGACTTTAAAAAAATTTGGAATTACATTTTACCCTATTTTTATCAATCTCAGCTTATATACATGTAGACTATGACTTAGATAATTAGTAAAAAATTGAATAATTATGTCTTTTGGATACATTACCACCTATTCTTTTTAATATGAATTCAACATGAACTTATTGATTTTATAAATGTCAGATTATTTTTTATTCAAAAACACACTCTTTCCTTTATCACACTTTTTATTTTATTTCATGTGTTATTGCTTTTATTTCATAGTGTTGGTGTTCTACATAATAAATATTGAAATTTAAAAAAATCATTAATTTTTTATTATGATTTATCTTCATTAATACTTCAATATCAAAATATTTTTTCCACATGTGCTATAAAAATGGGAAATTTATCACCAGATTCACCATCTGATCAACAGTTATATGTGAGGTCAGCTTCCACTACTTTTATCACTATATTTGTTCTACTATATCTATATAGTTTATTCTTTTTTTTAATATGTTGGTACTTATTTCGAACTTACACAACACTGCTAGATTTTAGGTTAATAATTTTTTCCTTTCTGATTAATAATAATCACCTTTCTTATTTTGAATGTTTGTAGAACAATGTCAAATTTCATTTCATTTAGAGCATCTTGCTGTAAAATTTACTTTATTCTTGGTCTTTCACTTACTAAAATTTCCAAAATTAATGAAATTATTATTTTATAATCATTATATTCTTCTTCATCCGTAGATTCACTTGGATATACATCAATATCTTATATTATTTTCTACTTCCTCGGGGCCTCAAAATACATTCCACTGTTATTTTTTTGAAGGGTATATGTTTTATTATTTTTCCTATAAAATGATAATATTATGTAATTAACATAAAAAACTATATTTATTATATTCAATATTTCAGATCCTAATATAAAACTTATCTGTGAAATTATTTATATGTTTCCTTTCTATAGAGGGCTCTTCCAGCTTTTCACCTAGCTCTTGTATATTACTAAAAATTTAATTGACCCGGTAAGTTATTTGTCAATGTTTTATTTCTCATAACTATGATTGTTATTTCAATTAAATTTAGGAACACCACAACTATAAATCCACTCAAATAAAAAATAACATCTCCACATTCATATGTACTGAATGAAAGAATAAATAATATTTAATCTTGATAAGGTTTGGATACTTCTCAGAATGACTAATCCATTTTATGTTTTTCTGGTCTCCCTGACCATAAATTATTCCCTATATGAACAAGTGATTACAATGCTTCTTGAATATGCATATCATAACTATAGAACTATCTAGAGAAAGATAGTATTTCATAGAATCTATTGTAGATATAAAATATAAATAAATTGAGAATGATCTATTTAGTCTATCAGTTTCTCTAGAAACCGCTTATATACATCATTCTCCAAGATCCTTCTGAGTATTAAAAAATAGTTTTCCACTTTATTCAGAATCTAATATTGATATTAAACTCAAATATTCTTCTTAATATTGATGTAATGAATACTTGTTCTCGATAATATTTTTCTTAACATCACTCAAATCTCACATTAAACTCCCTATTAATCTCTCTATTTCTTGATGATGAGCAATGCTTCTGCAACATGATCTTTCTATAAATAATGTACCCCTATTCAAGAAAAAAACTACTACATTTAAATTCAATAAAATCCATAGAACACTTCGAGTTACACATTATTGATAATTTATTCACCAGAATCTTACTCCATGGTCTTCCAAGATTTTGTTTTTGATTAAATTCAAAACCATGCATCGAGATCAGTGAATATTATTTCTATCAATTAACTGTATATATATAATGAATTTATTCAAAATATAAAATTAATTATATCAACTCATTTAAAAAATTAAAATAAAAAAAATTCATTAACATTTCAAACATAAATCATCATTCCAAAACAATTCATAAAATAATGTTTTCCTGAATTCCTTAAATATTCATTAACAAATTCTTCATTACATTCCAATCTCTTGATTTATTATTTAACAATATTAAATAATGAAGAACATAAAATGAGAAAAGGATCATCACATTAACAATAAATAACTAATTCTAAACATTCTTATTTAAAAATTTTAATTACAATCACTAGAGTTATTTTAACAGTAAGAATAACACAAAACATATCATTCATAAAATTAAGATTACTAATTTTATATCTCACATTAATCAAATCGAATCAAAATAGAAATGTGATTTTTTAATAATTGAGAGCCCACTCTAAAATAATATAGTTTTATTCAAATAAAATATTTTATTCTGAATTTTTCTTGTTTTTAACAAAAACATTTTTCTTACAATAATATGGTATCTTATGAAACATTATATCTTTTTTGACCCCTTATTATTATGTAGATATGTGTTACAAACTCATATTATATAGTGTCCTATTATATGATTTACTATTATATTGTATCTTCTTATTTAGGTATCATAAGAAAGTAAGACTTCATCTGAAATCTCTACGTCTTATGAAAACATATATCATATGAAATCATGGTACCTTATAGAATCATATCTTCTAAATGAAACCATTTAAAAAACTTATATACCATGAGAATTAAAATCATATTTGATATCAGAATCTTATGGAGTTATAGGGTATCAATAAAAAGTTTTATCATGTAACCAATTTTCTCATTCCCAAAAACATATTTATAGATATCAATCAAACACAACCAGGTCCTCTTCTTATCAACTATTCCCATTTCTAAACACCTCAAAAACATTATAAAGAGTTCTCTAAACATCCCAATAACCTCTAATAGTTCCTAAACAAGAATTAAAATGAATAAAATCCATAAAAATCAATGTCATCTTAAATATATGAGAATACCTTCTCACCAATCTACCATAATAGTTTTCATTTTTTGATTCCCACCAGTAAGAATTTGTTTCTCTTGGGAATCCCATGGAATCTGAAAAGAAGTCTCAGGAAAGGGTGTTTCATTATGACAATTGTTAAAAATGTAAAACTCCCCATCATCTTATGTGTTCCTCAGGATGTCAAACCCAAACATAGAAATATTCTAGATTATATGACATGCATGGTAATAAAGAGTCCAATGAACGATATGTTGTACAATACTTGGGCAGTGTTGGATAACATTGTGTCCAATAATACCCCCTTAGTGTCACACAATTGGTTTTGAACATTGTCTCTATTATTTGACACTATGTTAGATGACCTACCCAACCCTCTTCAATAATATTTACTTATTTGGGAGTCCCACCTATAAAAATTTATGCCTCTAATGAATTCCACCCCTTCTGGAAAACATTTAATGACATGGGGTGTTTCCTTGTGATTTGTGTCCATCAGGTGAAACTCCCCATTACCCCATGTGGGGATTGGGATGTAACACAAATATAGAACCTTATTCAAGAATCTTCGTGATACATTAAAAGTAAGATGTCCCTTATGGATAAGTGATAAAAACCTAATAGATAATCAGATAACCTTGGGTCTAACATGCTTTTTTAACATTCAAATGTTCTAAATAAAAATTATGGTATGCTTTAAAATTGATTATAAATATTATATGTATTTGTTTCAAAATTTGAGAAAAAATCAATTGTATTCAACTATATATATTTAAATAATTTCTATATTTACAGGTCATGTTTTTAAGTTAATTCCCTACTTATATTGAAGTTTCTTACATAATTTTATAGATCAATTTCTATGTCATTATTTTTTTACAATGAAAATTATTATCTTAATATATTTTATATTAAAAATAATGTTCCACATACATATATATATATATATATATATTAGTTTCAAAATAGGCAGTTGTAAATAAGTCATAATATCATAACTATCCATAAGCTTAATTGCACCCATAAATCTTTTTTATGTAAATGATTAATATGAACCTTATCATAAAGCTTCATCTAAATTTAATTCATGTTGGAGATGGAATATATATTTTCATATAAAGGAAAATTTTTCAGACACAACCATGAAATCCCCCTGTGATTTTTAATTTTATTTCATTATATTTTTTACTTCTGTTGGATATAATTATATAAAATATTATATAAAAACTTATTATATTCTTTTCATAATTTTGTGATCCTTCAATACTTTATATCTCTTTAGGATATAATATAAATATATATTTAAGATATTGTGGTTTAATATCAAAATTCATAATGGTTTTGTGTATTTTTTACTCAATGACATCAAAGTGATGATAACTATATTGTTTACCCTTCTGTTTTTTATAAATATTATATTCAATAGTTGAGGATGGGAATTTATTAAAATGTTTTATAATAACCATGAAAACATATTATTGAAATTATTTGGATAGAATTAAATACAATAACACATTTAACATTATATAAAATTATATTTTTCAGTATTCATTTTTTTGAAATTTTTATGAGTTTCCCATATTCAAATATTCTTCAAAATCCGTTATATTTTATAGAATTTTGTATATTCACCATAAAATAATTTCTTAACATCTTATAATCAATAATTTTTAACTTCTCTCCATTTTAATTATTTCTTGTGGTCCTCTTGGTTTAAAATTAAAAAAACATTATCTATGTTACAACCTTTAAAATCAAACCACCCAAGAATAATTAAACTGATTGAGTTAAAATAAATTCTATGAATTGTTGATTATAAATTAAATCATGTTCAAATATGATAATAAAAAAATTTCCTTTATTTTAAACTCATTTAGGATTTTAAAATAAAATTCATTTAACATAAAAAAATATAATCATAAAATGAATGTTTAGGTGGGTTATGTTCTTCATTATCCATTTTTTATAAATTTACATTAAATAAATTCAATAACATGACATATACTGCCATGCCATTACACAATCTCATTTGTAGGAGTTCTTTTCATACTTATTTATTAATGAACAAATACACTGGAAATCAATGCACAAATCCAAGGTTGATCTACCATTTTCATTATAACCAAAGGACCCATTATTATTTTTAATAACTATTTTTAGGACATAAAAATATTTAATACCTCATCAATCATTCCGAATGATCTTATGTTCCCCATGAGTTCAAGACTAATCAAATTAAAAATATTTATATAAATACCATATATTTTAATTTCATTTTACACTAATCACCATACATTATAATTAATATTATTAAATTTTAATAGATTTCCTATTCCAGTATTTATAATTTTATTAAAAATGTATTTAATAGATAAAAAATAAAACAAGAAAACATATTTTATTAACAATTCACTTTTTATATATCAACATATTAAATTATATAATCCATTAATAAAATAACCATTTTCCTAATGATGTGTTGTGTAACAACGCCCTTCTAAGTGAAAAAGGAAACTAAATCAAATTTAAAAAGTTTTTTTGGGTTGAATAATTAGTGATAGCTTAGTAGCTAACCAACCAGTATAGTTTCTTATAAAAAATGATGTATAAAATAGATAATATATTTCTATATGTTTTTTGTTATAAAGAATTTAAAAAATAAATGTATAATGTTAGAAGAATATAACAATGTAAAAAAATTTCTTTGTAATGGGTGATTAAATAGTGGATTATTAGTTCAAACATTGATAATTCACACAAATTTCACATGAATTATATGAATCAAAACTACCATGGTCACTCGATCCATTAATCACTTTATTGACACATTATTAATCTCTTTAACATAATCATTGGTCCTCATATATATTCTTCTACATTACACACTAATGGAGTTCAATTTTTCTATTCCTTAATCGAATTGTGCCATGATTTCATCACTTGTTATAAGACTTTAGAGCCTCTAGTCTCTATGTCTCCCTCTATCTCTTGTGACTCTTTGATATGAACATTAACTTTCATTTCATTACCAATACCTTTGATTTATAAACTAATAAATTATCTTGTGAAGAATTAGGTTCAAATGAATTAAATAGAATATATTAAATTCCTTAAATACATTATTATGACCATCCTCTAAAGATCACACTATCTATAATAATGACTTAGCCTAGCATGCAAATAATATAAATGAAGGAAAATAGAGAGAAATATGGATTCATTCGTGTTTCAAATGTATTGTGGTCAAACATGGTTTAAAACTCCACATCCCATTAATTTAGAGCGAATAATCTCTCTACAAATGATGCATCCCCTTTTATAACATTTTTATTTTGAACCTCTCTATATTATTTTATAAATCCATTTCATCCATCCATTTTTGTGATAAATCCACACATGATTTTGAATAATTTTTTCTTTCACTTCCTCTTTATTGCTCCATCGCCACTATCCATGTTTTCATGTAAATTTTCTCCCTTTAATGAATTAGTTGTCATCTAGATATATTTTTTATGAAAACCCAATTTGGTTAAATAGTGTGTATGGGGATTATTTCCAATCACCTTGGACTTTTCTTGTATTTAAAATGTCATGTTTCAAGAAAATCAAGTCATCCTTTATTTGAGAACCCAATCTGACTCATGACTATACTTGAAGGGGGTTCATTATAACCATAGGCTAGTAGCTAGTGCATCGTAACCACTGAATACACCTTATAAAATAGTTTCAACCAAGAAATTTTAAATCAAGGGGGACCTAAAAAAGATCCAATAATAAAATCACCATCAGTTGTATAATAATTCCATTTATGGGTAGATAAAAAATATATTTCACATAACAAGAATAAGTTAAATACATAAATGAATATACACATAATCTACTACTACCATCATTTTAGTAAAAACATAAAATCAGTATTAAACTGATGGGATGGGGAGCCAAGTAGGGAAAAAGGATCCATACAAATAGTTTATAGAATTCACCCATAAGAGAAAGAAAATATCATCAACCCATATTTTAGTGAAACAAAGTATCATTGGTCCACCATTTCACCTCTACGTAACCATACAAACATATCATGAGAATCTATTTCCTCTAATTAGTGCTTTTCATATTCCTACGTCAGATAAACAAAGATCTTCATATTCCTAATGGTGTTTTAAGGGAGTGAGAAAAATTCCTAGTGGTATCCCGCAAAGTGTTCTATAATAAAACATTTTAAAAAAAATCTACAATGTGATTTTTTGAAATATATATATGAAAGAAGCTATATTAAACATTTTAATGAATAATACTTCATAGAGAAGTAGAATTTTAATGAATCTAAAAAACATAGACAAATTATTTAAAATTAACCTTCATAATGTGCATCAAGGGATTGTACCCTAAGATTAGAAAGGATAAGGATGAATAGTAAATTACTTCTTTATCCAACTATCATAATAAGACATGATTATATTACTTTCAAGTGGATTTAGAAAACAAATCACTTCACTAGTCAGGTCAACACTTGAGTAAGTGGAAAGAACCATGTTTTATGTAGGTTAACCTACCCAAGTACTCGAGGATTCCTATGAGTATTATTTTAATACACAAAAATCAAAATCTAATTCCATAAACACATTCATAAGTATCACCACATTCAACATAAAACATGATTATTTTCATTTTATAATATAATTATAGTCATCCAATAGAATATTTCAAACAAATAGGTCCATTTTAAAATCATAAAACATTATTATATTGTTTTTAGAAATTAATTTAAAATCATATAATATATAACAACTAGAAAAAAGCAATAAATAGACCCACCTATCATAATCAATTAAAACCACTTGGAAATAGTGTAAATCCCCTTATAAAGGGGATAATGGGTCATTAAAAGAGAAGAGTGAACCCTAAACATCCAAAATCATGCCATTTAGTTCATCGAACATAATCCATATTCCACCAAATCCTTACTGGTAAAGAATAAATCCAGGGGAAAGATGGATGAGAACTAGTGGATGGAGGACGAATCACTTACCGAAAGTATCGCTTGATGAATCCATGGTAAAATCACTTTTATTCATGTCCTAAGATGAGGGGGAAGGGTTTCTAGAGCATAGATAGAAACTTGAGTTGATTGGGAAGGAAATATAATCTAAGGGAATTCATTTTAATATGGGAATATTATAGTATAATTATTCATTAAATTTGTAAAATCCACATTGTTTGTCCACATAGTATGATAACCCATGCGCCACGTATGTGGGTGGATGTGTCTTCACTGGGTCCCTTTCAATGTTTGGAAGAAGTTTTTTTAAACCATGTTCTATCTATGTAACATAGATCCAAAAAATATATATATGTTTTTTATGATTTCTATAGGTTTAATAAAAACCATATTCCACCTATGTGAATCTCATTATTTCACAAATTTGCCAAAAAATTCAAAAAAACACAGAAAAAATTTTGGGAATGAAAAAATTTAATAAATAAACTAATTAAATACTGAAAAAGAAATTATGGGTTAAAAAATTCTACCCTTCGTTCCACATTTTCCCATGAAGTCAATATGTTTCTTAATCTAAAATAAAATAAGTCCATTTCTCCCTCATATATGTTTCACACCCCATGGCCTCAAGAATATTTGATCCATGATTCCAAATGAACAAAAACTAATCAAAATGATTTATCAAACAAAACTTTGACACATGAGCCAATGATCCAAACTATTTTCTTTGTAATCAATAAATAAATATTTAATTCTAGATCCTCCTAATTCATCACATGTATTGTATGGGTTGTGTTGATTCTTCTTTAATTGATATACAAGAAACACGTCATTGCTGTCCATTTAATATTGTGTTAAATCCAATATGTAACCATCCATCTTAATATAATATGTAACCCTAAACGAAAAAATATATCATAGGGAAATCATATCCTTCTTCCCCAATATTTGATGACTGAGATGAGGTGATGCACAGAGGAGCTCTTAACAACCTACTGAAAAATAATAAAAATGATGGTGAAAATTTCTATATGGTTTATAGTCACTATGATTGATTTATCAACATTATGGAATAAAATAAATCCTCTTGGTCATATCCAAGAAAAGGTTGGGTCCTAAGTGGGAGGTATCACCCACCACTATCCAACAAATAGTGGAATGAAATGGTTGACAATATATTATCATGAATGTGGACATCCAGGGATAAGACAATTAATTTCTATTATAAGAAAAGTGATCAATACCAAATGATAAATCTAGGAACCTAAAAATTATAAAAAAATAAAAATTAATCATATCTTATATATAATGATTTTCCTACTCTTTATTACCATCTATTTTGAGTTTGTAAGGTGTACTGAGCTTCATCTAAGGGCCCATATTCTCTAAAAGACCTTTCTAGAACAATGATGTAATACAAGGGTCCCTGTTATATATGATTATGGATAGTAAAATGATATATCCTCATCACTTGTTGAATATATAGATCCTCGAGTTCTTATATCATCATACTTTAGTTGATTTTTATGAAGAAGGTAGATTTATTCAAGCGATCATTCACTACCAAAATTTAATTTCTTCTCTGAGGTGTTTGAGAAAATAAATTAATGAAATCCATTGATACCTAATCCTATATTGAAGTAGTAAAAGGAAGAGGGTGAATAAAAAATGGTTTACTAGTGTTTGGATTTTACCTATTGGCATATATAACAAAAATACATTAAATATAACATTTATCATTGCATGCCTAGCCATAAATAATGAAATTTCATATCATAGTACGTCATTATTGGATGAGGATGGACAACTATCTGATATGGGTGGCAGCCTTCCAATACTACCTTCCTTATACATAAAGGGATTGTATTATTATATTTGAGACAAAGAAAGACTCTTGTAGATAACGACCACTCACTATAAGACACCACACCAAATAATGTTCCCTAGATATGCTATTATTGTTTATCATCTTATTTTTTACAAGTGATAGGTTTATGAAGTGAAAGAGTAAACTAAATAATTTCCTAGAAAGAATAATAATTATTCTTTTTAACCTCTGGTATACTATATCAATGAGACTCATAAGGTTAATTTCCTCACTGATTCCATCCTAGCGAATGAGGACAATTTATTTCTTAAAGCATAAGTGACAACATCAAACTTTTCTGATGTATTAGTGGGATAAAAATACTTTATCATGTGGTATTCTATCCATTCAAAATACCTTTGTTTTTTGTCTTTCTATGTGAAACAATAACCATATATATTATAATTAGTGAAAACTCAACAAAAATATATTTCCACCATCATTTAATTTCTTGAAAAATATTAGTCTACCTCAGGTCAATGGTAATGTAATCTCTCTCATGAAAGTAGAGATTTTTGGAACCTTAACCTAATATATGATTTCACTTCACGGGGACACAGAATATATACATAAAATATTAATCATAAAACACTATAAAACATTTACCAAAATTAAATTTAATCAATATTGAGATCTTAAAATAAACCACAATATTTCTTTATTGAATGAAACAAGAAAAAATGAACTCTATATGAATTTTACCTCTTTCTAAGAGAGAATGGTTAATGTAAATTCTTGGTTTGATAAATCCTTAATGATGTTGCAATACTAACAAACTAATATGTAGAATCTTTGTATATCAAATTCAATCAATGGATTCTCAAATGATATATTGACAATCACTATTCCATGAATGACTGAAATATCTTTCTCAAACACAACATCTCCAAAAAATTTATCATCTCGAATATAGAAGTTTTACTTGGACAACTTGGTGTAAATATTATTACCTCAATGTATTCTGAAGATGATATGAATGTACCAATCATGATCTTTTCTTGTATTCTATTACCCAATTATATCATTAAAAACTGTGACAAAACAATCAAGATACTGATATAATATCCATTTCATTAAAGCCAAAAATATATCAAGATAATTAGTCATTCTAAATAGAAGGAAAAGTTAATCATAGTGGTTATAACTACTTTGAAAAGAAATTTTCAAATTTGAACCCACCCACCCTAAGACGGTGATTTCTAAACCGATGATTAATCATATAGAATAACTGACCATTCTTTAACTAGTCAAGTAAGGCATTGATGTGGGGAAAGGGATATTTATTCATGATCATGGCCCAGTTCATTTTTCCATAATATATGGATAATCCAAAATAACACTCATATTTCTTATAAACCATCATAGGGTCCACTCATAGAGACACACTATGGGGAACAAACCCCCTAGTCTCTATATCATATAGAAATATTTTTTGCTCCCTTAATTCAGTTGGATTCATGTGATATGATGGAGTAAAAATAAATTTTTAACTGGAATCAAATCAATAGGTAATTTAACCTCTTTCATAATGTAAATCCTTGATAAGTCAACTAGGAACCCATTGGTAATTCCCCGGACCACATGATGTAACACACTCCTAGAATTCCATTCACCAATTTATAATTAAAACAGAGGAAACAAGGAATTTCAACATATTTACTTTAGGAATTTTGGGAGTAACATAACAGAAATATATATATCAAACTCCATTGAAAAGTCGATCATTCACATAATAGGTTGTTAAAAATACCCTTTGGTGAAATAAATTTATATAAACATTTAAATCATTCATCCAAACGATCTCAAATATAATTTCAAATAGGTACATCATTAGAATGATAAAAAACCCAAGTCAACTACACATCAAAATAAGAGATTATACATGATGGAAACTAATATATGTTTTCACTATTATTATAAAAATGAGTTGATATTTCCACGACATATAGAATGATCTCTTATAGAATATTCAAAATATCATAAATATGGGAAGAAATAAATAATTTAGAACAAATGGTACAAAATAGTGAAACTATTATAGATGATAAAACAAGAATAATACCTCTCATTATAGTCAGCCTGATGTTAGATGTTTTGAGGACCTTCACCACTACATGAAGCTACCTACACTCCAAAAAGGTTTGAAAAATACCACAAACCAAAGGCTCATCCCTTATCTATATAGAGTCATGATATGATTCACTTCTTTTAACATACTCTTGAGAAAGTGGTCCATTAAATTTTATAGGATTAGACAACATTGGGGATCCCAACGGGGTAAGGGGTCCCACACCACTCTTCTCCATAAATCTCATTTTTAGACACTTATAAATGTTACCCATATATATAAAAATTATATGGACATAAATGCCTCTTTTAATGATATCTTAACATGACTCAACATCCTATGCTAGTGAAACATAGGGTCTATACCTCCCATATGCATAGATATAGTTAGTTGAGATGGGAGACAAGAAGCATGGTTACTACCTAAACTATATTTATCTTCTTTCCACTTACTTTATAGTATTCTATGTTCATTACCAAATGTAAAGGGATACTCCCCAATCAAATATGAAATCCCAACATGGTTAATTTCCACTATCAAGGCTCGATCCACGTACTTGGTAAAATATGGAAGCTTATAGAACAATATATAATATTCAATATCCAACTAAAATCCCATTGGAAACTTCTATGTTTTCAAAATTTCATTGGTAATGTTATTAGGAGTGAAATGAAAAAATTTGGGTAATTATATAGAATACTCCATAACTATCTGATCACCCCGTTAGATGACTACAAATTTTCTGGACATTTTCAAAGACGTAATCTCATGATAAAAATTCTAAGTAATGAAAATATTAAAATTTATCTAGTATATATTGTCATACTTCCTCGCCTGATCAACTAACTACCATTATATCTAGAGAGGTTCCTCAAGTTCAAAATCATTATCTTAAAAAATTCATGAATCAAGAGTACCATTAAATTTGAATATTATTTCAATATTTTCAAGAAAATATTCATATTCATGAGAGTTTTACTTTCATATAATGAAGGATGTTAATTTAAAAAAACTCATACGCATGGATATGATTAAAACCTAAGTTGGAATATTTATCATTAGTGGGGTTGGGAATCATTCCATATTTTATAGATCAAACTATTTGAAAAATTACCTCAATCAATCCATGGTCAAAATGAGGTTACGTTGATGAAAATGTTTCCACCACCCTCCCTGGAGAGTTTACATGGGGTCTTCATGGAGGCATGGTACTATATAAAATAAAATAAAAATTAATGTTTCAAAACATTTAACCAAATAACTAAAAAACACATACAAATTTAGAAAAAAATTATTTATGGTGTAAGAAAAGGGATACAACAACCCACTCTTTTCCATAGACATGGACTATATGAATGGTTTTCAGACCATAAATTTTTTAAATAAGTAAGAGTAAAATTACTCTAAAAACATAATATCATTCCCAACATCCCTTAGTGACCCCAGGTAATGTATTTAAAGTGTGTGATAGTGACTTCCTCAAAACCTATACCTAATTCACCATAATTCTTGATTCTATCTAATATGAAATCCCAAATATTATAAAAAAATATAAAGTCTCATATATCATTTTCTCATGGACCAACCTAAGTCACCTCATATCTAGTCACTCAATCGTTCTCATAAAAAGGCCAAATTGTTGTTATCAATACCCATGGGAAAAAAACTAGTGCCTAATAATAATTAAATTATTTGTTGGGAATTATTTATCTGAAGCCTAGTTAAATAAAGGGGTCCTAACCAAGAACTATACAGGATCACAACATAATTTGGAAGTTATTAACCATAATTGAATGATAAAAATAATATAGAACATGAAATTAATAGAGTTAATAACTATAATTATCATAACCACATGCCACTATGAAAAAATACTTTTAAAAATATATAGTCAAAATAAAGGTGACTAGATGGGGAGTCGATCATTTAATGCATGATCTATATAAATAGTCTATAAAATGTACCCAAAATAGGCAAAAAAAACTATAAACTTGTCTCCATGTGACAAGGGGTATAATACTGCCACCATATGTAACATCCCTGACCAGGAATCCACTAAACTAGTGGTCCAATCTGGGTGGTTACAAAACCTTAATCATGCCTCCACATACACGAAAGGTTTCCGACTAGCAGCATGGGTCAGAATAGTCAATTGGGGAGACTACGACACCTTTTATCAGAGTAAACCACTACAGAATATTAACAAAATAACAGAATAAAAATCAATAATACAAGATCATGAATTAAAAACCATTTCCTCAAATGGGGTAAAACCATGTCCAATAGTAAATACGGCATGCCATGCTATAAGTGAAAAAGTGAAAAAATCCCAAAATGAAGTCAAACTGCCAAAATCCCTAAAATGGTCCCAGCACAAAGTTTGGGTCTTCCAACACGCACACCCATGCCAACCCAACTGCCTAACAGGGGCATTTTCCCTTCTCCTAACCTGCAAACACGAAGTATTCTCAAGTATCCAATGACGGTCTGAGCAGAGTGTGAGTACAACTCAATAAGCCACTACCAACGGTGTCTACAAAATATCTGGTATAGAAAATTGTGCATGCAAAAGGGAAATGAATAAAAAATGAAATGGTAAAGATTAATTGCCATTAGCCAGTTTAGGACTATTACCAACATTTATTACCATTTCCATAATTTACCATTTAATTCCATTTCCCATTACATACCATCTCCAACACATTTATCAAGGGTTCATCACACAACAAGTTACACGGGCTCAAAGTACACAAACACATCCATGAGAAAAAACACACAGTTTTCCTATCTCACTAGGAACAAATTCCTCATTTAAAACATAACCTCACCTCGAAGTATCTATCCAGGTAGATGTCAGGCATTTCCTCACCACAAAGCATCAGTCTATGTGGATGCAACCAATGGAGAAATAGAGCATAAGTCCTATCCCTACCTCATGAATTAGGGTTGGAGTTTAGAGCCTCAGTCCAACTTGACCTGTGGGCATAGATCCTCAGTCAATACCCTACAATACCATGATATATACACGTCCTATAGATATATGTAACCATGAACTATTTACACAACATCACAACCATTTCCCAAGGTAAACATAAACCATAAAAACAACATGAGATTCAACACCATGCCATAACCCATTAACAGATTCACCATATTTCAAATCATTAATCCATTTATCCCAATTCCATTTTATTATGCTTATCTCACTAAGAATTCATTCACCATGCCCATCTCACTAGGCTTGTTCACTATACCTAACTCACTGGGTTCATTAACATGCTCATAACCCACTTTTTTATGGTTTTTAATCACTTACACTTATCAACACAATATCCCTTAGATTATTACCTAGATTAGGTGAACCACCTAGCTTATACCCTAACACTAGTAGTCACCCCAAAATGTTTATCACGGGATCTACATGATTACACAAAAAAATCACTTATTCTTCCCAAATCCCTTTGTCTGGGGGAGTCGGCTCATCCCATGGGCGGCCCTCGATTTGTGTCATTACCCTCGAAACATCCCATGGGGATCGTGAGGCTCTTCATTTACCATTTATATAATAATTTCACTTAAACATTCCATTGGTAAAAAAACAAACCAAATGATACCCAAGAACAAAACCAAACATGCACAAATCCTCAAATAATCAATGGGATATAACATGTGGACCACCTACCTCGATTCCGTGGTTGAACACACTCTTAATCAATCCCTTAGATTCCAATTCAACCAACCACTACTGAAAAAATTACCTATACCCACGGTTCAAAACCATGGATATAACCCCCAAAACCATTGGTATAGCCTCTAACCATGCTTTTTTTTAACCGTGGGAAACTATGGCATTGGGATAGGTCCACAGTCTATACCCAATATTTGGAAAACCATGGGTATGGTTTTGTTTGCCACTGTGTCAAAGATTCATATCCATTTCCACACTGTCAATTCATTTTACCCACAGTTTTAAAACTGTGTGTGTAAATAGTTCAAAAATACAGCATATAGGTGTTGAACCCATGACTAGCACTTATGAATCAATGCGCCTCACCAGTTTGGATACAAAACATACGTTAATATATATCTGTATTTTGAAAAATATATTAATATGCATTGGTCTTAAGAAAAATCACTATGGTGGGTTTTTTTTCTCGTCTACCTCTAAAAATCACCAGCACCGAACCAACATGACTAAGTCACTTGATGTAACATTTATATACATTTATTTAAATATATTAATCCCGCTCGCTGTATTAGAAAAAATGATCTGATGAGATTCGAACTCCCGACCGCCAGAACTAAGAAACAACCACAGACCAATCGATCTATGGCAGTTATATGTTTTCATATTTGCATCTATTTAAATATAATAATTTAATCCATGGGTATAGGAAGGATAACCGTGGGTATAGGATTTCCCACCATTTTTTTGTGTCCCACAAAATATTTTTTTCCACCATAACACGGTAAAGATATACCCAAGGGTTTACATAACTGTGGGTATAGGTCTTTGAAAAGAAAACCCTATACCCATATCTTTTCCCAAAACCATGGGTATATGGGTTTTTCCCCCACGGTTTTGGTAAATCGTGAGTATAGGTCATCAAAAAAACCTATACCCACATTTGTTCCCAAAACCGTGGGTATAGGTTCCTGTAAAATATATATACCCAAATTTTTGAAAGATCGTGGGTATAGGGAACCCATATACCCATGGTTTTTCTTAAAACCATCAGTATATGGCTATTTTTTTGTAGTGAACCATTGAAGCTTAAACCTAAATCTCACTCAAAGGGTAGGGTTTTAGAGCTTTGGAAGGAGAGGTGAAGAAAATATAAACCCCAAACTCAAAAGATAATCAAGGATGTGATTAGCATTACCTAAATCTTGGATCCACAACCAACGACACCAAAACACCTTAGAAATAGGGGAGATTGATCTCCGGGAGCCCTTGGGAGATTTGGATCATCCCAAGGATGAAGATAAGAGAAATGGGAGGAAATCCCGAGTTGGGGTTAAAAATCCCTGAGTGGTCAAATTGTAATTTTTTAGAAGTCTCTAGGCCACACGGTTTACCCGCACGGTTTTCCAAACACTACGCAGACCATGCAGATTCTTCTGTCCCAAAAAGGCCACCTCACATGGTTTACCCGAATATTTTTCCAAACCATGCACAAACTATGCAGATGATTTTCCCAAAGGAGACCCCTAGCATAGTTTTTCCGCATGGTTTGCCAAATCGTTCACAAACCATGTAGAGGCATTTTGGGGAAATACATTCTATTGTATGGTTTACCTAGGCTTTTCGCACTATTTTTACTAACCGTGCTCAAACAATGCGGCCTACCTAGAAAACTCATTTTCTCCACTTTTCAGGTCTCAAACCCTCAGAACACCACCGAGCCTCTTCTAGGACATGGCTAAGAACTTAATTTTCCAAAACTAGTGATTCAAACCCAAACTAAAATGAAAACATTCCATTCCATGATCTGGGATCTTATAATATCCCCACCTTATAATGGCTCGTCATCGAGCTGAGCTTCCAAGATTCATTTCACTTCTAAGGAAAAGAGATCTGGCCACTGAGCTCGCAGATCTGATTTTTTCTCTCAAGTTTCTTCTTGAACATTTCCATGATACCACAATACTCGCCCCAATGGTATAACTTTTCCCCTCAAGACATTCTTACAATGATTCCCAACACAAACTGGATGCTCTTCAAAGGATGCCTCAGCCTAAATCACAAAATCGTCAACATCCACCATATGAGTTAGTTCAGGTTGATACCGCAGAAGCTGTGACACATGAAATAAATCATGCATCCCACAATACCATTGTGAAAGAGCCAATCAGTACGCCACCGGCCAGATCCTCTCCATAATCTCAAACCGCCCCACATACCTGGGTGTCAACTTTCCCTGTATCAGAATCTATCGGTGACCCAACCTTGGTGACACCCAAAGGAACACACTATCACCCACCTCGAACTGAAGAGGTCTTTGTATCCAATCTGTATACGACTTATTCCAACTCTGAGATGCTTCCGACTATTTATCTATCAACTCAACCTTCTCCGATGTATCCTGCACGAGACTTGGTCCCAACATCTCAGTTTCACAAGCTTCCAACTAACACAGGAGAGATATACATGGTCTCTGTAGACGCCGGAAAAGTCCGTTGTTCCCAAACGAAGCTCCGGATGCGGAAAGCGAGGTCATATTTGGAGTCGGAAGGATGTTTCTGAGGGCCCGGAGGCCTTGCGCGGAATTTGAGAGGCCCGCGCGCAAAGGTGATGTTCCGCGCGCAAACCCCCCGAGATGCGCGCAAGGCGCCGGTCCGGCGCGCAATTTTGCGCGCCGCGGGTCCGCGCGACTCCCTTCCGCGCCGCGCCCGATTCCGCGCCCGCGAGAAGAATTTCGCGCTCGCACCCTGGATTCCGCGCCCGGGGTTGCCTATAAATATAAGGCGACCCCCAACGTTTCAAAGGTTGCTGGAAGTCGAAACGTCTCTCGTGCGCGCAATTCAACCCCTTCCGCGCGCAATGACGAACTTCAGGTAACCTCCTTTCTTTCGCGCAAGAAAGCCTCGGGGTCCGCCTTCGCGCGCAATCCCTGCTGGCTCCTTTCCTTTGAATAAAAACTCACCCTAAGGCCTTTGCGCGCAAAAGAACCCGCTTGCGCGCAATTGCCCCCGGGGTGCGCGCAATCCGGCCCGATTGCGCGCACCCCCATCTTTCAAGTGGCCATTCATTAGAGAATGAGCCGTTGCCCCCGCGCGCTATCCGAAGCCCGGAGTGCGCAATCTCAAGCATCCGCGCGCAAGGCGCTGGCCCAATTGCGCGCCAGCCGCCCCGATTGCGCGCCGGCCCGCAGTATTGCGCGCAAAGCTTCCTTTTTGCGCGCAATCCGCCAGGGTCGTCCCCCTTGACCTCCTAAGGGTACCCGCCTGTGTGGCACCCGATGATTCTCATCCCGGGTGCCCGCACCGTGCGTTGTCTTCCCGTGCGGCCCTACAGGTTCGTGCGAAGTGACATGCACCCATCGTCCGCGCTGCAAGACGTTAAACTGCCAAGTGCTTCGTCCGACAACCTATGCCCAGCATGACGTTAAACTGCATATTCGTCCCGCATGACGTTAAACTGCGCATTCGTCCTGCATGACATTAAACTGCGCATACGTCCAGCATGACGTTAAACTGCATATTCGTCCAGCATGACGTTAAACTGCACATCCGTCCAAGCTGCACGACGTTAAACTGCCTAGCCCCCATCGTCCGTGCTGCAAGACGTTAAACTGCCAAGTGCTTCGTCCTCAACACATGACGTTAAACTGTACTTCGTCTGGCAAGACGCTAAACCGTCCGCAACCTGATCCCGTGCTCTGCACGCAGGGTCTCCCCCGGTTTGGATGTGGCCCCCACCCGCTCGTCTCTGCAGGGATGTCGGGATTGTCCCCCTTTTGGGACGATTTAATGGGAGTGGCTTTTCCCTACGGGGGCAGGGTATTACAAACCCCTAGTTTCTCGTGGGAGGCTGCACGTGTGTATCTCCATTGCGCCTCCCCACTGCCGAAGCCAGTAGAGGGTCTGACTGGGATCGAGGTGTCTTCTGCTTTCGGTCCAAGTCCCTTCCAACTGAGTTTTGCAGCATCCGGGCTGCCTCAAGTGCGTAAGTCCTGACAGAATGAACTACGTGGACTTTGATCCCTGTCTTCTATACAGGGTACGTAGGAAGCCTCCCCGAGGTTCAAGCCCACCACCTGGTCGTCCCGGTCGTATTTACGTCCGTTCGTCCATCAGTGGACCCCTCCAGGGTTCACGCTTGCGTTGATTCACCTATGAATCTGCCCCTGTGGGAGACTGCCCGTGTGTATCTCCACGGTGCCTCCCCACAGCCCCCCTTTTCCATTTCCCCTTTTATCGTCCCGCATGACGTTAAACTGCGCATTCGTCCTGCATGACGTTAAACTGCGCATACGTCCAGCATGACGTTAAACTGCATATTCGTCCAGCATGACGTTAAACTGCACATCCGTCCAAGCTGCACGACGTTAAACTGCCTAGCCCCCATCGTCCGCGCTGCAAGACGTTAAACTGCCAAGTGCTTCGTCCTCAACACATGACGTTAAACTGTACTTCGTCTGGCAAGACGCTAAACCGTCCGCAACCTGATCCCGTGCTCTGCACGCAGGGTCTCCCCCGGTTTGGATGTGGCCCCCACCCGCTCGTCTCTGCAGGGATGTCGGGATTGTCCCCCTTTTGGGACGATTTAATGGGAGTGGCTTTTCCCTACGGGGGCAGGGTATTACAAACCCCTAGTTTCTCGTGGGAGGCTGCACGTGTGTATCTCCATTGCGCCTCCCCACTGCCGAAGCCAGTAGAGGGTCTGACTGGGATCGAGGTGTCTTCTGCTTTCGGTCCAAGTCCCTTCCAACTGAGTTTTGCAGCATCCGGGCTGCCTCAAGTGCGTAAGTCCTGACAGAATGAACTACGTGGACTTTGATCCCTGTCTTCTATACAGGGTACATAGGAAGCCTCCCCGAGGTTCAAGCCCACCACCTGGTCATCCCGGTCGTATTTACGTCTGTTCGTCCATCAGTGGACCCCTCCAGGGTTCACGCTTGCGTTGATTCACCTATGAATCCGCCCCTGTGGGAGACTGCCCGTGTGTATCTCCACGGTGCCTCCCCACAGCCCCCCTTTTCCATTTCCCCTTTTATCGTCCAGCATGACGTGAAACTGTGATCCACCCGGCCGTTCCATCCCCCTCCGTGCGAGGTGGTTAGGTTCAATCCTCCGCCCGGCGGCCTCGACCTCTTCGTGAGTCGGCTTGCCGACGTCCAGCATGACGTTAAACTGTATGCCCGAACTACGTTGACTTTGATCCATGTTAACGCGCGGTACGTAGGAAGCCCCTCTGGGGTCCAAGCTCTTCACTTCATCATCCATCCTGATCCTTACCCGGGCCGCCACATCCCGGTGGGGTCATGCCACTTCACTCCACTCCACGTTACTTGGGAAGCCGCCCATGTGCTGGCCCCAGCGTCGGAGGTTCCCCGCAAGGGGTTCTGTCATCTGATCCACTTTTCGTGTTGATCGGTCCGATGCCGTCCCCGCTGGACGTTAAACTCGCGGCATACCCCGTGTTAAACACGGGAAGCTGAGGAAAACCTCAGGTGACACAGTTCCCCGCACCCAGTGCGGGATGCCTCAGGCCATCATGCCTTCGAGAAGCCCTATTAGGGACGAAAGACAGATGTGCAGAGCCGCAGTGTTACGACACGCCCCCAGCACCCAGAGCCACCCGGCCTTCTCACTGCAGGTTGCTGCCCCGCCCAGACTCCTTGGAACGTCCGGGCGGAAGCAGCGTAATTAACCGGTGTCCATGAAGATATGGCACCGGGAACGAGATTCACGAACATTCTTAAGTCTATGAGGGAGACCCGGATTAGGCGACGAGTTCCGAGGAGACGTCCAAGGATGGAGGAGCCGACATCCCATCATCCCGGTTTCGATCAAGGAGCAGACGCCCCTGAATAAGGGACGGATGCCGCCCGCCCTTGGAAAGTGGGACTGCGGGACCACAAGCCGCGCGCCCATCCCCTCGGGTTGACGGGTGCACGCGCGAACGCGTCCTGGCGGAACAGCGTAACCCGACGCACATCCGCACCGAAACAGAAAAATGGTGAACCCGACGTGAATCTCTTCTCCTCGATACGAAGACCGATGGCTTTCAGAGGTGTTGGAAGACCGGCGTGTTGCCTGGCCAAGCATTCAGTCTTACCCGCCAGGGGCTGGGGAGGGGACATCGGGCACTCCCTCTCGCAACGTCGAGGGCCTGGGTTCCCCCCACGGAAGGCGTCGTGGCGCTAATGGTTGGTTGTCGATTCCTTTTTCCTGTCAGTGTTAATGGGTCTTTCTCCCTGCTTTCAGAAATCAGGTCGCCCGATCCAGTGCCCGATCGCCACCCGCCCACTGGCGCAGGGACAGGGGAAACACCGACACGGCTACTCCGCGCGGTCCCGCCCGTTCCGCAGCCATCCCAGCAGCCGCAATTGCGGGACGACCACGCCCTCTCTCCCCCTCGGAGGTCATCCGGAGAAGGGTGATCAACACCCTGGTGCGGAGATACGAGGAAGAGGGAGTCATCCCCACTAGGGAAATGGCTCGCCTAGACCTTGGGGAGGCTGCGCCTCGCCACCACCACCGCCCCCGAGGGCCGCGCAGGGAGGCACCGCTGCCTACCTCAACGTCCAACCGCTTCGGGAGCTTATCCCCGGAGCGCTCTGACAGTTCCCTTCCCTACGCGGATGAGGTGGAAGAGGCCCGGGATCACCCTATCCGGGATTCGCTCCAGGGATCTACGGTAAGGACTCCCGCCAGGCCACGGCGCCACCGCCGCCAGGTCTCTCCAGTCGAAGAGCGGGCTCTCCACCTGCCCGCGCCGCTCATCCCGACTCGTCTGTCTCGACGCCAACGTCGGGCACGAGCGGAAGAGGATGCCCACCTTGGGGCTCTAGCAACAGCGGCCGCATTGGCCCGAGCCACCGCTGGCTCCAGTCGCCAGGCCTCTGTGCATCCTGAGCGGGGGAACTCCTATGCCCGACCCGGATCGAGGCCCCGACCGCCCCAAAGGCAGGTTGGGTCGACTCTCCCGGTTGCTGGCACTGGCAGTAGCCACCGCGGACCACCTCGCGGTAGCGCTATTCACCGGAAGGATCTACTCTGTGTGGCCGATCCAGGAGGCATGGGTCATCCCACCTTCCGATCCCGGCCCGGAGTCCTGCCCGGAATCATCTCTCCCCGCGTCCCCTTCGATATCTGTCCCGGTGCCCTTCGCACCTCGGTTCCCAGTCCTCTCGGCCCCAGCACCAGTGCGGCCGGAGGACGCCAGGACAGAGATCAGCCCTGCCCCGAAGAACCACCCAGGGGCAGGAAGGCAAGGCGTCGACGCCGAGGGAAGAATGTTGCGGAGTTCCGGACAGAGATCCAACCGGTTTGCTTCTCTGACTCAGAGGCGGAGTACGATTCGGCGACAGAACCCCTTCCCCAATCCCGCCAGTCAAGGGCAGGGGTAGGAATGCGGCACGTCAGCCTCGTGCTCCCCGAGAGCGAGATCGATGTGATCCCCGCGTCTCTCCGAAGGTATATCCGGAGTAACGAGGGCCTGGTAGACCCCCAGGGATCAAACTTGCGGTTGGTACCGGCCCCTCCGGAAGTGCCTTCCGTCTCGGTCGGAGAAGCCGGAGACTTTTTCTGGGGACCGACGGTCGAACCACGATCTGGTGCTCCCTCGGCGAGCACCGATGCTACGGCAGGATATTCGCTCGCCGGCCCGTCCTATCGTGATGTGGTAGCCAGGCCACCGCCACCCTCAGGGGGAGGTCCGGGATATGGAGGCCAATCGGCCTGCTCGCCGTATTCACCGCCGGCCAGCCCGTCGGCCCGGCGGCCCGCCTCGGCACCACTACCAGTTCCCCGTCCATTCCCAGCCATTGAAGAGGACCAAGGAGATCTGAGTCCCGAGTTTGAGTCGTGGAGCTTCTGGACCGTCCTTGCAGAGGGCCACTTCCCTGAGAAGTTTTGGCCAGTCGCAGGACCGGGCTTTGATGCACCCGAATCGCTCACCCCGGATGAGTTCGAGTGCTTCCGCCGAACTCTCCGGGAGACTCACTCCCGTCTTCATTGCCTACAAATGCCATACCCCGGGAGTCAAGCGCACCTGGAGGATATTGGTGAGCAGTGCCGTCAAATTGACCTGGCCATGCTCCCCGCGGTTCGGCACCCCGGGTCATTTGGGCACCATGAGGCCCTCCAACAACGATGCGTTGAGTGTTTTCAAGTACTCCGCAAAGTTATCGAGGAAGCCACTCCCCACGTGTATATCCGTGGATGGGGGCAGTACGCTGCCCTACGCTTCAGTGTGATCCGCCGACAGCCCGATTCGCTGGGTGGCCCTGAGGGTATATCCCCAGGGACAGGAACGGTCAATATGGCTGACCTGTCGGGAGAGGGGAACGACTTGGAACTTCTCGACGGGGGCTTCCCCCCCGAAGACAAGCCGTCGTCAGATCCATCAGTGAGAGTTACTCGTCATCAGAGAAACCTCCTGGGGCTCCCCGCACCCACTGAAGCACTGACGTTAAGCCGAAACGTCAGCAAAGGAAAAGAGCACAGCGAGGCTGTAAAGCCCGCCGACCCATCTGCCTCCATGCAGAGGGCAGAGGAGGATCCCGAGAAGGCTACGCTACGTCAGCAGCTCGCCGAACAGAAGAGGCTGGTTGACCAGCTCCTCGCCGAGCGCGCTGCAGAACGGCGGCCTGACTACGGTGATCCCAGGCCAGGACAACAGGGACCGGAACAACCGCACCTCGACGAGACTCTCCCGGGCAACCGTGATCATGCCGTGTTCGCCGACAGGAGAGAGGCCATTGCCTATGGCAAGAGGGCGCGGTATGTTTCGCCACACCCTCCCGAGCGGCGTGACTACCTGAGAGATCCCGCTCGGATTCCTCCCGCTGCCCCAAGGGTCGCTCCGCCCGCCATCCCACGAGCTGCCGAGTTCGACGACCCGGTCGACGACCCGATTGAAGGGCCATGCAATGCGCTCGTGGTTAGAGATCCTCGCCAGGACTGGAACCCATGTCCGGACGATCCGATGGCGGCACTCATTGCCCGCTTGGAAGCCTTGGAGACTCGGCAGGTGGCGATCCCACCGGACGGCAAGCCCTACCCAGCATGGGTGGATGACATGCCGGCGCCTCCGGGATTCGGGAATCCCACTTTCGCCCCCTTCAACGGGACTGGAGATCCGCCACAGCATTTGGCCCATTTCAACTCGAGGTGCGGGCCTATGTTGGGGACTCCGGCGCAGCAAGAGGCCGCTAAGCTTCGCTGCTTTGTCCAGACACTGGAAGGGCCAGCATTTGTCTGGTACAGCCAGCTTCCCGTCGGGTCGGTAACCAGCTGGGAGGACCTCCGTAGACAGTTCCTCTACCAGTTCAGTTCCACGACCCGGAAGACGAGTATCGCAGACCTCTTCAAGTGCAAGCAGAGGCCTGATGAGCGAGTCGCGGACTTCGTCGCCCGATGGAAGGGTCTCACGTATTCCCTTGACATGCCATTGACTCAGGAGCAGTTGCTGACAATGTGCGTCGGGAACGTCAAGACCGAGCTGGTCCCTTCCCTGATTACTCAGAATTACCCCGGAGGGTTCAGGGACTTCTCAGACAAAGCTCAACGTCTTGAGGAAGCCCTGCAACAGGCCAGCCAGGCACACCCGCTGCCTCCTATGATTCCTGCAAGGAGAGCCAGCAGGGCTGAGCCTGCTGCTGTGGCCCAGATAGAGGCTCCCAGGCCGTTGGAACTGCTGCCGGTGAGGCCAGCTCCGCAGCCTCGCAGGAATCCGCCTCCACGGGCTCAGTTCCCGGCCCAGCAACGGCAGCCTCAGAACCGGCCGGCCCCTCCGCGTAATGTACCGCCACAACCTAGGCGAGATAATCAGGGTCCACCTCCTCGGCAGGCCCCTCCAGCCCCTCGTCAAGATCGCGCTCCCAGGGGCCCGCGACACCTGACGTACTCATTCCATGAGGATCAGGTCCCCGGTTATTTCCAGAGCGCCCTGGAGCAGAGGATTGTGCGACTGCCTGAGTGTTGGAAGCCAGAGGAGGCACATCTCACGGATAACCCCCGCTACTGCCCCTACCATCGGGCCCTGGGGCACACCATCCAGCGGTGCTATGTGTTTAAGGACTGGCTCCAAGACCAGATTGACAACAATGTAATCAGGTTGGGCCCAGCTCCAGCACAGGTAGCGGGCGTGTTCGTGGGATCAGATGACGATGGTGGTGATGGGGAAGAATGGCAGCTGGTCTCCGACCGCGGATCCCAGAAGTACAATAACTGGATGGCCCGCAAGACGACCATTCGCGCCCAGGGAATCATCCGTGCGCGCTTGAATCAGCCTGAGCCCCCAGAACCCGCGGGTGCTGCTTCAGCATCGTCGTCCCAGTCTGCCTCCTCCAAGAGGAGCAAACGGCGGCAGCGCAAGAAGGAAGAGCGCGCCCCGCCAGTTCCCCCACTATCTCGTACTCTCGGCGATTTCATGCCCCCGGAGATGGGGGTCCCTCCTCGGATCCGCCCGGTGATGGATGATTCGTCCGATGACGGTATTGGGTACGCTTCGGTTAACACCGTCGAGCTGGTAAATCCCTTTTCGGTTCCCGACGTTGAAGAACACCAGGTGGACCTCCCTAGTGTCCCCGGTCGTCGCCACCGTCGGAAGAACCGCAGCAGCAGGAGTCGCCGGGGCACAGCCGTCGGTACCTCCGGCCAGGCCGTGCACGCCACTGAGACTAGGCAGCAGGCTCAAGATCGAGCTCAGCGTGCGCAGGCCCCCCATTCGGGGATGACGGATTCGCCTCCGCCACTGTTTGTGGTGTGGGACCAGGCAGAACCGCCTCAGCCGCGTCGCGACCAGCTCCGCCCTGCCACAAGTCCATCCCGGCCTCCTGACTCCAGTACGGTGACCATTTTTCGGACTGCGACCAGTGAACAGCGAGATGCGCCAAGTACCAGTCGGCCGCCGACCCAACCGGTAAGGCCCGTCATGCCACCAACCGCAGAGCAACCTCCTGCAACCAGGAGCTCGCGCTTGGCCAAAAAGTATGATGTCCTGAAGCACTTGGCCGACATCCCAGCAAGGCTCTCCATCCTTGAGGCTCTGCGCATGTCATCTGAGATGCGCGAGGCACTCGCTGAAGCCCTGAAGAGCCCCCTCCAGTTTGAGACAGAGGTTGCGGCTGTAGAGGCCTTTCACGCCGAAACGATCGAGGACGCCGAATGTCAGGCAGTTATCTCGTTCTCTGGCAAGGATGAAGACCCTCCTATACAGGGACACATTCGTCCGCTGTATGTCACTGGCCAGTTCAACGGCCTTGAAGTCCGGCGTTGTCTTGTCGACACGGGGTCCGGGATTAACCTGATTCCAACTCGGACGCTCCGGAGATTGGGGTTGTCTGAGGATGACTTGATTCCCTCCGACCTCAGGATCCAGGGGTACGACCGCACCGAGAAAACCCCGGTCGGCAAGATACGTTTGAAGACCCAGTTCGGTGATTTGGTTGCCAACACCGAATTCATGGTAGTCTCTCAGGACACTGCGTATAACGCATTGATGGGCAGGCCATGGCTCCACCTTCATGCGGCGGTTCCCTCATCATACCACCAATGCCTCAAATACTCCCTTAATGTCGAGTGGGCGTGCTTCAAGGAGATGCCTCTCCTTTTGCCTCATGTGAAGCCCGCTATCTGGACGCGGACTATTACAAGAGCAAGGATAAGCAGATCCTGGCAGGTGAGGTTGAGCCTGTCGCTGTTGCAAGCGATCCTGGGCAAGTCTGGATGACGCTTACGTCCTCCCGATTCACCGGTTGGACGTAGCCATGGTTTCGACGGCCTGTGAGTCTCCTGATGAGATGACCGCGACCGCCCGTGCCAGCACCAGCGGCCCAACAAGATCTGGTGGCCCCAATGCAGTTTCCAACGCAGTCTCTCCCGTGGATGATCCCTCCCCGAGTGGAGAGGGTATGGAAGACGCACCCCCAGCCTTTGAGGAGGGCGTCCCCGCCACGGTCGATGAGTTAATACAGGTGAACCTTGGAACCGAGGCCGATCCAAGACCCACGTTGGTTAGTGCCGCCATGCCCTCTGAGGAGCGGCAGCAGTACGTGGACTTTCTCAGGCAGCACCGTGATGTGTTCGCTTGGGGCTATGACGAGATGCCGGGGCTAGATCCTCAGGTAGCCGTCCACCGCCTTGGTCTCCCGGCGAACCATCGCGGGTTCAAGCAGCCTCCCAGGAAGATGCACCCATCCCATGGTGCCATGGTTGAGGCCGAAGTTGACAAGCTTATCAAAGCCAACTTCGTGAGGGAAGTTCAGTACCCCAAATGGCTGGCCAACATTGTGCCGGTCAGGAAGAAGAACGGGCAGATTAGAGTCTGCATCGACTTCCGCGATCTCAACCGCCACTGTCCGAAGGATGATTTTCCCCTTCCAGTGACAGAGCTGTTGATTGATGCCACGGCAGGGTTCCAAGCCCTCTCCTTCATGGATGGATACTCCGGATACAACCAAATTCGGATGGCCCCTGAGGATGAGGAGTTCACTGCCTTCAGGGCCCCCCAAGGTACCTTTTGCTACCGGGTCATGCCCTTCGGCCTGAAGAATGCAGGTGCCACCTATCAACGGGCGATGCACCGCATATTCAAGCCAATCCTCGGCACACTGGTGGAATGCTACGTCGACGACTTGGTTGTCAAATCGCGCCAGCGTCAGGACCATCTCAAAGATCTTGAGAAAGTGTTCAGCTTCCTCCGGTCTCGCTGCCTGAAGATGAACCCGTTGAAGTGTGCCTTTGGGGTCACCTCCGGAAAGTTCCTTGGATTTGTGGTAAGATACCGCGGTATTGAGATCGACCCAGAGAAAATCAGGGCGATTAGCCAGATGCCTCCCCCGGGTACCGTCCGGGAACTGCAAGGGTTCCAAGGCCACTTAGCCTATATACGCCGATTCATTGCGAATCTGGCCGGCAAGTGTAAGCCCTTTTCTCGGCTTATGAAGAAAGGTGCCACCTATGTATGGGATAAAGAGTGTCAGACCGCTTTCGAGGAAATCAAGCAGTACATGCTTCAACCTCCGGTCCTGATGCCGCCCGTATCCGGAAAGCCGCTGGTCCTTTATGTGACCGCCCTGGAACGGTCCCTGGGTGCCCTTCTCGCCCAGAAGAACAACGAGGGAACAGAGAATAGCCTCTATTACCTCAGTCGCATGCTCCTCGACGCGGAAGTTAGATATTCCCCCATCGAGAAGAGCTGCCTGGCGCTCGTATTTGCCGTACAGAAATTACGGCACTACTTGCAGCACCATGAGGTACAGTTGGTTTCTCGGGTAGACCCGTTGAAATATATCCTGAGCCGACCTATGTTGACTGGCCGTCTAGCGCGGTGGGCTGTGATTCTCCAGCAGTTCGACATCAGGTATGTGTCTCAGAAGGCCATCAAAGGGCAGGCATTGGCAGACTTTCTGGCCGCTCACCCGACCTCCGCGGATCAGCCGCTGGATCTAGGCTTTGATGAGACCATTCTCTCGGTTGATCGAGCCGATCCATGCTGGCAGATGCACTTTGACGGTGCCTCCCGGAGCCCCACCGGTAGAAGACTCGATAATCCTAAGCTCAATAGAGTGGGCTTGGGCATCGTCTTCATTACCCCGGAGCGAGCCGTGCTGCCATACTCTTTCCTGTTGTCAGAGGGTTGTACCAACAATGAGGCGGAATACCATGCCCTCATCACCGGCCTCGAGTTGGCTCTCGAGATCGACGTGCCCCGTCTGTGCGTGAAAGGGGACTCCGAGCTGGTCGTTAAGCAGATCAATGGCGACTACGTTGTCAGGAAGCCGGAACTTGTGCCATTGTTGGAGTGCACCCTTCTTCTGATGGCCCGGTTCCCTTCTCGGCCGGAAATTGTCCATGTTCCCCGGTCGCAGAACGGTCGAGCAGATGCTTTGGCCAGCCTGGCTGCGTCACTTGCGGAACCTGAACAGGACAACCTGATCGTCCGCGTGACGCGCCGCAGGCTCATCGCTCCCGTTGTCCCGGAAGAAGATCGCGGCCCGTTGGTAAGTAACCTCACCACGGTTTCCCCTATGCCCGGAGCCCCGAGTACCCCAGATATAGCAGTCGAATCAGCCCGTGATTGGAGGGCGCCTTTGGTTGAGTACCTCCAACATGGCATTCTTCCGTCAGATCGGGCCGAGCGCGAGCGAGTTCGACGCCGCGCATCGCAGTTCGTCCTCCAGAGCAGTCCCGGCCTGGAGCAGATCCCTCTACAAACGCGGATTTGATGGTGTTCTCCTCCGTTGCCTTCAGGGAGTTGAGATCCCACGAGTCATGCAAGAGGTTCATGCTGGTTTATGCGGCGCCCACCAGACTGGGGCCGAAGCTGTCCCACCAGATTCGGAGGTTGGGATACTTCTGGCCCTCTATGATCCATGACTGCATCGAGTACGCCAGGAGGTGCCATGCGTGCCAGGTTCATGCGAACTTTGTGCATCGGCCGCCGGGAGCCTCTCCATACCACAAGGTATTCCTGGCCCTTTGCAGTCTGGGGACTGGACGTTGTGGGACCTTACCCGCCGGCGACAGCTCGCCAGTGCCGATTCATTCTGACCGCCACAGACTTCTTCTCCAAATGGGCAGAAGCGATTCCGCTCAGAGAGGTCAAATCCTGTTCGATCGCTGACTTCGTGACCTCCAACATCATCTATCGATTTGGAGTGCCTCACGCTATCCTCACGGATAACGGAACCAATTTCCGAGCAGCCGAGTTGAAGAAGTTGTACGCCAAGTATAACATCCGCTCGAACCATACATCTCGCTATCATGCGCAGGCGAATGGACAGATCGAGGCGTTTAACAAAACCCTCTCTAACATTCTGCAAAAGATGGTTGGTCAGAACAAGAAGAGTTGGCCGGACAAGCTCCCCAACGCCCTCTGGGCTTATCGGACGACGACTCGCAATTCCACCCAGATGACCCCTTATTCCCTGGTGTATGGAGCTGAGGCCGTCCTGCCCATCGAGATCCAGTTACCGTCCTTGCGCACTGCGGTCTACGACCAGCAAGCGCCGGACAGAGTTGCTGAAGCCCGTCTAGTCGAGTTGGAAGCACTGGATGAGAATAGACTTCGCGCTTTGCACAACTTGGAGAGGCATCAAAGCAGAATGGCTCGAGCTTTCAATAAGAAGGTTCGCCTCCGCTCCTTCCTGCAGGGTGAGCTAGTGCTAGCCCTAAGAGCACCGATGATCCCCGGCAGGAAGCCGCCCAAGTTGGAGCCCAAGTGGGAGGGACCTTTTGTTGTCCACAAGGTCTATCCCAATGGCGCGTACTCCCTAGCGACTATGGATGGTGAGCGTGTCACTCCTCCCACCAACGCTAGGTTCCTCAAGCAATACTTTGCCTGAGTGTCCGCTTCGTCCTGCATGACGCTAAACTGCGCTTCGTCCTGCATGACGCTAAACTGCGCTTCGTCCTGCATGACGCTAAACTGCGCTTCGTCCTGCATGACGCTAAACTGCGCTTCGTCCTGCATGACGCTAAACTGCGCTTCGTCCTGCATGACGCTAAACTGCACTTCGTCCAGGCTACAAGACGTTAAACTGTTCCGCATTCGTCCTGCATGACGCTAAACTGCGCTTCGTCCTGCATGACGCTAAACTGCGCTTCGTCCTTCATGACGCTAAACTGCGCTTCGTCCTGCATGACGCTAAACTGCGCTTCGTCCTGCATGATGCTAAACTGCGCTTCGTCCTGCATGACGCTAAACTGCGCTTTGTCCCGCATGACGCTAAAATGCACTACGTCCGAGCTACAAGACGTTAAACTGTTCAGCATTCGTCCTGCATGACGTAAAACTGCCACTCAAGAACTACGTATGGCTTGATTCCCATCCTTATGGGATACGTAGGACCGCCTGAACCCTCGTGTTTCAGGCCCAGCCCCATCCTTCGGGAATTTCCATCCCATCTCGGGCCCTTGGCCCAGTTGCCCCCGGGTGTGCGGCGTATGGTGTGAGTGCGGGGCTATGCCCTCATTCACGTCGGTTTGCTCGTCACGCTGTACGCCCCCCCACGTTTGGGGATGCCTTCTGCTCCCCCCTTCTTTTTTCCTTATCGTCCTGCATGACGTTAAACTGCACTTCAAGAACTACGTATGGCTTGATTCCCATCCTTATGGGATACGTAGGACCGCCTGGACATTCATGTTTCAGGCCCAGCCCCATTTCCCGGGAATCCCTATCCCGCGTTGGGCCTCTGGCCCCAGTTCCCCTCCTTTTTGTGCGAGGCGTATCGCGTGAGCGGGGGATTATGTCCTCATTCACGTCGGTCTACTGGCCGCGCCGTACGCCTCCCCCGTGTGTGGGACTACCTCACACCCCTCATCGTCCTGCATGACGTTAAACTGCCTTTCCAGAACTACGTATGGCTTGATTCCCATCCTTATGGGATACGTAGGACCGCCTGGACGCTTGTGTCTCAGGTCCAGCCCCGTCTCTTGGTTGATCACGGGGATCTTCCCCCCTTCGGTTGCTCTCAGGGTGAGTCCTCCGACCCTTTCCGGAGATCTGTTAACATGTTTTGGGTGCTTCGGTCTATGACTCGTAGTGTCAGATTCAATCCCGACAAGTCCTGTGTTGCTTGTCAGGCCCCACGCTTCCTCTTGTTCGAGCCTTCACTCAAAGGGATCCTCGTTAGCGGTTTGGGTACGATGCCTCAGTGCTCTCCCACCGCTCCGGGTCGATTTACCGGCGGGTCTTGGGCCGCAAATCGATATGAATCCTGCGATTGAGCGGTTGATGCTCGTTTGCTTGCCCCGTCTTAGGCTGACGCGATCGGATGTTGTGTTGCGAATGCGTCAGCAACGTCCTTGATCGCCATGTCAGCTCTCTCAGGCTCTGAACATTGGTTGCGCAGTCCTCATCACACTCCGCCTTTGTGCGTTGTAGTGGAATCTTGACACTCTCTTCATACTGACCTCCGGTACGCCTCTACACGTTAGGCAGACCGACCAGGGTAATGATGTCGTTCGAGGCTCCCATGATCTGAGCACCAAGGATATATGCAGATATCCTCCCTAAGGGCCATGCGTAGCTGGACCCTCGTCCCCATAAGGAGGGAGGAGTCGCTCGAACAATCGCGTTCTGAGCCCAGTATGCCTGGAGGCTAGCATCTCTGCCCCTCGGGTGATGGACATATGCAGACCCCTATCCCAAGACTCTTCTCCTGGAATCGTGCGTGACCGCAGGGCTGGGTATGTTCCCACCTCCGCCGTGTCCGCCGTACCGCAATAAGCGGATTCCTCCATGGTCCGAACCACACGACCTTAAACTGTGTTGTCTGGTCCTACCACACGACCGTAAACTGTGATCGTCTTGGCCGCCCGACGAGAAACGGCACTGCATCGTGATGTCCTCCTCAGGGGACACTCATGTTGGGCGCTGGTTAATGACCACGCCATTCATCAATGCCTTCCATGGCTTGATTATTGTGGCGACGCCAGAGATTTCTCAATCACGGGCATGTCGCCGCACAAAGAAAAACCATTCATCTTTGAGGACAAACAAGAAATATCAAATGCCGCTCCTTTTGTGTGCGAGGGTCAGACCCGCACTCTTCCCCGCGCTGGTGCCCGATTGTGTTGCACCGCGCTTTAAGAACTACGTGCGGCTTGATTCCCATCCTTATGGGATACGTAGGAACGCCCGGATGTTTGAAACTTCGGGTCCAGCCCCCCACCTCTTAGAGATTCCCCCTTCTCTGGGGAATCCGCCGCCTTCAGGTCACCCTCAAGGCGTGTTCCCTGACCCCTTGCCGTGGTCCACCGGTGTCAAGAGTACTCTGGTTTATTGCCAGGAGGGTCAGGATCCGCTTGGTCAGGTTTCCTCCACTTTTCAGGCTTCGTGCTCCCTTTCATTCGGACCCATCGTCTACGCCCTGGGTGGAGCCCCTGTGAACGGTTCGGACACAATGCCTCAGTGCTCTCCCACCGACTCGGGCCGGTACCCCCAATGGCCTCGGGCAGCAAATCGATATGAATCCTGCGATTGAGCGGTCGATGCTCGTTTGCTGCCTCATTCCACCAACGGTTAGTGCGATATTGATGCTGCTTTTCCGCCACGGTCGGCAGTACTCCCATATCGTTACACCGGTGCCCCCAGTCCTTGAGTGAATGGCCGCATGATTCACATTTTCCACCTCCCATTCTGACCAGGCGAAACCTCGACACTCTTGACACTATCCCTCAGTGCATCTTCGCATATCCAGGGGATATGACCACGATGTGGCGTGCTTTGAGTCCTTATGGTCCGAGCTCTAAGACCTTAAACTAAGATCCCCCCTTATGGTCCGAGCTCTAAGACCTTAAACTAAGATCTCTCCTTATGGTCCGAGCTCTAAGACCTTAAACTAAGATCCCCCCTTATGGTCCGAGCTCTAAGACCTTAAACTAAGATCTCTCCTTATGGTCCGAGCTCTAAGACCTTAAACTAAGATCTCTCCTTATGGTCCGAGCTCTAAGACCTTAAACTAAGATCTCTCCTTATGGTCCGAGCTCTAAGACCTTAAACTAAGATCTCTCCTTATGGTCCGAGCTCTAAGACCTTAAACTAAGATCTAGCCCTTATGGTCCGAGCTCTAAGACCTTAAACTAAGATCTCTCCTTATGGTCCGAGCTCTAAGACCTTAAACTAAGATCTCTCCTTATGGTCCGAGCTCTAAGACCTTAAACTAAGATCTCTCCTTATGGTCCGAGCTCTAAGACCTTAAACTAAGATCTCTCCTTATGGTCCGAGCTCTAAGACCTTAAACTAAGATCTAGCCCTTATGGTCCGAGCTCTAAGACCTTAAACTAAGATCCTCTAGCCCTATGGTCCGAGCTCTAAGACCTTAAACTAAGATCCTCCACCCTTATGGTCCGAGCTCTAAGACCTTAAACTAAGATCCAGCCCTTATGGTCCGAGCTCTAAGACCTTAAACTAAGATCTACCCCAAATGGGGTCCTACGTCCTGCATGACGTTAAACTGCACTCTCAGAACTACGTGTGGCTTGATCTCCAGCCTGATGGAGTACGTAGGAACGCCCGGGCATTTCGACTCGGGTCCAGCCTCAGGGATCGATAAGTCCCGCCCCTCCTCATCGCCGGCCGTCTGGCCTGACTTCGGGTAGAGTGGTGCAGTCGTAATATTCTCCCCGATTCAGCTCGGGATGCCCCATCACAAGGATGGGAAGCGACGGTTTCCTCGTCAGAGAGGTGCTGTCTGAGAATTGAGGTGACTCACGGCCAGATTAGTGCATCCGTCTAATACGCTTCCCCCACGGTGGCGCAATTTTGAGAGCGTTGGATTCTGTCCGAACAAATCGTCACTTCGCCCCACGCTTCGCATGCCCTGTTGATCTGGATTTTCCACCCTTGTGTCTGAAGGAACCCCAAAACGGTATTCATGATGACATGTGGTCCGCCTCCTGCAATATGAATGATGGCCTTTTTCGGTCCGTCTATTGCAGTTTTTATGGTCGATCCACTGTCCGCCTACCGTCTTGGGCATTTCCTGGAAGGCCGACCGTTGTGGATGTCTGGATTCGGGACACGCGATTCACCCTTTCTCATTTCCCTATGTTCGGATAAAATCTCAACGCCCCTAGCGTTGTCCCGCTCGTGTGTTGGAACAAGTTGGGGGGATGATACATTGGTTAGGTCTGAGGTCTCCTTTCCTAGGAATGACCTCCCTCTTTTCTCCAGAAACCCAGGCCCAATTATGGATGCCTGATGCTTGGTTAACGCTCCCGCGAGACAATTTGTGGTTGAGCATGTTAAACCAAAAGACGCAGATAAATATGGCGATTCATACAAGTGGATCAAAATATTAAGTAGCGGAAGCAAATGTTCTGGGAATGGCAAAAAACAGCCCTTAGGGATTAGCGTGCTGAATGAGTCTTTCTAATGCCGCTACCCTTTGGCTGGTGGCCTCCAGAGCTGCTTCTCGCTCTCTACGTGCTCTCTCTTCGTCGGCGGTCGCAGCGCGCAGTTCGTCGATCCTGGCCTGTGCACGCTCCCGCTCGACTTGGAGTGTGACCATCTGTTGGCCCGCCTCCGTCAGCTGTACCTGAGCGTCGATCAGTTGTGCCGATAGTTGCTCCACAAGCTCGGTACATGCTGCGACGAAGGCCTCCTTCTCTGCCGCCTGCCCTTCGAGGCGCCGGACTTCCTGCTCTGCCGCGATGAGCGCCTGCGTGCTCTCCGACATGTCCCGACTTTGTGCGACGTCGGCACACCGGCGGCTCTCGCGCATCTTCTCGGCCATGAAATCACGGACCGTCAGATGGAGGCGTTGAGCATCAGCTCCCCCGGCACACAGGAAGCGCAGCCAGGTCTGAAGTGATCCCATGCGCCCCAGCCATTCCGATGGGTCTCGCTTGAGGAAGCGCTGGATGCACTTCCACCCCCTGCGTCGCGTTACCCGGCTATCCTCGACCGCCTCCGCGTCCGAGTCATCCATCTCCTCGGGGTCGGCAGGCCGGTAAGCAGGGAAGGCAGCCAGCAGGTCTGCTGCAGGGTCCGCCCCTGGGAGGTCCTCACGAGGGATAGGTTCCCCAACATCCGGGCAACCTTCTTCTCTCTCCCCAGCGGCGCTGACACCCTCGTCAGCCCCCAACCTCTCTCCGGTGGCAGCACCGCCGACGTCCGCAGCCCCTTGATCAGCAGTTGGTGGGGCAGGCTCGGTTTGGGAAGCCTGTTCCGGAGCAGGCGGCATGTCCACCACTGGTCCACTCGTAGATGGCCCGGGTTCGGCAACCCGACGAGCCTCCAATGTTGAGATCACTGCGCGGGGCATGCCATGGTTAGTCACGGATCGTCAATGGCAAGCACCAGCAGTAAAGTAGGGAGACTTACGGGAGTTCGGAGCGTCATCTTCCGCTACCCCGGTCGCCGCAGGAACAGTTGCAGCAGGGGACCCCTTAGCGCTTGTCAATTCGATAATGGGTGCCTGGCCCCCGCCTTGTCCTGCTGGCGCCTCTCCTACTCCTGTTGAGGACGCCTGACCGACGTCCGTGTGCTCCTGAGAAGGATGGAGAAACGGGTTAGAAGCTGCATAAGAGAATGGATGAAGCAAGTTGAGTAGGGATAGAAGCGGACCTCGAGGAGCTCAGTGACATCAACGTTGTCAGAGCCGGCCACCTCGCCGCTCTCCCGTGGGCTCCCCCGATGGGACCTTCCCTCGGAGCCTTCATCCTCCCCCGTCTCCTCCTCCTCCTCGGAGTCGTTACTGTCATCTTCTTCCGGCGGCATCTGTTCCGGAGCGGGCTCGAGGCCGAGCATCACCTTCACCAGAAGGGATGTCTCCGCACGCTGACCACGTTGGCGCGCGTACTCATCCATGGCCGTCAGATATGCATATTGCCGGTTGAAGTCCACCCTATCGGTGATCTGGAGGCGCCCGACCTCTGGCAGATAGATTCCTTCTCTGAGTATCTTTCGCCAGATGACGTCGGTCCCCAGTGACTGCCGCAGGGTCATCCAGGCCGACCACAGCGCCGGGAAGACTGCATCGTGGGAGGGTTCGAGCAGACGTCTCACCTGCTTCCCGGGCCGCTCCTCGACCGACGCATGCGCCCCCTCTCTGGGCGCCGAGGTCGTGGCGGCAGCCTGCGATGCGCCCGCCGCCGAAGTCCCTGCTCGCGCCGGCCCCGCTGCTTGGCGCGCCTCCGTTCTCCCCCGTGTGGCGGCGCCTCGCCTCCTTCCTTGACGCCCGGTCTCCGCACGGGTAGCCTCGAGCCGCCGAACTAGCTTCCGCAAGAGCCCATCAGGGTACGCGATGGCCCAGTGTTCGGCGTACTCGGTTGCCAAGCCTGCGTCGATCCCGGTAGGAGGGAGAGTGATGACGTCGCCAGAGCCGAAGGCGACGAACATCAGCCACATCTGGCGAAGGACGCCAGGGTTCGTCTCCTCCCGGACAGCAGTGAATACCCTCTTCGGCATCCGTTGAAGGCACCCGAACTGCCTGGCGAACCGGGTCGGCACGTAAGGCTCGCAGATCACCTTCCCGTCGATCCGAGCCACGAGTACCCCGCCCCGCATGTTCAGGAAATATTCATGCTGCTCCAGCGGGCCCTGTCCGTTGTCGATCATCTGGCCGACAGGAGTGGGGAACGGGCTGAAGTTGAAATTGGCATGATTGCCAATCCGAACCCTCACGCCCTCCTCACTGAGGGTCATCGGAGCGACCCCCGCAATGTTCAGCAGGGAGGGTCGCAGGCCGTTGCCCGGAGGACTGATGGCATTTGGGAACGTATACCCACCAAGGTGAGCAGCCACCCAGCCGTGGAAGAACTGAAAGGGCCCACAGATCCTTCGTGGCGACCCCCCTCGTGAGATGCGTCCCAGAATGGCATACAGCCTCGCCAGTACTGGGACCCCGAGGTTGTACCTCTTATTGGCAGCCATGGCGCCCGCCATCGCCAGCGTCGCCGGGCGGACGCCCATCCTCGCATCCCGCACTGGCAGGAGCCACCCGCTCAGAAAGGCGGCCAGGAACGCCGCGTACCGGACGTTTGGGTCCCGGGCCTCGATGACGCGGTACCCCCATGAGCGGTAATCGCCCGTCTCCAGGACCCGCCAGTACGACCCGTTCCGGCTCCTCTGAGCTGCGGTCGGGCACCGCTTCCCCCTGCCTGGCATCTTGACCGCCGGGTCATGCTCCAGGAACTGGCCGAACCAATCCTTGTAGGCTATGTCCTTCTGGAAGTCTTGGATCCCGAGCCGCTGCATAGCCAGGTCAAGCAGATGCCAGGTCAGAATGGGAGTCCGTGACCTGTCCTCCCAGATGTTCTTCGGTGGCAGGAACTCATCGTACTGGTAGCCCTCCTGCGGGATACCTCCGATGCAGTGGATGTCCCAGAGACCGATGCCGACCTCCCCATGGTGAAGATGGAAGGTGTTGGTATCCGGGGACCAGCGAGTGAACAGCTCCGGCCCGAGCTCAGACTGCTGGTAGAAGTGGAACTGCGACGTCCACACCGCCTCGAACAGGCCGATGTACCGCAGCTCCTCTGCGAAGTGATCGCAAGTGTGGCGTACCCAGAACGCCCAGGCCCATTCACTGGTAAAGTTGCCCCCAGACCGCAAGTCCCAGTCCTTCAGCCAGCCCTTGGTGTCGTCCGTGACGCTCTGGCGATATATGCTCGAGTAGAGGGCTGGAGAATTCTCCGCTGTAGGCTCACCCCCGTCAATGGTTCGCGTCCTCGGGTTCAGGACATAGACGTCCAAGTGTCTGGTCTCCCTGGCAGGATGCCCATTGTTGGTGATGTTATAGCGGAGAAGCTCGTCCTCCCGGGTCACCCAGGTCCGCGGCGCATCAACCTCGAACCCTGGCACCGGAACCTCATCCAGGATGCCGAAGTTCCAGAGCGGCAGGTTGTCCGACAGTGGATATGTCTTCTGGGCCGGCGTTAGTAAGTCGAACAAGGATTGATTGTTAGAAACAATCTCCTTGGCTCCGTAAACCTCCTCGTTCGTCGCCATCTCAGCCCTGCGAGTGGCGGAATCCCCCTCATTTCCTCTGTGCGCGGCCATCTCGGAAGATTCGGGAGTCGTGCGGGTTAAGGGATGAAGTGTGCGGAATCGGACGAGGCTGGTGGAAAAGTTTGAGAGGCGGCGCGCAATCCTAGTGGACGGCGCGCAATCGGGAAGTCCTTCGCGAAAAACCCCGGGTATTCGCGCAAAAACAGAGCGAAGTCCGGACGGTTTTGCGCGACGAGCGAGCGAATTCCGCGCCGGAAAAGGCAATTTCGCGCACGAGAGCAAAGAGGCTTATCGCGCGGAAGGCCAGTGTACGGCACGGAGGGACCCAGTGCCCCTATTTATAGGCGAGGCCGGGGTCCACGCTGCGCGGAAAAGGCTTTGCGCGACCGCATCGGCCGATTTCGCGCCCGACACCCATTTTTGCGCGCCACAGTCCCGCGTCGCCCAGGACTTCGGCATTCCGGCGTCTCCCTCGGAACCCGATCGTTGCGACCGCTCGCCGATCAGATTCCGAGGGGGGGCTTTTGTAGACGCCGGAAAAGTCCGTTGTTCCCAAACGAAGCTCCGGATGCGGAAAGCGAGGTCATATTTGGAGTCGGAAGGATGTTTCTGAGGGCCCGGAGGCCTTGCGCGGAATTTGAGAGGCCCGCGCGCAAAGGTGATGTTCCGCGCGCAAACCCCCCGGGATGCGCGCAAGGCGCCGGTCCGGCGCGCAATTTTGCGCGCCGCGGGTCCGCGCGACTCCCTTCCGCGCCGCGCCCGATTCCGCGCCCGCGAGAAGAATTTTGCGCTCGCACCCTGGATTCCGCGCCCGGGGTTGCCTATAAATATAAGGCGACCCCCAACGTTTCAAAGGTTGCTGGAAGTCGAAACGTCTCTCGTGCGCGCAATTCAACCCCTTCCGCGCGCAATGACGAACTTCAGGTAACCTCCTTTCTTTCGCGCAAGAAAGCCTCGGGGTCCGCCTTCGCGCGCAATCCCCGCTGGCTCCTTTCCTTTGAATAAAAACTCACCCTAAGGCCTTTGCGCGCAAAAGAACCCGCTTGCGCGCAATTGCCCCCGGGGTGCGCGCAATCCGGCCCGATTGCGCGCACCCCCATCTTTCAAGTGGCCATTCATTAGAGAATGAGCCGTTGCCCCCGCGCGCTATCCGAAGCCCGGAGTGCGCAATCTCAAGCATCCGCGCGCAAGGCGCTGGCCCAATTGCGCGCCAGCCGCCCCGATTGCGCGCCGGCCCGCAGTATTGCGCGCAAAGCTTCCTTTTTGCGCGCAATCCGCCAGGGTCGTCCCCCTTGACCTCCTAAGGGTACCCGCCTGTGTGGCACCCGATGATTCTCATCCCGGGTGCCCGCACCGTGCGTTGTCTTCCCGTGCGGCCCTACAGGTTCGTGCGAAGTGACATGCACCCATCGTCCGCGCTGCAAGACGTTAAACTGCCAAGTGCTTCGTCCGGCAACCTATGCCCAGCATGACGTTAAACTGCATATTCGTCCCGCATGACGTTAAACTGCGCATTCGTCCTGCATGACATTAAACTGCGCATACGTCCAGCATGACGTTAAACTGCATATTCGTCCAGCATGACGTTAAACTGCACATCCGTCCAAGCTGCACGACGTTAAACTGCCTAGCCCCCATCGTCCGCGCTGCAAGACGTTAAACTGCCAAGTGCTTCGTCCTCAACACATGACGTTAAACTGTACTTCGTCTGGCAAGACGCTAAACCGTCCGCAACCTGATCCCGTGCTCTGCACGCAGGGTCTCCCCCGGTTTGGATGTGGCCCTCACCCGCTCGTCTCTACAGGGATGTCGGGATTGTCCCCCTTTTGGGACGATTTAATGGGAGTGGCTTTTCCCTACGGGGGCAGGGTATTACAAACCCCTAGTTTCTCGTGGGAGGCTGCACGTGTGTATCTCCATTGCGCCTCCCCACTGCCGAAGCCAGTAGAGGGTCTGACTGGGATCGAGGTGTCTTCTGCTTTCGGTCCAAGTCCCTTCCAACTGAGTTTTGCAGCATCCGGGCTGCCTCAAGTGCGTAAGTCCTGACAGAATGAACTACGTGGACTTTGATCCCTGTCTTCTATACAGGGTACGTAGGAAGCCTCCCCGAGGTTCAAGCCCACCACCTGGTCGTCCCGGTCGTATTTACGTCCGTTCGTCCATCAGTGGACCCCTCCAGAGTTCACGCTTGCGTTGATTCACCTATGAATCCGCCCCTGTGGGAGACTGCCCGTGTGTATCTCCACGGTGCCTCCCCACAGCCCCCCTTTTCCATTTCCCCTTTTATCGTCCCGCATGACGTTAAACTGCGCATTCGTCCTGCATGACGTTAAACTGCGCATACGTCCAGCATGACGTTAAACTGCATATTCGTCCATCATGACGTTAAACTGCACATCCGTCCAAGCTGCACGACGTTAAACTGCCTAGCCCCCATCGTCCGCGCTGCAAGACGTTAAACTGCCAAGTGCTTCGTCCTCAACACATGATGTTAAACTGTACTTCGTCTGGAAAGACGCTAAACCGTCCGCAACCTGATCTCGTGCTCTGCACGCAGGGTCTCCCCCGGTTTGGATGTGGCCCCCACCCGCTCGTCTCTGTAGGGATGTCGGGATTGTCCCCCTTTTGGGACGATTTAATGGGAGTGGCTTTTCCCTACGGGGGCAGGGTATTACAAACCCCTAGTTTCTCGTGGGAGGCTGCACGTGTGTATCTCCATTGCGCCTCCCCACTGCCGAAGCCAGTAGAGGGTCTGACTGGGATCGAGGTGTCTTCTGCTTTCGGTCCAAGTCCCTTCCAACTGAGTTTTGCAGCATCCGGGCTGCCTCAAGTGCGTAAGTCCTGACAGAATGAACTACGTGGACTTTGATCCCTGTCTTCTATACAGGGTACGTAGGAAGCCTCCCCGAGGTTCAAGCCCACCACCTGGTCGTCCCGGTCGTATTTACGTCCGTTCGTCCATCAGTGGACCCCTCCAGGGTTCACGCTTGCGTTGATTCACCTATGAATGCGCCCCTGTGGGAGACTGCCCGTGTGTATCTCCACGGTGCCTCCCCACAGCCCCCCTTTTCCATTTCCCCTTTTATCGTCCAGCATGACGTGAAACTGTGATCCACCCGGCCGTTCCATCCCCCTCCGTGCGAGGTGGTTCGGTTCAATCCTCCGCCCGGCGGCCTCGACCTCTTCATGAGTCGGCTTGCCGACGTCCAGCATGACGTTAAACTGTATGCCCGAACTACGTTGACTTTGATCCGTGTTAACGCGCGGTACGTAGGAAGCCCCTCTGGGGTCCAAGCTCTTCACTTCATCATCCATCCTGATCCTTACCCGGGCCGCCACATCCCGGTGGGGTCATGCCACTTCACTCCACACCACGTTACTTGGGAAGCCGCCCATGTGCTGGCCCCAGCGTCGGAGGTTCCCCACAAGGGGTTCTGTCATCTGATCCACTTTTCGTGTTGATCGGTCCGATGCCGTCCCCGCTGGACGTTAAACTCGCGGCATACCCCGTGTTAAACACGGGAAGCTGAGGAAAATCTCAGGTGACACAGTTCCCCGCACCCAGTGCGGGATGCCTCAGACCATCATGCCTTCGAGAAGCCCTATTAGGGACGAAAGACAGATGTGCAGAGCCGCAGTGTTACGACACGCCCCCAGCACCCAGAGCCACCCGGCCTTCTCACTGCAGGTTGCTGCCCCGCCCAGACTCCTTGGAACGTCCGGGCGGAAGCAGCGTAATTAACCGGTGTCCATGAAGATATGGCGCCGGGAACGAGATTCACGAACATTCTTAAGTCTATGAGGGAGACCCGGATTAGGCGACGAGTTCCGAGGAGACGTCCAAGGAAGGAGGAGCCGACATCCCATCATCCCGGTTTCGATCAAGGAGCAGACGCCCCTGAATAAGGGACGGATGCCGCCGGCCCTTGGAAAGCGGGACTGCGGGACCACAAGCCGCGCGCCCATCCCCTCGGGTTGACGGGTGCACGCGCGAACGCGTCCTGGCGGAACAGCATAACCCGACGCACATCCGCACCGAAACAGTCTCCTATAGAGAGCCTCAAATGGTTCCATATGAACTGTTTCTTGAAAACTACTGTTGTTGGAAAATTCAACAAGTTACAGGTGCATTAACCAAGAACCACTGAAATCCACGATATAATCCTTCAACATGTCTTCCAACACTTGGATTGTATGCTCTGACTGCCTATCCATCTGTGGGAGGATGGCCGTACTCAGAATCACCTGTGTACCTAGCACCTTCTAAAACCCTTTCCAGATGCCCGATGTGAAATTAGGGTCATGATCCAAAACTATAGTCTACGGTACACCATGCAACTGTACCATTTCCTGAACATAAAACTCACCCAACTAATCAATTGTATTACTCTCTTGAATCGATAAGAAATGAGAAACTTCGGTTATCCGATCCCCAACCTCCCAAAATGAATCATTATTTTTAGGCTTCCTTATAAGACCCACCAAAAAATCCATCATCACATTGTCCCACTTCAATTCCGGAATGGGCAATGGATGTAACAGTCCACCGATCTGTTGATGCATGAACTTTATCGATTAATATGTAAGGCACCGTGCCACAAAGCCCGCAACATCCTTTTTTATTCCTATCCAATAATATTTCCCACAGAGATCACGATACATCTTGGTCAAACCAGGATGTATTGTCCATTTTGATGCATAGAACTCATGCATCAACTCTTCCTACTTTCACACCAGCCCAACCACACAATCATGAACACAAATGACTGTGTCCACACCGACGACCCAGCCTGAAGGTGGCTCTCCACCATTAAGTCCTTCCTTCATGACTAAGCATTCTAGATCATCAAAATGACTTACCTTAACACAGCTCAAAATCATCGATTCAACAACCATAGAAGAAAGACTCACCTAACAATTTTCCTCCCGCACCTCCAGGAGCATATCTACGAACAAGGCCATCACCTTCCATCCAGTGCTAGATTCTTGATCCGCCTGGTTCTACGCCTTCCTACTCAAAGAATCAGCAACACTATTCCCTTTCCATGGTGTATATACCATCTGCCTGAATGGCCAGAAGGCCATTATTTTTATTTATTTTTGATAACCCCACTTTCAAGGGATGAGGGGGAACCCTTACAAGGACCATAGGCTCAGAGATTACATGGCCCGTAGGCTTATGAGATTACATAACCCAAAGGTCTTAGGGAATTCAACTAGACTATCTACAAGGAACTGCCCCTCCCCAGCATCTGCATCCTTATAGTAGCTCTCCACCTTTGCATGACTGTCTGGCTATATTTCTCGTGCAAGCACAGGCTGGTACCGATGGCGTAGCCATACCCTATCATTCTGACAATCCATTTGGCTCTGCTCTGGTAAGTGTACCTGCTCTAAATCCTCTTTGAGGGCTACTCCTTTTTGTTGTGTGTTTGGGGCCTATATTCATGTGGCCTGAAGGCCTCGGGGTGTCCCTAAGGCCTTAAGGTGGACCGAAGGCCATGAGAATCAACTGGACCGAAGGCCTTGGGTGGTTCGAAAGTCGTGCAGGACCCGTGGACCAAACCGGTGGACCAAAGGACCATATGGATGAATAGTTCTGGATTCTACAGTACCGAACAGTGCATGCTACAGTACCGAACATTACCTGCTATAGTGCTGCTACAGTACCCCAGAAATATACCTCCACCCAGATTTGATCTCGGGTCTCTTGGATGCACCTAGAGAGTCCTCACCAAATGGACTGAGGCTCATGTGCGTATATACCATCTCAATGTCAAAATAATGAAGATACCCGACCCATCATCATTGATGACGATTCAACTCCCGTTGCGAAAAGATATACTTTAAACTCTTGTGGTCAGTATACATTGTGAACTGTTCCCCCAACAAGTAATGCCTCTAGGACCTTAAGGCATACACTACTGCAGCCAACTCAAGATCTGGAGTGGGATAATTCCGCTCTTGGGGTCTCAATTACCTTGAACCATAAGCCACAACCCAGTAATCTTGCATGAACACAGCCCCAAGGATGATACCGGACACATCACAAAATAGAACATACTTCCTACCTGGCTCAAGTAAGATCATGGTCGTTGTAGTCGTTAATCGCTTTTTCAACTCTTGAAAGGCATTATCAAAAGACTCTGACCACTCAAACCTAATTCCTTTCTTTTTCAAGCCCAAATGTGGATCTAACAAAGGAGAGAAATCCCGAATGAACCTCTGGTAATATCCGACAAAACCCAGAAAAATCCAAACATCTGAAACAATCTTGGGCATCTCCCAAGACACAGCAACCTGCAATTTTTTTGGATTCACCAAAACACCTTCCTTGAAGATGATGTGACCCAAAAAAGAACTTCTCCAATACATAACTGACACTATGACAACTTAGCATAAAGAAGATGCTCTCTTAGTGTACTCAAGATGACATCAAGAAGTTGGTCAGGATTGTCATGAGTTTTCAAGTACACCAAGATTTTTTCAACAAATAAAAATACAAACTGGTCCAGATAAGGATGAAAGTCTTAGTTCATTAAATCCATGAACACTTCTAGTTCATTGGTGAAGCCGAAATGCATCACCGCAAAATCAAAGAAACCAAACCGACTCATGAAAGTTTTCGGCGGTACGTCAGAAGGCCTCACCCTCAATGGGTGATAACCCAGTCTCAGATAAATCTTATAAAACCCCGATAAAGCCCTCAATTGGTCAAACAGTTCATCATTTCTAGGAAGAGGGTACCAATTTTTTACCGTTATCTGATTTAACTACTGATAATCAATGCACAGCCTTAATGACCCATCATACATCTTTTTATATAGCACAAGATATCCCCAAGGAGGCGTAATAGGACATATGAACCCCTTGCATTCATACTCCTAAAGCTGAACCTTTAATTCCTGGTGTTCTGCTGGTGCCATTTGGTATGGCGGAATAGAAACTAGCTCTGCTCCTGACAGTAACTTGATTGTGGACTAAACATCCCTCTCAAGTGGAAACCTCGATAAATCCTTAGGAAACATAGTCTGAAACTGATCCACTACAAGAGAAAATATATATTTTTCTCTTCTTGAATCATCAAGCACAAAGATAATCTACTTTAGCCGTGAGCCAATCCAACTTCCAAAAGAATTGTCCCAGATGACCTGCTCAAACATCCCACTCCCTGCTATGGATATAAGTATCACCCTCTAGTGACATGAACAATACCCTACGATGGTAACAATCTATGTGCTCCTGATACAATTATAACCGATCTATACCCAAGATCAGGTAAAACCCTGAAATCTCTAAAATGACCAAGTCCCATAGGAAACGATACCTATCGACTTTCAAAGAACATCCCTTGAACTTCCTAATTTCTTCATTCTTCACCCCCAACGGAGTGTCAATCAACATAACCCCACATATATCCTCCAAAAGAAAACTCAACACTACCAAAAGATGAGCAGAAATAAAAGAGTGTGTGGAACCAATGTCAAACAACACACTAGAAAGAGTAGTAGCTATAAGGATCGTACCTCGAATAGTCAATGGCCCAGAATTGCCATCACTAGGTGCAGACTGACCTGCATAAAGCTAACCAGCCCCTCTACCTTGTGCTCCAAACTGTGTGCCCTGCACTGCACTCCCCTGCTGATGTGGGCGATCCTACCTCAGATCACCACGTCCATTGTCTTGCTTGTACAACCTGTGGAGCTCCAACTACCTACCTGATATGGTGCAACTGATCGCTTGCCACTATTGGGCATCTACATGTCACTAACATTCATACTCACCTACTGAGGGTTCCTACAGAACCTATGAACGTGTACCAAACTGTCGCCCAAAAGACACTTCACTGGATGTCGAGGACATTCGACACACATGTATCCCGACCTTCCCCACTGATATTAGAATACCCTACCACCACCATTAGAGGATGGCCCCCTCTTCTGACCACCTTTCACACTTCGTCCCTACTAAAAACATCCAAGATGTTGTTTCTAGCCCTCAGAAGCTTCACCACTTGTCTTCCCAAATGGAATGACAAGCCCAATACATGAAACTCACTTCAGGTTACCTTATGAGATCAATGCCTGATCCACTACCTCTATAAACCTCTTCAAGAGAAATATATTCACCTGAGACCTGATATCGTGCCTCGTCCCATCATTGAAACTCCTCGCAACTGCTACCTTATCCCCCGCCAACGCTGGAACAAAGCATCAAAGGTCAGTGAAGTGGCCAACATACTCTGTCACCAACATCGACCCCTATGTCGGCCTCATGAACTCTGTATCCCACTCTTTCCTCTATGTCTCTAGGTAAAAATGCTCAAAAAATCTTTCCTGGAAATCTTTTTACAACATTTCCTTAGCCTGCTCAGTCTGAGTGTGGATTCCCCACCAACGGTTTTCCTTACCCCACAATATATAAGATTCCAACTTGACCTTCTTCACATTGGGAGTCTCCAAATGATCAATTATCATCTGGATAGACTCTATCTAGAACTCCACTGCCTCTGGGCCACCCTCTACGGTAATGGTTGGAGGGTGCTGTAGCTGAAACTCTCTGGTCTCCTCAAACATACTCTTTGCAACCCACCCTAGGTCTCGATCCATCATCTACATAAAATGAGAAATGATCTCTGGGAACAACTCATCCCCACTTTTTTGGATCAGCGCATTCTTTTTCTCCATTACTATAGGAGTGTTTTTAGTATCATCCTCTTGTTTCCCAACCGGCGCTCGACGTCACAGTGGAATTTTTATACATTTCTATAAGAACCTGGTTCTTATATTTGAGGTATGGGCTTCTTCTTTTCTCTTTTCCTTATGTTTTTTGAGAAAATATGGAAAATGGGAAAAATTATAAATTTTGGGAACTACATGTTGTGTAATTTTGGCCATGTGGGATGAGTACACAGGGTGTGTAGCCATGTCGGTGATGAAGGGTGTAGAAACCGGCTACATGCCGTGTAGTGGTCCTTTACATGCCGTGTAGTCAGTCGGCAGGCCAAAACAGTAAGGCGGTGTAGCAGCAGCCAGCTGGGCAACAGTACACTCCATGTACTCGAGAGCACATTTCGTGTACTCATGTCGAGGGATGAACAGTGTGGTGGTGCCGCTAGAGGAACTATTAAATGAAGGAAGTAAACGCCGTGTACTTGGAAGTACATGTCATGTACATTGTTTTTTTCGCTTAAATGGGCAGTAGCCTCCCCTGTTCACCGGGAAGTCTTAGAACCGGACGAGTGGAGCGGGAGTGGATAGCCAAGCCTTTGGAGATTCGTCGATCGCAAACTGGGAATCTGATTCCACCTCGGACGATCTTGTTGGAACCGCTAAGGTAAGCTCTCCCTTCTCCTAGAATTTTCTTACCAATTCATTCCCAAATGGGAGTTATTTGAGGTTGAATGAAAGTTTTCTTACCTCAGATCTACGTCGTTCTTGGGTGTTTCTGTGATCGATGATCGTGTATACCACTCGTTGACGTATAAGGTAGGTGGATTTGTGTTAATTTCTTCCAATTGTCATGTGTTTGTACGTTTTAATGACGTAAACCCATGTTGAATAGGTGATCTAAACGTGATATTAAAATGCTTGTTGTGATCTTTTCTTGGATCCGGAACCACCCCAGGGGTGTGTTCCACTATTTATCCATTTGGCCAGGATACCCGAGGGTATGCCTTTAAAGTAGTAATTGTAGAATTTCCTTGAGATAAATTTCTTGTTTACTACTTTTTTACATGTTGGGCATGGCTTGGTTACCTGTTTATCCTGAGGGCGTTGTTGTGATTAGCCTGAGGGCACTGTACTATTTAGCCCGAGGGCTGTAGTTATTTCTCCTGAGGGCAACATTTCGTGCCTAAGGGCTTGACTTTTGTTCCTGATGGTGAAACTTCCTCCACCTGAGGGAAATTTCTATTATGCCTGAGGGAAATACCTACGGGTTGGATTTTGTATAGACTGAGGGCAATCCTGAGGGCGTGGTTTACTATTTTATCCTGAGCGCATGATTCTGTTTGGCCTGAGGGCTTGGTTCTATTGAGAACATAATGTTACTATATTAAATGGATTAAATGAATAATTAAATGGCAATATAACTATTAAATTAGTTACTTTTGAGTACTGCTTAGTCTATTGAATTTTACTAATGCACACTATTGTTTCATTTTTACACACAGTTGGGCACGGGCCTTTGGTGGGTGCCTACTGAGATATGTTTCTCACACCATGTTTGGGTCATATTTTTCGGCCCAAACAGATTACATTTCTACATGTGTGGATAGGGGTAAGAGTCCCTACACCGGTACTTGACTATTGTTATAGAGTATGAGGGCATGGGACCGAGCCTAGGCTTGCGATACCGCTGCCATCTGTTTTGATTTATTTTTCTATAATCAGTATTTTGCTGTATTGAATTGATGTATAACATGTTCTGGCTGTTTTCTTAGAACTTGCGACATGTATCATCATTACTTATATACTGATTGTTATATCCACTATAGTTGTTTATTTCAGGTTTGCATGGTTTACTACTTCCGATGTTTGGTGTATGTTTTATTTAAATTCCATTTCGCTACACTTTGAAAAATGAGGGCATAGTTTCCCCACTATTAGACATGGGCCCTCGCTACTAGTCGGAAGCCTCTATCGTTTGGGGGAATGCGCTTGAGGTCATGTAGCGAACCGGGCTCGGGGCACCCGTTGCATGGCACCCTCACCTGGGATGTTACAATGTGGTATCAAAGGGGTTTTTTCCTTTGACTTACTATTTGGAGCCATAGTCAGGGATATGATGAACAGTAGTTGGTAATAAGCTATTCTCGGGTATAGCTAACCCGTGTATAGGGAAAATCCAATTTACCTCTTGTTTCAATTTTACTGATTTTGCAATTTACAGTTGATTTGTTTTCACCGTTGGGTGACGCACTTGATATTGTGCTGTTTATAATTTACCTATGGGTCCTATTTCGTTTCAACCCGATGAGATGAGGGTATTCCATCTCATGCAACATATAGGAACATGCTAGATATCACATTCCATGCATAGTTTCCATGCCATGTAGGTGCATTAGAAATTTCAAGTTATTGTGATAGTTGTTGTGATAATAAAGCATGTTGTTGTGATAGCTGCTTGATAAATACCTTCTTGTGATATGGTATTTTTGTTTGATTCTATTTATAGAATGGATGCTAAACTTTGGTTTTTGGGGAGTATGGTTCCCCATTGACCATAATTTGGTGGATCCTTGACTTTTTATTTGTTATAACACAAATAAGATGTCAAACTTTGATTCGTGGGGAGTATGGGCCCTAACGGATCAGAATTTGACACTTAGGTGTTGGTTTTTCGTATTTTCTGGGTTCCAGGGAAGTTTCTGAGGCATACTGTCTGAAAACCCAGTATACACACCGTGTATTACTTTAAACACGCCGTGTATGTTCTTCTGTTTGGGAAGAAAAATGAACTTTTTGAGTACACACCGTGTACCCTGAGTACACGCCGTGTAGTCTCTTCCGGTGTCACAAACCATGTGGGCGGCGACACAGGGTAGGTGAAGTCTTGGGTAAAACACGTCGTGTAGCTTTTGTACATGCCGAGTAGTGTTTACCCAGAGTCCGACCGTGTAACTAACAATATGGGTCAGTGAACTCCTGTACAGACAACTCCATGTCAATGATGAAGACATCGTGTAGTGTGACCTGGGGACTTGTCCGTGTATCTAACAACACGGGTCGGTGTCACCTCTCCTTGAACACGCCGTGTACCTGTGGGAGATGTCGTCTAGTCTTGTCCGAGGATAGACCGTGTGGACTTAACCATGTGGCTTGGAGACGGGGTATTATACACGCTGTGTGCGCGCGTAACACACTATGTAGTTGCAAGCCAAGTAGTCGACCGTGTCACAAACGACACAGGTAGTTGGAAAATAACACCAAACACGCCATGTAGATTATATACACACCGTGTAGTTCTGTTCAACGGGAGTCGTGTGTCTTAGCCATGTAGAAGGACCCGGGCAGGGGAAGGGAGGTCAAGTACACACAGTGTAGTTATTGTACATGACGTATTGTCTTGTTTTGAAAATCATGAAATGTCTTCTTCCTCTTATTCCCTTTATGGTTTTTTCACTTTTAGTCTTTGATAAATCTTTAATGTAAGGAGTGCCTTTGACCTTTTAGTGTCATGCCGCCTAGAAAACCACGTGTTGTTCGCCAGGAGACCGGCAACGAGTATACCCCAGAGATTGTGGGCCATGGGCTACTTATTGATCCTCTAGCAAAGCCAGATGTGGCGCCGGCTGTTATACCGGACACAGGCACAGAGGCATAGTTCTCTAAAGGCTTTATGCGGTTCATGCAGTCCTTTTAGGGAGCACCGCAGGCTGCCACATCTATGGTCGAGTTGACTCATATCTTCCAGCAGCAACATCCACCTACGTTTTCAGGGTATGGCGGACCAAAGGCTACAGAGTATTTTTTAGGATCGATGTAGACTAATTTCGAGCATCTTGAGACACCTCCAGGGTGAAGGGTCAAGATCACGACTTATATGATGCGTGATTCCGCCAAGAGGTGGTGGGATGTTGCCACCAAGTCAGAGCATCACAAATACATGGTGTGGGAAGATTTTCAAGAAGTCTTATATGACTTCGTTTTCCCAGAGAAGCTGAGGGTAGATAGAACTCGAGAGTTCATGAATCTGCAGCAGGCTCTATGTCGGTGATGGACTATTCTGCTCGTTTCACCGAGATTTAGCACTTTTCAACAGTGCTGGTGGGTGATGAGAAGTTGGGAGCCAAAATTTTTGAGGATGGTCTCCGTTATGACATTTGAGCACTGGTGAATGTTTTCAGGTTCCCCTCAGTACATGATATTGTGATTCAGGCGCTGATCATAGAGAGTAACCTGCGGGAATCTAGTGGTGTGGGCCAGGGCAGTTCAGCCCCAGTTACTGGTACTATTTCTTTTGGCAAGAGAAAGAGACAGATGGATTTTTCTCAGGGAGGCAGTACCCACCAGGTAGCTTCTTCAGGTGGCCCGATCAGGTGCTACCAGTGTGGTAGAGAGGGGAACAAGAGGCCGCAGTGTCCACGTGATCCAGTGGAGTGCCGAGCATGCGGCAAGATGGGTCATCTGCAGCGCTTTTTTTGGGCATTTCTACCAGTGGCTAGTGAGAGGGGTTCTGTGCAGACTCTGTATGTGGGATCAGGACCAGTGGATTATTACCAGTCAGGGAAATGGAATACGTCAGGGCGTGCAAGCAGAGATGGTGGTCGTGGTCGTGGTAGCAAGACACCAGGATCTCAGAGGTAGCAGGGCGGGATAGCTCAGGGTAGCCAGGCTATGTCGCAGGGTCGTGGCACTGGGCAGGCATATGCAGTGCAACAGACCCAGTAGGAGTAGGATCCCGGACCTTCTATAGTCAGAGGTACTAGTCTAGTAGCTTCTGTCTTATCTTTAGTACTTTTTTATATGGGTACTACACATAGTTTCATATCTGTACCCATTGTGGAGAGCCTTGGGCTCTGTGTTTCTACTTCTTCTGATATCATGATGTTAGACACTCTGTTGGGGACTAGAACGGCTAGTGTGCATCAGTTCAAGGAGTTCCACCTTGAGGATGGTGGGTGTCACTTTTTGTGGGACCTCTATGTCCTAGAGATGAAAGCTTATGACGTTATTCTCGGGATGGACTGGTTGGTCCCCTTGCGAGCCTTTGTGGACTACTATCATTGCAGGGTGAGTTTCACGTCACTAGAGAACAAAGAGTTTCTATACAAGGGTGAATGGGATGTTTAGGCGAGTCGAGCTGGACCAGAGCATCATGGGCGAGGTGGAGTCACAGCCCAGATTGCGAGTTTGTATCTAGATGATCAGGGGACTTTTCAGACGTATTTCCCTCCAATTGTTGATCTTTTCAGGGATGTCTTCACGGATGACTTTTCAGGTCTACCTCTGGGGAGAGAGGTGGATTTCTCTATTGATCTTGTGCCAGGAGTAGCACCTGTGTCCATTCCTCCTTATAGTATGGCCATGCCCGAGGTGCAGGAGCTCAAGAGGCAGTTAGAGGAGTTACAGTTGAAGGTTTTTATCTGACCCAGTACTTCTTCGTGGGGTTCGCCGGTCCTTTTTGCGAAGAAGGAAGACGGTACCCTCAGACTTTGTGTGGATTATCTAATGCTGAACCATTTGACGGTTAAGAACTAATATCCCTTTCTGAGTATTGACGATATTTTTTTTCAGCTTCATGGAGCACGACTATTCTTGATGATTGACTTGAGATCCGGATATCATCAGCTGTGTATGGGACCATCGGATATACCGCTTACATCTTTTCAGAGCAGATATGGTCTGTACGAGTACATGGTTGTGCCGTTCAGACTCACAAACGCGCCAGCAGTTTTCATGGCTCTGATTAATCGTGTGTTCCATCTGTATCTTGATTCTTTTGTGGTAGTATTCGTGGACGACATCTTAGTGTACTCTCGCACTCAACACGGCCATGCCACACATCTTGAGATCGTATTGAGTACACTGAGAGAGCATCAGCTATATGCTAAGCTCTCAAAGTGCCACTTTTGGATGGACCAGATTCACTTCCTGGGTCATATCATCTCTGAAGCAGGAGTTGCAGTAGACCCATAGAAGTTGAGATCAGTAGTTTCCTAGGAGAATCCTAAGAACTTGTCTGAGATACGGAGTTTCTTGGTGTTGGATGGTTATTACATATGCTTCATACAAGACTTATCCCACTTAGCAGCACCGTTGAAAGGTCTAACTAAGAATGGTGTGAAGTTCGTTTGGTCGGAAGCTTGTGAGACAACCTTTCAGGACCTGAAAGGAAGGTTGACTTCATCACCGATCCTGATACTCCCAGAGCAGGGGAAGAGCTATACAGTTTACTGTGACGCATCAAGTATTGGGATAGGAGCAGTGTTGATGCAGGGTGATCGAGTTGTTGCATATTGGTCTTGGTAGTTCAGGCCACATGAGAGGAATTACCCGACACATGATCTCGAGTTGGCTGCAGTTGTGCGTGCGTTGCGCTGTGGGAGACATTATCTATTGGGAGAGAATTTTTTGTTTTCATCGACCACAAAAGCCTCAAGTATATCTTTACTCAGCGTGACCTGAATCTAAGGTAGAGGAGGTGGGTCGAGTACCTACAGTATTTCGATTTTGAGCTGGACTATACACCTGGTAAAGGTAATGTTGTAGATGATGCACTGAGTAGAAAGACTTAGATACATGCAGTGCAGGAGGCCAGTGGTGAGTGGCAGCTTATGGCCTTGCTCTCTGAGATGCATCTCAAGGAGCACGGCAGTCAGGGGAAAACTTATCTTTTCTCGTTAGTTGTGACATCTACCCTCCTGGACAGAGTGAGGAAGAGACAACTATCTGATTCCGAAGGCCATGTTCTATGGGAGTCGATGGAAAGTGGGGACCCTTCTCATGAGTAGACGATAGGCGATGATGAGGTTTTGCGTTTCCATGGACTAGTGTGGGTTCCATGGGATATACGTGCGGAGTTGATGCGGGAGTTTCATGCTTCAGCTTGGTTAGTTCATCCCGGGGTTACCAATATGTACCGTGACTTGAGGCGTTAGTAATGATTGCTGGGTATGAAGACTGATGTGGTTGTTTTTGTTACAAGATGTTCCACCTGTCAGTAGGTGAAGGCAGATCATCAGAGACCAGCTGGACTGTTACAGCAGTTACCCATTCTGGAGTGGAAATGGTATGATGTTGCGATGGATTTAGTGACTAGATTGTCGAGGTCACCTCGTGGAAATGACGTTGTGTGGGTTGTGGTGGACAGACTCAAGAAGGTAGCTCACTTCTTTCCGATCAAGGAGACCTTCGGTATAGACGATATCAGAAGGCTGTATATCCGAGAGATCATACGTCTTCATGGGGTCCCTCGTTCTATCATTTCGGATAGGGACACCCTCTTTAGGTATCGTTTCTGGAATATTTTTCAGAGGGAACTGGGTACACAGGTGTTTCTAAGCACACCATACCACCCTCAGATAGATGGCCAGTCAGAGCAGACGATACAGGTGCTAGAGGACATGCTGCTTGAATGTGTCCTAGACTTTGGGGGCTCTTGGGAGAAACATATACCCTTAGTGGAGTTTGCCTATAACAATAGCTTCTAGGAGACTATTGAGATGGCACCATACGAGGCTTTATATTGTAGAGCATGTCGATCACCTTTATGTTAGTTATAGGAAAGTAAGGCAGCTTAACTAGGACCACAGCTCGTGCAGGAGACTTCTGAGCAGGTCTAGTTGATTTGGAAGCGGATGACTACCACGCACAAGTCTTATGATGATCGCTGTAGATGGCCTTTGGAGTTCGTTGTCGGGGATCAGGTTTTCTTGTGTGTTTCACCGAGGCTGGGACACAAGCGGATCAAGAGACATGGTAAAATTTCACCGAGGTATGTGGGTCCATTCGAGATTCTTGAGAGAGTCGGGCTGGTTGCCTATCAGTTGCGGTTACCGTAGCGGTACCAAGCCATGCATGATGTCTTCCACGTGTCTTAGTTGCGTCACTATCATGCAGACCCGTCTCATGTCTTTCAGCCTGAGGAGGTTGGGCTGGAGGCAGATGCATCCTTTGAGGAGTATCTGATTCATATCGTTGACAGGAGCACGAAGGTTCTCTGAGGCCGATCTGTTCCTCTCATATGGGTGCTATGGCAGCATGGCCGAGTGCAGGACAAAACCTGGGAGAGGGAAACTGATGTACGTGCTCAGTGGCCAGAGCTGTTCTGAGCTATATCTTCGATACCCTTGGAAGGGAAATTCGAGGAAAAATTGCTATAAGGGGGGATATTTTTAAGAACCTGGTTCTTATATTTGAGGTACAGGCTTCTTCTTTTCTATTTTCCTTAAGTGTTTTTGAGAAAATATGGAAAATGGTAAAAATTCTAAATTTTGGGAACTACACGCCGTGTACTTTTCCACACGCCATGTACTTTTGGCCGCGTGGGATGAGTACATGGGGCATGTAGCCTTTTCAGCAACAAAGGGTGTAGGAACCGACTACATGCCATGTACTTTCCCACACGCCGTGTACTTTTAGCCGTGTGGGATGAGTACTCGGGGCGTGTAGTCATGTCGGTGACGAAGGGTGTAGGAACCGATTACATGTTGTGTAGTGGTCCTTTACATGCCCTGTAGTCAGTCAGCAAGCCAAAATAGTAATGTGGTGGAGCATCCGCTAGCTGGGCAACAGTACACACCATGTACTCGATAGTACACATCGTGTACTCATGTCGACGGATGCACATTGTGGCGGTGCTGCCAGAGGAATAGTTAAATAAAGGAAGTACACGCCGTGTACTTCTAAGTACACGTCGTGTACTTTGTTTTTCTTGCTTAGATGGGAAGTAGCCTCCCCTGTTCACAGGGAAGGCTTAGAACCGGACGAGAGGAGTGGGAGTGAACATCCGAGCCTTTGGAAATCTGCCGATCGCTAACCGGGAATCTGATTCCACCCCGAACGATCTCGTTGGAACCGAGCGGGTAAGACCTCTCTTCTCCTAGCATGTTGCTTACAAATTCTTTCCCTAATGAGAGTTATTTTAGGTTGAATGAATGTTTTCTTACCTCGGATCTACGCCATTATTGGGCGTTTCTGGGATCGACGATCGTGTATACCGCTCGTTGACGTATAAGGTAGGTGGCTTTGTGTTAATTTCTTCCAACTGCCATGTGTTTGTGCATTTTCATGGCATGAACCCATGTTGGGGTGTCATGTGGCCGAGGCCATAACTATTTTAAATACCTATATTGAATAGGTGATTTAAACGTGATATTAAAATGCTGGTTGGGAACATTGCTTGGATTCAAAACCACCCTGGGGGTGTCTTCCACTGTTTAGACGTTTGTCCAGGATAAACGAGGGTATGCCTCTAAAGTAGTAATTATAGAACTGACTTGACAGGAATTTCTTGTTTACTACATGTTTACATGTTGGGCATGGCCCGTTACCTGTTTAGCTTGGGGGCGTTGTTGTGATTATCCTGTGGGCACTGTACTATTTAGCCCGAGGGCTGTAGTTATTTCTCCTGAGGACAACCTTTCGTGCCTGAGGGCTTGACTTGTGTGCCTGAGGGCGACACTTCCTACACCTGAGGGAAATTTCTATTACGCTAGAGGGAAATACCTGCGGGTTGGATTCTGTATAGCCTGAGGGAAATCCTGAGGGCGTGGTTTACTATTTTAGCCTGAGGGCACAGTTCTGGTTGGCCTGAGGGTTTGGTGCTGTTGAGAACAATATTTTACTATATTAAATGGATTAAATGAATAATTAAATGGAAATATTACTGTCAGGTTAGTTACTTTTGGGTACTGCTTAGTCTATTTCATTTTACTACTGCACACTGTTATTGCATGTTTACACACAGTTGGGCACAGGCCTTTGGGGGGTGCCTACTGAGATATGTTTCTCACACCCTATTTGGGTCATGTTTTTCATCCCAAACAGATTACATTTCTGTAGGTGTGGATTGGGGTAAGAGTCCCTATACCAGTACTTGACTGTTTCTGTGGAGTAGGAGGGCATGGGACCGAGCCTAGGCTTGCAATGCTGCTCCCAGCTGTTTTGCTTTATTTTGTTGTACTCAGTATTTTTTTGTACTGTATTGATGAATAACATGTTCTGGCTGTTTTCTTAGAACTTGGGATAGGTAGCATCATTACTTATATATTGTTGGTTATATCCACTACAGTTGTTTGTTTCAGATCTGCATAGTTTACTACTTCCGCTGTTTGGTGTATGTTTTAATTAAATTCCACTGCGCTACACTTTAACAAATGAGGGCATAGTTTCCCCACAATCAGACCAGGGCCCTCACTGCTAGTCGGCAGCCTCTAGCGTTTGGTGGAATGCGCTTGAGGTCACGTAGCGAACTGGGCTAGGGGCACCCGTTGCCTGGCACCCGGACCTCGGATGTTATGATTTCCAAACATGAGGTTGAGAACACCTGCCAAAGAACATTCAGAACTTCATATCAAGAAGGCCCTTCACCAGTCACAACAACCCACCATACATGAACCATCCTAATAAACCTCGGTATTCTGAAAACATAACCCCGACCATCCCTACCGTGGGCCATGGTCCAAAAGCGGTAAACAACCATACACCACTACAAAGCTCACACAACATGTTACAACAACATTTTCAATTCATTACAACCCTTAACTACACATATTTAATTTTTCATCACATATCATTCTTTTATATTATCCCACTTGCATTGTTTTCTTTACCACTTTTTCCTATTTTAGTTATCAAAATGCAATGTGCAATCTGCCTTTCATGTCTCACACACCCAACCCATGTGTACCTACCAAGATGCAAGCCACCTACCTCTATATGTGCCTAAAATGATGTAAGAATGAACAACCTCATTTCGTTGAGGCCCTGAGCCAAATATCATATACCCATCACAGCACACAACACGTTAATCCCCCAATGGTGAAATATCATCTACTATAACATCGGACAATCATGAACAGTAATTCCAGCCCTCGGTGACATGGGTTTTTCCTCATACATGGGTGAGTTACTACCAAGAACGATCTAATTAGCAAGGACTGACACATCCTAACTCTCTTATACCTTCCCAAATAACAATATTTCATATAAGGAGAAGAAATTACTCCTTTCGATACCACTTTGTAACATCCCTAACCTAGATTCCACTAAATCAGTTCTTTATGACGGGGGGTTGTATGACCTTAAGTGCACATCCCTATATGCCAAAGGTTTTCCACTAGCAGTGGGCTATGAATAGTCAATTGGGGAGACTACACACCCCTTTATCAAATTAATCCACAATAAAAGATACCCAAAATAGTGGAATAAAAATCAATAATACAAGATCATGCATAAACAACCATTTACCAAAATAATGTACAACCATGTCCAACATTAAATATGACATACCATGATACAAGCGCAAAAGTGAACAAAACCCAAAATGAAGACAAACTACCAAAATCCCAAAAAATGTCACAATGCCAAGTCTGGGTGCACCTCCACATACTCTCATGCCAACCCATCTACATAAAAAGGGCCTTTTCCCTTTCTCTTGACCTGCAAACATGAAGTCTGCTAGGGTACCCCACAGCGGCCCGAGCAGTGTGTGACTACAACTTAGTAGGCCACCACCAACGATGTCTACAAAAAATATGGTATAAAAAATTGTGCATAAAAAGGGAAATGAATAATAAATTACAAGGTAAAGATTAAGTGCCATTAGCTAGTTTAGGTCCATTACCAACATTTATTACAATTTCAAAAACTAGCAATTTCATTCCATTTCCCTTTACCTGCCATCTCCAACACAGTTTTCTTGGGTTCATCACACAACAAGTAACACAAGATCAAAGTACACAAACACATACATGAGGTATACAACACACGAAGAGTGATAGAGATGATTATATGTATCCTCTGAATCATCTCCCTGGTCGAACCCACGTATTATCCTAGAACAAAAGTCATCACTATCGAACCCACTAAGGATCCTAGTACAGAAGTCATCGATGTCGAACCCATGAAGGATCCTAGTACATAAGTCATCGTTGTCGAACCCATAGAGGATACTTGTACAAGAGTCATTGTTGTCGAACACACAGGGGATCCTAGTATAGAAGTCATTGCTGTCAAACCCAAGGAGGATCCTAGTAGAAAATTCATCGCTGTCAAACCCATGGAGGATCCTAGTACAGAAGTCATCGCAGTCGCAACCATCTCTAGGGTTCTCGCACAAAGCACACTCGATTCCGAGAGGGTTCGCTCCTTGAGAAAAGGGGTTGATACATAAGTTATCACGAAGTCCTAAGTTGATGTATCATGATGATATGTCTCTCCAAAAGAAACCAAATGTGACAGACGGCGCCTCAATCGGACGCCCGGTCTGAATGATATTGGCTTTTCTATTACAGGGGTGTGGTTAGATTTACGCTCGATCCAAACCTGTACTTTTTCCAAAGTTTTCCTAAACTCGCTTTGAGTAACTCAAAATGACTGCCTCGTCGTGTGAATCCCTATGCCACAAATAGTGCGTCGATCAGACGCGTGGCCTAGAAGATATTCACGTTTAAGCGAAACGGGCCCGGTCCATCAAAGCAAGTGTGCTGGCTGGTCGGCCCAACCCGGTTTGGCGGGTCCGACCCGGCTGGGGATCATCCCGGCCCAGTGGAGCGAAGCCAACCCAGGGACCTGGCCCGAAGGGTTCGACTCGGTTAGGGGGTCGGCCTGGCCCGGTGGGGCGTGACCCACCGACGGACCTAGCCCGGATTGCAGGCCGGTTTGGCTCGCCCGGCGGTGCCGCCCCTCCTTGCTGCCTAGCCGGCCAAAGCCGGCCGGTTTGTCCGGTGCGAGCGGCCTGTGGTTGCGGGCCGTGGTTCCTCCGCACACGGTTCCCATAGGCACCGCAGTTCCCTTCAGCCTGTCTGGTAGGCGGCCAGCACGTTCTCCCATCGAAGCGGCCCGCCTGGCGCGAGCCGCAGTCTTCTCCGCAGCGCGGCTCCAAGCGGCGTCGTGTTCTCCTACCCGACCGGTCGTAGGTGGCCAGTTTTTCCAGCAAGCGGCCCGTGGATGCGGATCGCACCACCTCCGCTTGGCACCTGTGGGTGTCGCGGTTCACCAACCCAACCTGTAGTAGCCGGCCGGTTCTTCAGCCCGAGCGGCCTGTGGTTGAGGGTCGCGGTTCTCTACCACACATTTAGTACACGGCCGCCGCTTCTGGTCACCCCTGCCTCCATTTGTTGTTTCCAAAATAACCAAGAACCAACTGAGGGTTGTCAGGTCGTGTTCATTCAGCCTGTGCCCTCCGCGTTAGACAATAACAAAAGGCCGAAGACAATCCAAAGAATTCAACAAGAACGAGATACAATTTTATTCACTTAAAATTATAAAAATCCCCCCTACCTTGATTCAAGGTATGTTATTGAAGCCGCGGAAGACGGCATCGCGGAAGTCGGGCGTTGCAGAAGACGGACATCATTCCATCAACATTGGAGGGAAAGACGTTGGCGATGTTCTACGCGGGCTGCGTCTTCTCTCTTGGTGCGGTGGAAGAAGAAAGAAGATGGGCATTCTTTGTGGGCGTCTTCGTTCTTCGTCGGGAGAGGAAATTTTTCTTCATTGGAAGAAGTCCCTCTTTATTCTCCAAAGCTCCACCAACATGATATGTGCCAACCCAAAAATAATAGCTTGGATATTATTTTTATTCTTGATATGAATTTCAAAATAATTCAAATATGGCGGGCAATTTAATTAATTTCAAATTAATTAAATGAGTTTTGGCATAATTAATGGAAGGAGATTAAAGGTTTAGTAGTTAAAGGGGGTTCATGGGAGTTAAATGGGGGAGTTGAGGGGTTAGGTGCTCTTTTGGGCCGCACCACACATTATCCTCTCATGGGAGGTTATATGGGGTGTGGGACCCACCTCCAACTCCTCTTTGGAGAAGATAACCACCCCCTTAGCAAAACTTATGTGGCACATAATTTTTATTTATTTTAATAAGAAATCCCAAAAATCAACTTCTCCTCCCAAGAAAATGCAACGGTGGTAAAGGTCCCCTTAAGCGAATACCAGCACTACGAGTTCATCGGTGTCCTCAGATTTCAATTCCAAGCACCAGTTCAAAAGATAGAAGAACCTGCACATATGTTTACTGAACGTACCTAAACAAAACATTAAAAATTGATTCTGAGCACACCAGACCTCAAAATCAGGCACCGTCAAGAAACTATGGACTCGTAAAATTCAAAAGAATTGAAGAAAAAAATATCCTTGAAATTTCTGTGTCTTTACATTACCCCCACCTCTGGGCTTTACGTCCTCGTAAAGCTACAACACAAACTAGGGAAAAAATGGGGGTATTGAGCATGCATCTGAGCCTCCCACTCCCAGGTTCTCTCCTGGAGGTTCCCGTGCTGCTAGCAAATGCACACCAGAGGAATCGACCATCCACATAGGACCCGCTCCTGTAGATCCTTAATCTCCACCAGGACCTCCGTGAATGTCTCCCCTTCATCGATGTCCAGCTTCCCATGGTCGATGATGTGGGATGGGTCGTGCATGTTTCTCCTCAGCTGAGATATGTGGAAGACGTCGTGTACCCGGTACAACTAAGGTGGATTGTCCAGGCGGTAAGCCACCTCTCCTACTCTGCCGAGGACCAGGAAAGGTCCGATGAATCGTAGAGATAACTTTCCACCTTGGACAAATCTCTGTAGAACCCATCATGGTGAGACCCGTAGGAAGACGTGGTCTCCATCCTCAAACTCTAGTGGTCTCCGCCTCCTATCAGCATAGGACTTCTATCTGCTCTGTGATTTCTCCATCCACTCCTAGATGATCTACACCTTCTCTATCATTGCCCGAACCATCTCTGGTCCTACAGGTGTTGACTCCCCTGGGTCTGTCAATCACAGAGGTGATCTGCAAGGTCGTCCATACAGTGCCTTCTAAGGGGCCATCTCGATGGTTGAGTGGTAGCTGTTGTTGTATGAAAACTACAGAAAGGGTAAGTGATCCTCCAATATGCAACCAAATTCGAGGAAACATGCACGGAGCATGTCCTCAAGAGTCTAAATGGTCCTCCTAGTCTGACCATCCGTCTGAGGATGGAAGGTGGTGCCCAAGCGAAGCTGCGTCCCAAAAGCCTCTTGTAACCCCTTCCATATCCAGGAAGTGAAATGAGCATCATGATCCAAGATGATTGTTGATAGTACACAATGAAGCTGTATGATCTCCTGAATGTAGAGGCATCTTAATCTATCTACTGAGCCCTGCTCTCTGATCAGTAGGAATTGGGCTGACATGGTGAGTCGGTATACGATCACCCAGATAGAGTCATGCCCTCTAGATGTACTTGGATGTCCCGTCACAAAATCCATTGATATCCCATCCCACATCCACTATGGGACCTCTAAGGGTTGTATAGAGCCTTCTGGTACCTGTTGCTCTGCCATCACCTGCTGAAAAGTGAGGCACCATGGAACAAACTCCGCTACCGCCTTCTTCATACCTGGCAACCAGTGTTGTCGTCTGAGGTACTAATACATCTTCGCCACTCCTAGATATACCGCTAGAGGGGAAGTGTGAAACTCCCTCAACACCTCCTCCTGTAGTGCAACTGGTACCATGGTACATCCTCTGAAGAGGATGACGTGCTCCCCTCCTTCAGAAAACCAATAAGGTGCCTACCCTGAACATATATGAGCACATCGCATCTCAGAGTCAACGTCCCCACGATGTGCCTCCCTGACTCACTGAATAAGTGGAGGAGTGACTGTGAGAGATAGTAGGAAGGATACTTTATCTATATCCACAAAGGATATCTGCAATGTGGCCAGCTGCTCTATCGCCAGTCCTAGCAGCTGAATGCCTGATCTCTTGCTGAGAGCATCAACCACAATGTTCCCCTTCCCAGGAGTATAGACTATCTCGAAGTCGCAGTCCTGGAGAAACTTGATCCATCACCGTTGTCTCAGGTTCAGGTCCATCTATGAGAAGATGTACCTGAGACTCTGGTGTTCAGAGTAGACTATGAAACGTTCACCAATAATATAGTTCCACCACATCTTCAAGGCGAAGACCACTGATACTAACTCCAGGTCATGGGTAGCGTAGTTCTGCACGTGATGTCTCAACTGTCGTGAATCATACGTGATCACTACTCACTCCTGTATTAGGACACACCCGAGTCTGGTCCCTGATGCGTCGCAGTAAACTATGTACCCTACGCCCACCTCCAGTAGCCACAAGATGGGAACACAGTTCAACTGTTGCCTCATCTCTTGAAAGATCTGGTGGCATCTATCTGACCACACGAAGGGTTTTCCCTTCTTCTTCAAGGATGAAAGTGGTGCTGCAACTCTGGAAAAGTCTGCCACAAATCTTTGATAGTACCAATCCAGACCCATGAAACTCCACACCTCCGTCACACTCCTGGGTGGCTCCCAAGCAAGTACTACCTTGATCTTCACTGAATCCACTACAACTCTAGCCTCCAAGATGAATTGTCCCAGGAAGTGAACCTATCGAATCCAAAAATGGCACTTCGAGAGTTTACCATAAATCTAGTGCTCTCAGAGTGTATCTAGTACCACCCACAAATGGTAGGCGTGCTCATCCTCAGCGGTCGAGTAAATCAGTATGTCTTCGATGAAGACTACAACAAATCGATCAAGGTAAGGCTGGAAGATCCTGTTCATGGGACTCATGAACACTACAAGGGCATTGGTTACTCTGAAGGGAATAACCAAGAACTCATAGTGGCCATACCAACACCTGAAGGTTGTCTTATGTACATCCTCATCTCGAACTCTGAGCTGTGATAGCCTGACCCGAGGTCTATCTTTGAGAACCATCGTGCTCCCTTGATCTGATCAAATAGTTTTTCAATCCTCGGAAGTGGATATTTGTTCTTCACGGTCACCTGATTCAGCCGATGGTAGTCGACACAGAGTTGCAATCTCCCATCCACCTTCTTGGCGAAGAAAATCAGTGATGCCCAAGGTGAAACACTGGGTTATATATCCCTTCCCCTACAAGTCCTCCTGTTGTACCCGCAGCTCACAAAGCTCAGTGGGATCCATCTGATATGCAAGAGTAGATATCAGTGTGGTCTTGGGGTACAGATCAATATATAAATCAACCTCTCTGTGAGGAGGTAGTCCTGGAACATCGTCATGGAAAATATCAGCATACTGATCCACCACAACAGGAAAACTCTGACTCCACACATAAACCACTCCAAGGATAAGACTACAAAAATGATGTGTGATCGGCTACGCCCTCCTCTGTGTATGTCTATCCTGCCTTGTAAAGGATCCCTTCTCATCAGTGAAGGTGAACCTGGTCCCATCCGTGCGAATAAACCGCACCTTGGGCCTAATACAATCGATCTGAGCATGGAATGTAGATAACCAGTCCATACCCAAGATGATGTCGTAAGGCCTCGATGCCGCTACAAGATAATACCAGTTAGAGCTCTCACCTCCTAGAGTAAGCTCACACTGCCGACACTAGTGCGTAATCGTCGAGTCTGCATTCGTAGGAGTCTCTAGTAGTAAGGATCATGCCAATGGCTCTGTCGGAATCTCCGATCTCCGAACAAGGGTTGCGGAAATAAAGGAATGACTCTCACCAATGTCTATAAGTGATGTATCCAGGGTGTAGTAGACAAAAATAGTACCTCAAATCATCTTAGGTGCGCCGTGGTCATAGTCCTTGACTACCTGGAGCTGATCCCACCTCTTTCCACCAGCTCCCTGTGGTCAGGGTGGACCTCCTGGTGGTGGTGGTGGTAGAGCCTCAAAAGGTCTTCCACCACTCGCTGCTCGACCAGCTCCTCTGCCACGTCTGCCTGCTCCCGGCAGACCACCGCGGTCAATCCTCTACCTCTGCTTGGGAGGTCCCTCTACTATTTGCTACTCATCTGCATGGCGGGTCGGGCAATCACGATCCATGTGGCCCTGCCCGCCGCATGCATAGCATTGCCTGCTCCTCGTATAGTTGACTATGTCTCGTGTGCCCCACACAACCGAACCTGTATCCTAAGGTCTCCACCTGATGGCCTGGTCAACTTAGGCCACTTTGTCATCTGCCTACTACCGGCTACAGAATACTCTACTATGTGTCACCCTGTGGTGGGTCTCGCTACTGGAGACTGTTCAGCGAGAAAGCTCTCCACTAGAAGGGCTAGCTCCAGCACCCTCGCCTGCGTCGATATGCTGAGGGGAATCGTTGAAGCCCTGATCTCATGCCTAAGTCCCTGCTCGAAGGTCTGGGCCCTGAAGAATGACTCCCACACCATATCTATGGAGTAGTGTGAGAGGTCGGTGAACCTCACTAAGTACTGAGATACTATCATTATTCCCTACTGTAGATGAAGTATGTCTGGAATCTGCATAGTACGAAGGGTGTCTGGATCAAACTCTGAGTGGAAGAGACTCTCAAAGTCTATCTAAAGTAAATATGCCTCATCATGCACTTAGAGCATCAGGCTGCACCATCTGCTTGTTGTTTCATGCAGGAGACTCGCGGCAAGGATCACCATCAGGTCGGCTAGTGTCCCTACCAAATCTAAAAACTCTCACGACAGCCTTCAGCCAATCCTCAAATGCATGTGGGTCCATCTCTCCGAAAAACCTGGGTGGCCTCTGTCGCTTGAACTCATGCGACGCACTCAGGCAGAGTGCACTCTCTGATGATGGGGCTGGAGATATTGGTGGCCCAGTGGGTAGTGGTACCACTGGTGCCTCTCCTATGATGGGGCCCTGCACCGAGGCCTCAACGCTCGGTGGGTAACCATCTCATACGTAACTCGGAACCCTAGCTTTTTTCCTTCGTGAGGCCATCCTGAAAAGAAACACGTGCACCACGGTTAAATAGAATACCTGGTTATGTGACACAAATTAATCACAAAGAAAACTATACAATGAAAACACACATACAATTAGTGTTTTCATGCACTAAGCCAGAATTCAAAGGTCACGGTCTTGGTGTATGGATACGTCGGCTGCCACACCAACACTGGACTCCCTGGACTGAAAACCACACTCAAAACACTTAACACTATTTCTTCACCAAAAAGAAGGATCAGAGTCCTGAGTTCTGCGTTAGAACCGACTCGTCTGATACTAATTTGTCACGACCCGTCCCCCAGGGCCCGCATCGTGACTACCCCAAGCCTGCCTTCCATAGTCCAGAAGCTAGATACTAGCACCAAAGGCATAATTCCCTAAAACTGGGAAGGATTTTCCTTTATAAAACATAAATACACACAACTAGAGTACAAGTGGAAGCAAACCATAAATAAAAACTGTATACAAAAGTAGTGCTGAAAAGTAAAGGGGCCGGAAGTACAAGCCCAACTGTAAAGTACAAGGAAAAGACAAAACTGGTACAAATAAAATAAAAACAGTTGGAAGGTGTCTAGAAGCTTATGGATCGACCAACACGGATCCTACCTGAAGGGTAGGTACAGATAGCCCCCTTAGTGCTCCACATCCGTCTGTCTCCTCCGGGTACCGACTCATCGTGAGGTCCACCTCTGGGTACCGTCTAGTCCACGTACACTCCGCCTCGGTCAGCGTTTTCCATCGTCTACATCCAACACAACGAGGTGCGGGCATATCCCGTGCAGAAGTGAGTATAACGATACTCAGTACGGACCCCAAGAACCTCATGGTCTCACAAAATCCAACAAGGATAAACCACCAAGAAAGATACAATCATGATGTTTCAACCAACCCTGCTTAGGTATATGCACATACATATACCGAAGTTATCAACCACAGTCCAACTCCAGCTCTCGAGCCCAAACACAGCCCAGTCCACATAGGATGTAAAGTCAATCACATCGATGATAATGATTGAAAGTCAAGACTTAGCTCACATAGGTATACAACTCACGAAGAGGGGTAGAGATGATTAGATGTAGCCTCTGAAACATATCCTCTATCAAACACATGTAGAATCCTAGAACAAAAGTCATCACTATTGAACCCACGAAGGATCCCAGTATAGAATTCATCACTGTTAAACCCACGGAGGATCCTAGTACAAAAGTCATTGCTGTCGAACCCACGGAGGATCCTAGTATAGAAGTCATCGTTGTCGAACCCACGGATGATCCTAGTACAGAAGTCATCACTGTCAAACCGAAAAGGGATCCTAGTATAGAATTCATCGATGTCGAACCTATAGAGGATCCTTGTACAGAAGTAATCGCAGTCGCAACCATCTCTAGGGTTCCGGCACACATCATGCTCGATTATGGGAGGGTCCACTCCTCGAGCAAAGGGGTCAATACATCAACTATCACGAATTATTGATTTGATGTATCTCGAAGTTCTATCTTGTCAAAATAAACCCAACATGACAGACGGAGCGTCAATCGAACGCCCAGTCTGAGAGATATTGCCTTTTCTGTTCTAGTGGCTCGGTTGGATTTACACTCGATCCAAACCCGTACATCTTCAAAAGACATCAAAAACTTACTTAGAGTAATGAAATATGACCTCCTCGTCATGAGGATCCCAGTTCCACTAACGACGCGTTGATCGGACGCACGGTCTAGAAGATATTTGCATTTAACAAAAACGGGCACGGCCCGTCAAGCCCAGTGGGCTGGCGGGTCGGCCGGACCCGGTTTGGCGGGTCCGACCCATCTGGGGATCAGCCTGGCCCGGTGGAGCGTGGCACACCCAGGGACCCGTCCTGGTAGGTCCGAACCGATTAGGGGGTCGGCCCGACCCGGTGGGGCGCGGCCCACCCGCGGACCCAACCCAGGTCGCAGGCCGGTTCAGCTTTCCCGACGGTGCTGAGTGGCGCCGCCCCTCCATGATGCCCGGCTGGCTGAAGCAGGATGGTTTGTCCGGTGCAAGAAGCATGCGGTTGCAGGCCGCGGTTCCCTTCAGCTCGGTCGGGAGGTGGCCGGCCGGTTCGCCCACCGAAGCGGCCCGCCAAGTGTGGTCCGCGGTCTTCTCCACAGTGCGGTGCCAAGGGGCGTCGTGGCCTCTTGGTCGGCCGGTTTGTCCAGTAAGCAGCATGCGGATGCGGGCGGAACATCCTCCGTGTGGCACCTACAGGTGATGTGGTTCACTAACCCGGCCAGCAGTAGCCGGCCGGTTCTTCAGCCCGAGCGGCCCCTGGTTGCGGGCCGCCGTTCTCCTCCTTGCGGCCGGTGCGCGGCCGCCGCTTCCGGTCACCGCCGCCTCCGGTCGCCATTGCCAAAATAACCAAGATCCAATGGAGGGTCGTCGGGACATGTTCACTTGGCCCACACCCTTCGCATTAGCAGATAAGAAAAGGCCAAATACAATCCAAATCATTCAACAAGAACGATGTATAATTTTATTCACTTAAAATTATACAAATCCCCCTACCTCGATTCAAGGTACGTTGGTGAAGTTGCAGAAGACGGCTTTGCGGAAGTCGGGCGTCGCAGAAGACGAACGTCGTTCCATCTACGTTGGAGGGAAATATGTCGGCGATGTTTTATATGGGCAGCGTCTTCTCCCTTTGTGAGGAGGAAGAATAAAAAAGACGGGAATTCTTCATGGGTGTCACTGTTCTTCGTCGGGAGAGGAAATTGTTCTTCGTTGGAAGAAGGCCCTCTCTATTCTCCAAAGCTCCACCAACACAATATGTGCCAACCTAAAAATAATAGCTTGGCTATTATTTTTATTCTTGATATGAATTTCAAAATAATTCCAATTTGGTGAGCCATTTAATTAATTTCTAATTAATTAAGTGATTGTTGGCATCGTTAATGGAAGGAGGTGAACGGTTTAAGAGTTAAAGGGGGTTCATGGGAGTTAATGGGGGAGTTGAGGGGTTAGGTGCTCTTGTGCACCCCACCACTCATTATCCCTTCATGGGAGGTTATATAGGGTGTGGGACCCACCTATAAATCCTCTTTGAAGAAGATAACCACCCCCTTAACAAAAATTTTGTAACACATAATTTTTATTTATTTTAATAAGAAATCCCAAATATTAACTTCTCATCCCGATAAAAAGAAACTACGATAAAAGTCCCCTTATGCGAATATCGGCGCTGCGAATTCATCAGTGTCCTCAGATTTCAATTCTAAGCACCATTTAAAAAGATATAAAAACCCGCATGTATGTTTACTGAATGTACCCGAACAAAATTTCAGAAATTGATTCCGGGCACACCGGGCCACAGAATCAGGCACCATCAGAAACTGCAGACTCGTAAAATTCCAAAGAATTTTAGAAAAAAATTTCCTTGAATCTTTAGGGTCTTTACAGGTTCTTTGAGACTAGATTAACATTCTATATATCAATGATAAATATCATAAATGATCTTTTTTTAAACCAAATAAAAGGTTGGGACTTGAAATATTAAAGGAATGTGATAAATATTATCTTTCTCAAATTTGTGTTCAGTTATATATAAATGTGATGATTGAAGGGGAATATAAAAAAGATGAAAATCTATAAAAGAATGTGATGAATTCTCTTGAGTAAAATCATGATTGTGATGGAATGGTATGTTTTGGTAAAATATTATGTCTCCATGTTATACCATAATCTCGGAATGATATATTGGTTGAAGATAGTTTACTGTCATTCTCTATTTACCCTAGAATTATAAAGATATATATTGATCATATAGATCAATTTTGGTGGGATTACATTAACACAAATGTTTCTGGGTATAAATATATCTGCTTGGCATGCCAACAAGTAGAGTTGAGTGGTTGAAATTTAAGGGAATGTTTCAACCATTACCCATAAAATAATGGAAATTGAAAATTGTTACCATGAATTTTGTCATAGTACACCCCAATACATCTAAAAAGAATCATTTTATTTTGGTGATTATTAATCTCCTTATAAATTTAGCACTATTATTTTTTATCAAAAAAATTTCTCTCTCTATCATCTTCCAGGGATATAAAAAAGTAAGTGGTATGGTTTTATGGTGTTCCTCATTCCGTTTTATCATTGCATATCATCCTCGAATAGAATTTCGGTTTGATATAACCATTTGAACCCTAGATGATATTCAAAGATCATGTTATATATAATTCAATGGTGGTTGGGATGAAAACAATCCTACTGTCCAATAGTATTATAGAAAAATATTTTACTTGGTTATTCATATGGATTCTTATAATTTCCTCTATATAATGATGTAAAAAACTCCAATAAGAAAATATTAAGATGGATAATGAATTCTATTGGTACCTAAGCTAGATATGGAATTATAAGAGAATATAAGAGGTAATTAGGAGCACATCAGGTCATCTTAGATTCAATAAAATAATTATATTGAGTGTTATTTGTGAGTTGTAGAATTCAAATTTGGTCAGAAGTTATTCTAGTGAATTTATATATAGAATACAGTGAAGATATTATAAAATAAGGGAACTAAAATCCCTAGGTATATTTTCCCCTTAAGATTATTTATTGAGTAGGGATCATATATTATAACTTGGAAATTCCACCAAACCTCTCTAATGTTCATGATATCATCCAGGAATCTATTTTAAGGAGTTATGTATAAGATCCTTCACATATAAACAACATCAAGGATAAAAAACTAGATAATTAAGTTTTTTGTGAGGAACAACTGATGTTTAATCAAGATCATAGAGATAATTTTATAGGGAACAAGACTACTCACCTGGTTTGTGTTATTTTGAGAAATCATAAATTTGAAGAAGCAACATGGGAACCAAGGATGTTATTAAAGAGAATTATTCTAATTTTTTTTGAGTGAATAAATTTCAATAATTTTTTTTATAAGGGGGTAAAATATTACACCAATATATTTTTGGATATATTCCTCTTTAAAGAAATTTTATTTCCTTGATAGTCTTCTTTATACTAAACACTATGTTTAAACAACCCGTGATATACTATTGAAATATTATTATTTAATGTCATAGTTGTCTCATAGTATTTTGATTGATATGTATAAATATGATTAACCAAATTATAAATTTTTCCCTCAACCCACTTGTATTGTATAATTCCTAATAAATGATAATTCAATTTTAATAAAATCATTTAATGATTAAATGATAGAACATTTTGAAAAAATGTATTATTATAGGTGTTATGATTTTTTTTATAAAGATATATAGTAATCACTATTAAATATTAATTTTAAAGAAATGTATTTGTAATTTATTAATATATATGTTATATAATTATCAAGAATGAAGATAAATTCATTTGACGGTAAAAAAGAGTTATTTTGTAGATATTTTTATTGTAGTGTGTTGTATTTTTCTACCATAAAAAGTTAAATAAATCATTAAATATTAATGATACTAGTTGAATGTTAAGATTAAATACTCAATAAAATAATATAACACTCATCTTAATGTTTTTTCTAGATAATGACTGAAATTAAACTACATTTTATTCTTAAAATTTTATTTTTCTAAAAAATGGATTATGTTATGTTTTTCGTGTTTATTTTAAAATTATTTGTTTCACATATAATAATTTTATTTGAAGGCTTAAGTTGTAACATCCTGACCCATGAGGCACTAAATGGTAACCTAAGATGGTGGGTCCCCTGACCACAAGCATGCCTTCATGTATTCTAGAGGCTGATGTCTATAAGAGAGGGTCTATGATTGTCTAGTGGGGAGACTATACCCTCATGATCAGAGTAACTTGGCGGTATCACAGATGAAGAAAAATTTGGAAAGATCATATCAACTAGTAATGGAAGATAAATCATCCAAACAAAATAAAAAATAATAAACGCCAATGGAATCATCATATACCAAATGATTAGTATGACATGGTTTCATAACAAATATATAAAATAAATGGAAACAAAGACCCAGTAAAATACATGTATCAATACAAAAAATGTCCAAGGAGTAATTATCTTTATCTAGAATCATGATAAATATCTAAATTTTGGGCTCTCCTACTACTATAAAACACTCAATGAAGCCCCTATAAGATGGTACATTCCATTTTCCCTACCTATATCCATGAATTTTATCTGAGTACCATATGGTGGAATAAACAGGGTTTGAGATAACACGTAGTAGTTCACCACCAATGGTGTACATAAAAATTCATGTAGGTACATACAAATAGAATCATTGTGCTTGTATGATAGTAACAAAAGTGATGAATGTATGGTGATATTTTATAGTCTAACAAGGCCGAATATGATCAAGAATCAGATCATTATGGATAACTCTAGACTAAGATAATGCATCACTAATATCCTAGTACGAGTAATCAAGTATCAGACCTACATAGTTTAGCATCCCAAGTCCCTGACCAAAGAATCCCCATCAAGTCAAAGGATAAAATCCATATAAAATTCAACAAATACAGGGGTAGAGCCCAGGGATCATGACCAATGAGGTCGATTAAATCAAGATCCAAGCTGTAGAAATGGTGAAGACACCCAAATAATCCTAATCCATGCCAGATAAATGTCCAAGTCATCCATGTGTGTTGTTAGTGCCATACCGGGACCCCCTCCCCCTTTATGTAAAACCACGAGTCTCACATTGGTTCCAAACCATGCCATCAATTATCATCATAATCAATTCATTTATAATTTCATAACTTGTTTCATTAATCAAAAAATTAACACAATAACGATCATATATAGTCTCAGGGATTATCTATTTTATACATTTTATATACAAATGAAAATATTTTCTAAGGGGATTACAACATTTAAAAATACACTTTATTATAACATTCAACTAGAGACAAAGAATAGAGAGATTAACTCACCCCAAGTGTAAAATTTTGATATAAAATGGGAAAAACCCACCCCATGGGTAGTTCAATTTGAGGTAAAAAACATCCAACCAAGTACTAGGATGTCACAGAATATCACAAACCAGAATTTAGCATTTTATTTTAGGGTTTTTAATCTAGGAATAAACACCAAAAAGGTTTTATGTGCAACATGACATCAATAAGGTATAAAAACATTAATTTATAGGAAATAATATAGACCACATACTTTATTCCCATATTAGAAGTTAAATATAGTATCATATCTTGGTCTGGCATAGATCAAATGAAAATGGAAGAATATATGAACACAATAATGTTTTTTGAAAAAGTGCTTGAATGAGGATCAAACAAAGAATAGAGTGAAAGACTAAGGAATATATTGGATCAAAGCTCTTATTAGTGGAAATCTAGTAGGATAAACACCACATGAATTTGGCATCATAATTTTAATATATTTTAAGACCTATAAAAGAGTGTGAATGAGCTATACAGACATTAGAGGAGGAATATGGAGAAATAAAGAGGAATAAGGGTTAATAGCTTTAAATGGGTTGATGGAAAATAGTCATTTCATCCAGGATGAAAAGGAAAGATAAATTGTCCACATGGTTAGAAAAACCATGTCCCAACAAGACACCACTGAATGTTCAAGAGCACTGCCCAAGATCAATACCTCTCATGGCATGTAGTGCATGATTATAAAAACCTAGTGAATTTTTTTCACTCCCCTCTATGGAGCCATGTAGTTCCCTCTACGAGTTCTTCTAACCATGTGGCATTCTTTTCATTGTTTGGTCAAACCATGCGCCAACCCCTTTCTTACATAATTCAAAGACCTAAGATTAAAAAATTACCCATCTACTCCAAATTCATTCCATGGTTTATTAAAAAAATTTATAAAAACAGAACTGAGTATTCAAACTAGAATAAAAAAGATCCATACCTCATATAAAAATAGGGATCTTGAAATATTTTCATCTTTCAATTTTTCTCCCAAGTTTCCCTTATGTAGTTGGTGTTACATCCAAAAAGATACCGGGCTACTAAGAACATACATTTACCTCCAACTAAACCTCATATGGCTAAAATGTGTGATATTATTCATCATGGTAATGGTGAAGGTTTGAATTGTGGAAGATGTCGTGCATCATATAATAACTCTGTGGAAGATGCAACTGATAAGCAATCGGTCTTACTCTCTCAAATATCTCAAAAGGATTAAAAAATTATGCAATAATGTCCTTTCCTTTTATTTCATCATATGACCCATCCTTGGTGATACTCATTGGAGAACATGATCCCCGACCACAAACTCCTGAGTTCATTGATGATGATAATCATTGGATTTCTGTCTAAACTGAAAATTAACCATTTGTTTTCTGATCAGAAGCACCTTACCATAAGTCTCATGACTGAGATGAGATCTGTGTAGCACTTCTTCACATAATTCTAACCCACATAGAGTTGTTCAAAATATCCTACCACTCAAGGCCTCATAAAGTTCCATCTATATAGTCACCTGATAACTATTATTATATATGAATTAAACCTAGTGTATATATCTCTCTAAAGACCTTCCAAAGTCAAGGACACATTCTTTCAAAATTTCTTTTAAGACCTATATCATGTGTTATAACTGCTTCTCACTCTGAGGGTGATATTCTATGATCAAATTAATCAGTGAACCCAATCCCTCTGTAACCCCAATCAAACAAATATGTGAATCAAACATCTCTTCCAGAAACAACAATATGAGCAACCCCATGAAGGTTAAAAAATCCCATGGATGTAATGTATCCAATGATAATATATTAAGAATTCGTCCCTAAAAAAATTAAATGGTCTATATTCATCAAACTATCAATATTGACTTATACAACATCACTACCTATTGGTGACCATGGTAACCAGGTCAAGAAATTCGTAGAAACATCCTACCATTTTCACTCAGGAATGGGAAGATTATATAATTTTTTTTTCTGTCACTGGTGTTCTTCCTTCACCTATTGGCTGGTTGAACACTATGTAACATAATCATCTGCCTATAGATTTATTCTAGGCCACCTATAATGGTGGCACAAATCTGAATACATCATGGTAAGATCAGGAATCACTCCCCTAGTGGAAGTTTGAGACTATCACATTAGATCCCCCCATAAATCATTTGGAACCCAAAAATAAAAATCAATATAAAGAATTTATCATCTCCATCTGTCTAACACAGTATTAGGTCACCAATTAAAATACTCTCCCATACGACCTAGCCCTCTAAATTAGATAGCTACCATATCCCTACTCTAACCATAAGTGAAGAGGTAACTGATATCAATTAATTTAAAGACTATCCATGATGGTGATAAAAATCTATTTGAATCTCATAAAATATGGAAATAAGTTACCACTCTCTACCAGTCTACTGAACCTCTAGTGCCTGATTTTTCTTACATAGAACATTGGTAACTTCATTCCCCTTTCGGATCGTATAAGAAACATCAAAGTCCAAAGACAATTTTCATTCGATCAAACTTAATTTATTAGGATTCAAGTCTCACTATGTAAAAAAGTATTCTTTCAGATTATTTGGTATATATACCCATAAAATTCTATCCCAATAAATCATTTCTCCAATAGTGAAAGGAAATAACAACATCAGCTTACACAAGATCATGCATCGGGTAGTTCCTCTTGTGTGGACTTAACCGACGAGGCTCTAAAACCATGACTTACTCCTCCATCATCATAGATTCCACTATCTCGATAACTGATGCATCATAATATACTTTATATATTCTTCTCAACACTAGAAATAGTAATATCGACACTAAATTCAACTTCACTTTCATCTTATAAAAGGTTATTTTGCAAGCTTCGTACAATGACAACATCACAACCATAATAGTAAAGCTTGTAAAAGATTATTCTTTGTGTGATAAGTCCTCAATGAATCATGTCTACTAACCACCTTTAAAAAAAATCATCTATCATATATGTTATTAGAATTATTCTAGGAAACTAATATCTCACCATCTCTAGAGAAAATGATACTCATATATGTGAAATATTATGACACAAGAAGTTACTTTTATCAATCCAATATTGTCACTTTGTGATATTATCATATAAATGTTTCTCTATAATTAGATACAATATGATCTTAGAATGTTTATTATGTTCATATACACTGTGAAAATATAATAAATTTTCATCCACAAATACCACCATAAAATAAATCCAAACATTGATGGAAAACTAGATTTATTAATGAAATGAAAATTGAGGGCCCATTCTAGAGGCCAAATTACATGATGAAAAAATAATACAAGAAATATAAACCATGAAATGTTGAACATGGTATATATTTTGTTTTAACATGATCCTGAGTATAACCCAATATCTTGTGAGTCTTATGAAAAACTCTCTCCCCTCGGTGCTGGTCAAAGTTGTTATCTTTATGAGGAAATGGATACTAATTCTAATCCATAATAAGTATTAATGTAATGTAATCACCACAATGTTTTATGGTTCCATATTCCTTATTAGTTAAAAGAAACCCCAAGAAAAAGAATTGGGTTTTATAAAACCATTACCTTAAAAATCATCTAGCTGCCTCTTGATCTCCTAAAACGTAGTAGTATCTATCCTATAAGTAGAAATGGATACCAGTGAAGCTCCAAGCTATATAATGATAGAAAAATTTACCTATATCTAAGGAGGTAGTCCTAATATGTCACCTTCGAAAACATCCCTAAAAAGATATATATGTGGAGGGAAATTTCTCTACTGTGTCACTGATCACCCAGATATGATCCTGAAAACTGGGCTATTATTTTTCCCATCCCATGATGATTGGATCCATCTCAACTCCCATAAACATCTCAATCACCCTTCTGAATAAAAACCATGCCCACTACTGAACTTAATGTCACATTTCAATAATATTTTTCAATATAATAATGATGGGAACAAAAAATTACATCCTAAGAATGATATCAAACATTTCCATATTGGGGAAAAAGTGGTCCTATACAAGACTACCCCCATATTTCTCAAGGGGAACTCCTTGAACTAAAATAAACCTTTTAATCGAACCCACAAGGGAGTATTCAGTGTGATCACTCCATAATAAAATTAAACATAAATCCCAATACTCACTAAAACATGAACATTTCTAATGAAATTAAAAATACATGAATTGGAAAAAATAGATACTAATGTTGATGTTAATAGATATGTATTTATGACAATGGACAATGTAGCACTCTTCTCATCTAGTGTTAGTAAAAATGCATACGTATGTTCTAATTCATAGCCCTGAGAAATAACTTGATTTCCCTGAGCATTCCAACTCTAATATGATTGAATATCTAGTGTTGGATAACTCATCTACAACCACCACCATGACAAGATTGGATGAACACACTAAAGTGCCCAACTTGATAAGAAACAGATGATCTCCAACTAAATGTGGAGTCCGTGTAGACCATGTCTCACTAGATGTTAGAGGTAAGGTCCAACACAACCTCTCAAGATGGCCCATCCTTCCATGGTCTCAAAACTCAACTAGATTCTAATCACACTATGAAATCTTGTTTCCCTACCTCTCACACTGGTGATTGAAAAAATAACTACTGACACTCTTTCTCCAGCTTATAGTCACCTCACAAGATGTATCAAACCACTTCTTCTACCATCGTAATATTTTTCTAATGGGATAAGATGTTGAACTACCCTAATATGCGCCCTCATATTTCCTCAGGTCACCTTCAGTAAATTGTGCATGGTTTAATATTCCATATATGGTATCCAACTGAAAAACATTCACCAAATTATGGATGAAATATCTGAGACCATCTTCAAATATACTACATTTAGATAACTCTTCACTGAAAAGAAAAGGTTTGAAACACAGTAGAACTTTGAAATGATCATAACATTATGTGATTGATAGTGTTCTCTACTACAAGTTAATAAAATATCTAGTTCTATCATCCCTTACCCTCTTAAGATAAATAAATCATTGAATACATATGTATATCTCTTCAATCCATATACCAATTATTATTATTCTGAGTAATAACATCCCACTATCTCATTTGGGAATCTCAAAGCATATACATAGAGAGATCTACTCTACTATCAAAAGGTGTCTCATGATGCTCAAAAATAGATAGCATGGCCAGAAGACATGAATCCTAATCATGTGGTCCACCATCCCCATAAATCATGGGAGGATGCTACTACTGAAACTCAGGTTTCAAATCTTGAATAGTTCAGGTTGTCTATAAGGATCCCTAAATAATTCCCATAAACTTTAGGAAACCCTATTTAAATTGGGTATCAACACCCACATCATGTATAAAATGCAGTGCCACATGTTCCACTACTTGAGGTTCTAATGGTTCCTGAGATCCCACTGCCTCCATAGAGTGGTCATTTCCACCCTCCTAAAGAAAAATTGGACGCCATTGTGGTGGAATATCACAAAAAACTCTTAGAAATGTCCTCACACAAGGTATATTAATGATAATATAAGAGATATATAAATCGGAAAAGTAGACACCTTCCTATATATGAGTCCTACTCATCTCCCTGCATCTAAATCTTGGTCTAATTGACATACATATCCCAATAATATAATAGATGCTACCTACAACCCACTATAATATTTAGGCTAGGGTCGTTCTCTCTATGATAAGTTAAGGTTTCCAGTATATAGACATTAAATTTCATCTTATAGTGGAAAGAACCATTTAAGATGAAATTGGAACATTCATTTAATGGAAACTTTTCACTTCAAAATTTAATTTCATTTAAATTCCTATTTTCTTATATTAAAATTTATCAAATGAATGAATTATAGAGATTAAAAATTACAATTTATAATGACCCCTAAATAATATAAATTGAATTGGTAAATCTATTAAATCACAACCATAAACACATTCCAACCCATGAAACCGAGGGTTCATGCCTAAATGTGTTGTAAATGATTGTATAGGTTTTTGTATCAATCCAGGTAACTATAAAATATAGGGAAGATGTAGGAAAATTATGTAACCAATTAGGTTTCTCAATTTCTTATAAAAATTTTATTCTATGAACATATTTATCACTCAAGGGAAAATAAAAAATTAACATGTTTTCATCAAATAAAACATAAATGGAATGGAATATTTCATGAAATATCCGCATAAAAAGGTAACTAAAATGATTCGTGGTCAATGCATATTATCCATACTAGGACAAGGACAAAACATAAGCAAACTCAGAATAATAATAACATCACATATCAAGTGCATCTTTCAATTGTGGAATCAAATCAACTTTAATAGGGATAAACCATAACATCATGTTCCATCCCTTGTAATTTGGGTTTCCAAAATACATGGGTTATCCACTCTTTGGAACATGATCATTACCAAAATCTTGAAAAATTTTAATCTCAGGTATAATATTCAAAACTTATATGATAAAAGAAGATAAACTCATCTAAAACAACATTGTAACATCTCAGCCTATGAGCCATAAAATTGTGCCCCGGTCCATTGGTTCAAATGTCATCACATGTGCGACCATGTACTCAAGAGGCTACCAACTAGTAGTGAGCGTCTATTATGATACTTTGGGGAGACTGTACATTCATGGTATAAGTAACAAAGTAGTATTAGAAATGAAAAAAGGTGAATGTATAATATCATTGTAACACCCCGAGCTTCCACGATACGCCTCTCTTTCAATAATGCAATAGCTTGCATTGTACGCAAGTTCGAGTTCTAAAACATCGCGACTAATCAAAGTAGCCGTTTTGAATAGTAATAACCACTTTTTAAAATTATAGAAATTTTATATTTCAAAATGGACTTCATTTTTTGTATTCGTAATATCGAAATTAGCCTATGTTGAATTTTTGGTATTTTTTTGAGAACTTCTAATTTTTATGAATAGTGAAAAATACATAAAAACAACTTTTTTAATCAAAATAATTAATACTGATAAATTATACTATTTAGTGGTTTTAAAGTATAATTAGAATATATTTTTACCATTTTATCCAATGGTGGTCATTATAATTAATTTAACATTGAAATTGGACATAAACAATTGCCAATATTTTGATATAAATTGTTTCTTAAAAACACGCAATTTGTTGTAACAGCGGGAATTAATTATAAAATTAATTAATACAACTTATATTTTTGGAATTTTGTAAAATAGAAATCATTTTTGAATTCGGGATATCAATTATAGCTTAGGGTGAAATTTTGGCCTTATTCTGAAAAACTTCAATTTTTGATGAATAGTGAAACCACTAAGTGGTTGTTAAAAACTGATTTTTTGTTAAAATGAAATATTACCACTTCTGTGATTTGATTTTCAAAAATCCGACATAAATGGTTGTCATTAAGAAGTAAAATGTGGTTCAATGAGATTAAAATAATTTTTTGGTGAATAGTAACTTTTAAGTTCTTAATCGCGATTAGAGGTAATTAGTGTAGTTTAAGGTACAAATAATGTTTTAATAATATGAGATGAGCATGAAACTTGTCCTACTCCTATTGGATGAGTCATGGCCGACCAAGACAACCCATGGGTCAACTTGGGGACCCCATGGAGCCACTTTAGTTGGAAAATGACATTAATATATATTTATTTAATGTTAAAATTAAATTGACACAAACATGAGTTATTTTACTAAAACAGTTTTTAAGTGGGGTTACACAAGTCCAAATTTTGACTATAAATATTCATTATAAATCTAAAAAGATTTCCTACATCATAGTATTTTTTTATAATTTTTAGACATTAAATAAATTAAATTATATATGACATCATTATGATGCAGCGATGACCTCATTATTTAACGATTTAAATAAAATGAGAAGATAATGAAATATCCAAGGCTTACACTTGTCCAAAGCCTATTGGATGAGGAGATTTAGAAAACGTATCACCTTATCCTAGAATTGTATAAGTTTGGGACCTTTAGAATCCGAAAAGCATTGTGAAATAATGTAACCTTTCAATCTTTCCAAAAGTGCCCCTCCTCTCCTCTTATAAAAGGCTCCCACCTCTACCACCTTATTCACACTTCCAAGCCTTTTGGTTCGGCCAAACCCTACCCAAATACTCTCCCAACTTCTCTCCCTTCATCCTAGAAGCTTTACTTTAGTCATAAAGCCATCCTAAGGAGTCCTTTTGATCAAATCAAAAGGAAGAACCCGAAGAAGAGGTAACATTTTCATCACCCTCTTTCAAGTTTCTTTCTTCTTCCACTCCCTCTTTGTTAATTATTTCAATTCTAAAATTATAACTCCAGTATCTTCTATATACTGTGATGTTATTATAAATATGGAACAACCATATTCAGTATTCTACCCATCATTTGAATGACATATCACCATACGTGCGTACGTACGGCTTACCGTCTCCACGTCGTGGTGTAATTGTTATTCAATATATTATTATTTAGATGGGTATAATAATGATATGGAATTCATGTAAATAATAAATATAACATGATAATGATTCTGTATATATGATATAATATCCAATTATATATTATTTTAATATCAAAATAATGATATTGTCGCTCGTGCGTACGTACGGACTACCGTCTCCACGAACGCGATGAGATTCATTCTCCGTCGTATCCATTCAAGTATAATTATCATTTGATGATTTAAAAATAATGTTTAAGGACATGATATCATTCTGGATATGAATAAGATACAACCTATCCATGAAAAACACGACTTACGTAACAAATCATATAAAAGAAAACGAGTAAGTTAACACCTGAAACAACGATAAATCTAAGATATTGTTAACAAAGAAATGTTAAAAGATCATATATGATATCATATGAATGTATATGATTATTGTATAATTTAATAACAATTATTTCACCATTATACAGGAGGTTAACCTACCCCAACCAAGGAAAAGTACAAGGTAAGGGTTTACTTCACAACCTCTTCATTATCCAAGGTTGTTTATACATAATTATCTACTAGGACCTCGTTATCATCCACATCCATGTTTCTTAAAAATGTCATTCAAAACATTTTTAATATTAAATGGAAAATGGGTTAAAGTCATTTATACCCTTATACGTTTTTGAAAGGAATCTTACCGTCGTTTTCCAAACAATGTACTTTTTGACCTTTTTGACAAATTTAAGGTAAGAATGTTTTTTTTAACTTATACGGAGGGTGCGGCTATTTTCCGCCATTATAACTTCGTCGAAGCTTCCCTAACAAGCTTATAAGAATATTTTCAAAGTAAGTGTATTATTTTATAATTATGGGACTTTTAAATGATTTCAAAAAGGAGAGATATTTCTCTCAAAAAGCTTTGATTTCATCTATGTCAACATCCTTTGATGGGTTTTAAGTTTAATTGAAATTGATTTATGATACAAAACTTCCATTGAACATTTTGTGAAATATTTGACTGTGGATGTGTTATTTTTATACCATCCATAGTTTATGGAGAAATTGTTGACATTTCGTATGCTAGTTTTAATACGAATATTTATGTTATGTTTAAACCTATTCATATGAGGAATGTATTGGACTTAATATGTGACGGGTGGAGCCCGCTATAGCTCCTCGATGCATCGGTAGGTCTCATGAGACAACTAGACATGGAATTGGCTGAGGCCCTTTCCCAATTTGATTTATGGTTTTGGCCGAGGCCTTAATCATTTTAGACGTCTTGGCCGAGGCCTTGACAAAATGATTCAGAATGTCTGGCATTATACATTCCCTCATTATGAAAGTGGTTATTGATATTTCATGTGATTATTCGTCTAGTAGAATATCCGTGTGAGTAAGTAATGGCATTATTTTATTTTACTTTTGCCATATTATGCTGAAGTTCAAGTTCAATAAGGCTTTTGTTTTAGTTATACATTGCCTTAAATGCTTATGTTTTCTTATAAAAGCTTCCGCAATATTGTTATCCTTACTGAGCATCTGAGCTCACCCCTTTCAATGTTTAAATATTTTCCAGGATGTGAAGAAGTGTATTATGATTGACTTGCAAGGATAGTCAGTGAAGATATGAGTGTGGACTATGAAGACTATGTTATTGTAGTTTGTTTAATTTTGATGTAATAAAAGACTTATGAATGTATCTAGTGTTTCCAAGGCTACTAAACTAATCGGTCTTTCGAGACTTGATCTTTTGTGATCATGCCAATGTTACGAAGTAATGCACCGACTCTGGGTAGCTGGGGTCGGGGCGTTATAGTTGGTATCAGAGGCAGTTTAGTACTAACCTTGGAAGCTAGATTTAGATAAACTCTGATTAGAGCACATATCCCGAAGATAGACTTTGAGGATTAGTATAGAAGAACTTCCTAGAATTTTGGTATTGTAGAGAAGTTGTGAGTTTTCCGAGCAATACATCCCTGTCTGGATACGAGCAGGTAGAGGCGGCTCTAGCCCAGATGTACCTAGGGGTAAAACACGAAAACACCGCTTTGAGCTAGACTCGAACGAGAACTGGTGCACGACAATGGGCCTTGCTGCACTCTTGGTTACGACACTCCTGGGGGATATGCTTTGGATAATTCCCATTTTCTTTACAAACCACTATAAAGGGTTACGAGTATATACTTCCTTAAAGAAAACATTTTTATAATTATGGATTATATACATAATTATTTCAATTTATGTTAAGTGTTTTACAAGTATGGAATTATGTATTTTGATTCATGAACTAATCTAGTTTATGCCATTATTTAGAAATGGCGCCTAGTGGTAGGAATGGAAACCGTATCAATGCACGCACTCCGTGTAGGGATTGCCCTCCTGCTCAGGATAATTATGGTGGAGCTAGTGATACAACTGGCGCTGATCAGCTTCTCACCGTACTGGGACAACTCACGCAGGTTATGAATAACAACCTTACTCGTATGGAGCACCCTGATCCGCAACGTGGAGGATCAATGCTAGACCGTTTCATGAGGCAACAACCGCCAACCTTCAATGGGAGTACAAATCCTATAGTAGCTGAGCAATGGATAAATTCCTTAGAGAAAATATTCCATGCCTTGGGGAGTAGTGAAAGGGAGAATGTTGTCATGGAAGTTTACCACCTCACTGGAGATGACGATCAATGGTGGTCACTAATTCAAAACACAAAGGAAGATGATGACGTATCGAATATGGAATGGAGGGAGTTCAAAGAGATTTTCTTAGAAAAATAATTTACTCATGACCATCGAGCAGATATGGAAAGGCAATTTCTGAGTCTGAGGCAGAAGGAGGATGAGAATGTCGCAAAGTATGAGGCCAACTTTACAAGGTTAGCAAGGCATGCTGCCGATTATATACGTAACCGAAGCAGTAAGATTGATCGTTTCTTTGATGGGTTAAAACCATTTCTCCGTCGAGCTTTAGTATCACAATCCTTCTCATCATACGAAGATATTGTCTCCTGTGCTATCAAGACGGAAAAGGAATTCTCTAAGTCGTATGACAACAAAGTAAAGCAAGAGAAGAAGAGAACGGGGGAACAAGAGACAGATAAAGGGAAAAAGAGAAAGAAGGATTTTCAATTATGTGATAATTGTGGGAAGAATCACCCTGGTACGTGCCTAAAAGGAATGGGAGTTTGTTATAAATGTGGAGAAAAGGGTCACCAGGCTCGTGATTGCAAGGGAACGAATGAGGCTATCAAAGTTGAATGCTACAATTGTAGGGAAATAGGGCATTATGCAAATGAATGTCCTAAGCATCATGGAAACTTACCTCAGAAAAGGCCAAGGGATCAAGGCCAATCTTGTGATGTGACTACAGTTGAAGCGGAATAATTAATGTATTGGTGCTTTTGGACTCAAGGATTATATTCTGGTTATAAGAATAATGTGATATATATATATATAAGGATTGTACTGCAGTACTTGTTGATTTCAGTAAGGTTTTAATATGATTAAGGTAATCATATTTTTAGTATGTGACAATAAGAGAAACTTTACTTTGTTTGGGGAATCTGATAAATTGATTTTGGAATTTAGAGACCCTTTAGAGAGAGTCTGGATGGAGGTATTTTGGATAACTATTAAGGTTGGAATGGATTAAGTTGAACCATGGATAGTATTGTTTAAGGTTAAAGTATTTCTGAAGATTATTTTTGGAATATTATAATACTATAGTTTTAGGAAAAGGAAAACCTGCATGGTGGGGAATAACCCGTCGTGTCGGACAAAGCTGCAGAAATCGAACCCGCAATCATAGTGCGACAGGCCTTTATTTCCTACCACTAGCCTACAGGAAGTCCCTGGATATTACAAATAATTTTACTAATCTAAATGGTATGTGTTAACATTTGGAACCTTATACAATTAGTATAAGTATAATATTTTTGAGTTCTATTATCTTTTTGAGTGAAAGATGAGTTGAAGGTTGAAACTCTAATTGTCAAGCATAAATATATATATACCTATCTCTTATTCAATGAATAAATTAATTCTTAAACTTTAGTAAAGGGATATTAAAACAAAAAAAGTGTTATCCTAATACCTTATGTCTTGTTGAACTGATGATATTTTAAATCAACATAGATTGAAGGCTTTGAGGCCCTCAATTTGACAGTTGATTGTGATTGATGACCACAATCACTCCCTACAAATATTTACGTTTTTCCTACAATTATATGTCTCTAATTTCCACCAATGTTCTCCTTATCGAGATCATAATTTGGTGGTGACTTTCTAATTTCCATTTCCCACTTATTAAGACTAAATTTTATTAACCTTATTTCCGATGTGGGTTTTCCACAAAGGTATTTTCTCTTTTCAACCTTTTATTTTCAAAGAAAAATTTCAAATTGCGAGGACGCAATTTATTGAAGGAGGGGAGAATGTAACACCCCGAGCTTCCACGATACGCCTCTCTTTCAATAATGCAATAGCTTGCATTGTACGCAAGTTCGAGTTCTAAAACACCGCGACTAATCAAAGTAGCCGTTATGAATAGTAATAACCACTTTTTAAAATTATAGAAATTTTATATTTCAAAATGGACTTCATTTTTGTATTCGTAATATCGAAATTAGCCTATGTTGAATTTTTGGAATTTTTCTGAGAACTTCTAATTTTTATGAATAGTGAAAATTACTTAAAAACAACTTTTTTAATCAAAATAATTTATACTGATAAATTATACTATTTAGTGGTTTTAAAGTATAATTAGAATATATTTTTACAATTTTATCCAATGGTGGTCATTAGAATTAATTTAACATTGAAATTGGACATAAACAATTGCCAATCTTTTGATATAAATTGTTTCTTAAAAACACGCTATTTGTTGGAACAGCGGGAATTAATTATAAAATTAATTAATACAACTTATATGTTTGGAATTTTGTAAAATAGACATCATTTTTGAATTCAGAATATCAATTATAGCTTAGGGTGAAATTTTGGCCTTATTCTGAAAAACTTCAATTTTTGATGAATAATGAAATCACTAAGTAGTTGTTAAAAACTGATTTTTTGTTAAAATGAAATATTACCACTTTTGTGATTTGATTTTCAAAAATCTGACATACATGGTTGTCATTAAGAAGTAAAATGTGGTTCAATGAGATTAAAATAATTTTTTGGTGAATAGTAACTTTTAAGTTCTTAATCGCGATTAGAGGTAATTAGTGTAGTTTAAGGTACAAATAATGTTTTAATAATATGAGATGAGCATGACACTTGTCCTACTCCTATTGGATGATTCATGGCCGACCAAGACAACCCATGGGTCAACTTTGGGACCCCATGGAGCCACTTTAGTTGGAAAATGACATTAATATATATTTATTTAATGTTAAAATTAAATTGACACAAACATGAGTTATTTTACTAAAACAGTTCTTAAGTGGGGTTACACAAGTCCCAATTTTGACTATAAATATTAATTAGAAAGCTAAAAATATTTCCTACATCATAGTATTTTTTTTATAATTTTTAGACATTAAATAAATTAAATTATTTATGACATCATTATAATGCAACGATGACATCATTATTTAACGATTTAAATAAAATGAGAAGATAATGCAAAATCCAAGGCTTACACTTGTCCAAAGCCTATTGGATGAGGAGATTTAGAAACCTTATCACCTTATCCTCGAATTATATAAGTGTGGGACCTTTAGAATCCGAAAAGCATTGTGAAATAATGTAACATTTCAATCTTTCCAAAAGTGCCCCTCCTCTCCTCTTATAAAAGGCCCCCACATCTACCACCTTATTCACACTTCCAAGCCTTTTGGTTCGGCCAACCCCTTCCCAAATACTCTCCCAACTTCACTCCCTTCATCCTAGAAGCTTTACTTTAGTCAGAAAGCCATCCTAAGGAGTCCTTTTGATCAAATCAAAAGGAAGAACCCGAAGAAGAGGTAACATTTTCATCACCCTCTTTCATGTTTCTTTCTTCTTCCACTCCCTCTTTGTTTATTATTTCAATTCTAAAATTATAACTCCAGTATCTTCTATATACTGTGATGTTATTATAAATATTTAACAACCATATTCAGTATTCTACCCATCATTTGAATGACATATCACCATACGTGCGTACGTACGGCTTACCGTCTCCACGTCGTGGTGTAATTGTTATTCAATATATTATTATTTAGATGGGTATAATAATGATATGTAATTCATGTAAATAATAAATATAACATGATAATGATTCTGTATATATGATATAATATCCAATTATATATTATTTTAATATCAAAATAATGATATTGTCGCTCGTGCGTACGTACGGACTACCGTCTCCACGAACGCGATGAGATTCATTCTCCGTCGTATCCATTCAAGTATAATTATCATTTGATGATTTAAAAATAATGTTTAAGGACATGATATCATTCTGGATATGAATAAGATACAACCTATCCATGAAAAACATGACTTACGTAACAAATAATATAAAAGAAAATGAGTAAGTTAACACCCGAAACAACGATAAATCTAAGATATTGTTAACAAAGCAATGTTAAAAGATCATATATGATATCATATGAATGTATATGATTCTTGTATAATTTAATAACAATTATTTCACCATTATACAGGAGGTTAACCTACCCCAACCAAGGAAAAGTACAAGGAAAGGGTTTACTTCACAACCTCTTCATTATCCAAGGTTGTTTATACATAATTATCTACTGGGACCTCGTTATCATCCACATCCATGTTTCTTAAAAATGTCTTTCAAAACATTTTTAATATTAAATGGAAAATGGGTTAAATTCATTTATACCCTTATACGTTTTTGAAAGGAATCTTACCGTCGTTTTCCAAACAATGTAATTTTTGACCTTTTTGAAAAATTTAAGGTAAGAATGTTTTTTTTAACTTATACGGCGGGTGCGGCTATTTTCCGCCATTATAACTTCGTCGAAGCATCCCTAACAAGCTTATAAGAATATTTTCAAAGTAAGTGTATTATTTTATAATTATGGGACTTTTAAATGATTTCAAAAAGGAGAGATATTTCTCTCAAAAAGCTTTGATTTCATCTATGTCAACATCCTTTGATGGGTTTTAAGTTTAATTGAAATTGATTTATGATACAAAACTTCCATTGAACATTTTGTGAAATATTTGACTGTGGATGTGTTATTTTTATACCATCCATAGTTTATGGAGAAATTATTGACATTTCATATGCTAGTTTTAATACGAATATTTATGTTATGTTTAAACCTATTCATATGAGGAATGTATTGGACTTAATATGTGACGGGTGGAGCCCTCTATAGCTCCTTGATGCATCGGTAGGTCTCATGAGACAACTAGATGTGGAATTGGCCGAGGCCCTTTCCCAATTTGATTTATGGTTTTGGCCGAGGCCTTAATCATTTTAGACGTCTTGGCCGAGGCCTTGACAAAATGTTTCAGAATATCTGGCATTATACATTCCCTCATTATGAAAGTGGTTATTGATATTTCATGTGATTATTCGTCTAGTAGAATATCCATGTGAGTAAGTAATGGCATTATTTTATTTTACTTTTTCCATATTATGCTGAAGTTCAAGTTCAATAAAGCTTTTGTTTTAGTTATACATTGCCTTAAATGATTATGTTTTCTTATAAAAGCTTCCGCAATATTGTTATCCTTACTGAGCATCTGAGCTCACCCCTTTCAATGTTTAAATATTTTCCAGGATGTGAAGAAGTGTATTATGATTGACTTCCAAGGATAGTCAGTGAAGATATGAGTGTGGACTATAAAGACTATGTTATTGTAGTTTGTTTAATTTTGATGTAATAAAAGACTTATGAATGTATCTAGTGTTTCCAAGGCTACTAAACTAATCGGTATTTCGAGACTTGATCTTTTGTGATCATGCCAATGTTACGAAGTAATGCACTGACTCTGGGTAGCTGGGGTCGGGGCGTTACAATCATCCACAAACATAAGATATATCATATAGACAACAGAAATAAGAATCAATTCCAAATGCAGTGTCGTATAAAAAATGAAGGGTATGACATAGAGAAATAAAAAAGGTAATACTTGGAAATAAGAATCTATTATAATGAATGTATCAATGTACCAAAATTTTAAGAAGAAACTATATCTATAGAGAAACACTAGACATTGTTTGGTCTTATGATCCATTATTCTAATGAGACAATAAATCATGCCTCTCCTAACGGATTCTTACCCATGTCCCTACCTACATATATAAATCATTTCTAGTTTAAAAAAGGTGGCCCGAATAGGGTGTGACATGTATCTCAATAGTCCTCCACCAATAGTGTCTATAATAATTCTAGATTGTGCATATAATCTTAGGAAGTGTGCATGTGTAACAGTAGTCAATGTGATACAACTAAGGTGAATCTTTCCAATCTACCGTGTCTCACTGTGATCAATAAACCATATCATAAGGTAGAACTGTAAATCAATGTAAAGCACCACCAACAGCCTATGATGCTTTGTTGAGTATCAGACCTATATAGTTCAGGATCCAAGGTCTATTTCCAAATAATCCTCCTCAATTCCATAGAGTATATCTTCAAAAAACTCAGTAAAGACTTGGGTAAAGCCTAAGGAGAAAGTCCAAGGAGGTCTAAACAATCATAGTCAATTTCTTATAAATAACTAAGGAATCTAAGTAATCTAGATCCATAGATTTTAAATGTTTATGGAATCTAAGTGGATTGTATGTCCCACATAGTAAACCCCCCTCACAGATGCCATACCCTAATGCATGCAAATGTAACATATGATTCCATCAATAATCATCACAATCAATTAATTAAATATTTCATAACCAATGTTATTAATAACATCATTAATATATTCATAATCATATATAATCAAGTGTATTATTCATTTCATACCTTACATACATATATGACAAGGATACATAATGTGATTAAAACCTCTAACAGTACACTTTATTACCACATTCAATTACCCATAAATAATTATGAGCTCAACCTTCCCCAAGGTCATCATTTCCCTAAAAAAATATAAGATCACATCCCATAGATAGTTTGAGTTGATTTCAACAACCAACAACCTATAACAAGGGTTTCATTGAATGAATTAAACCAGAATTTAATATTTCATTTAATGGTTTTCATAATATAGGAAAAACAACCTATAAATCCTCATGTGCATCATGAATGCAACCAATTATAAACAACCAAACATTGAGGAAAATAGTATTGACCACCTACTATATGCACAGAGTAGATGCCTCATCTAGTTCCATGAATATTTTTATCTAGGATGGTAAGATGATGTAAGAATACATGAACACCAGGAAAATAGGGAAAATATATAGAATGGTGATATCAAAATAGATCATGAGAGAAACTAAGGAAGGAAGATAGAAAAATGAATATCTTATTTATAGAGAACCAATGAGACAAACATTACTCGAATTGAGTGTCATATGGAAAATATATTTTAAAACATATGGAAGATAGTGGAGGATCACTCCACACGTAATAGAGGAAGATGGATAAATGAAGAGGATCATGGGTCAATATCTTTTAAAGGGTGGAGGAAAAACAAGCATTTATCCCATGTTTGAAAGTGTTCATAGTTTGACCACCATATTTTCAAAACAATGCACCAATCCTGCACCAACCACTATCCAAGAGCGGTGGAATGCACAATTGGGGGAGCACAATGTTTCCAAAAATGATCTATCCATGAACCACCCCACTTCCTAGGGTGATCACCATGTACAACGAATTTTTTACAATTATAAAAAACATGAACATCACATGTGATCCCATCTATGTATCCCGGCAACAACCTTAATGGTTTTTATTAACCATGTGTCCACCTATAAAAGATTTTGTAAAACCATACATCTACCTATTTCTTGAATAATTCTATGATTCGGGCATTAAAAAATCCTCCTAAACTCCCAATTTTTTCCTGGTTTATTATACTTGTTTTGATGGAAAAACTAAAGGGTTCAAAAAAAAATTAAAATATTATTACCTCATAGAAAAACATGGTGTAGAGACACAAAGCTTGATGTACGTGGAAATTACATTACTTTTCTGGAATACTTAATATATAATAAAAATTGACATCCAAGGACCGTAATAGTTTAGTTTCTTTGGAATCTCAGAACATAATCTTCTAATCATTGTGAAAGATCTTCAACATCTCCCACATAGATCATCCCTTTTTTTCTTACCTAAAAAAATTCTTAATATCCTAGGGAAAAAAATAAAAAATGGTGAGATAAAATGCTCAGTAAGGTTAAGCATGGAGAAAATAAAACAAACCATATACATTTGAACATAAAAACATGAACATAATGTTTAAACATCAAAATATTGAGTTGGGAAATAAATCTTGGCAGTACATAAGGAATAGATCATAAAGGAACCTAAATCATGATAAAATATCATTGGAATAAAACATTTAATTGTATAAAACCATTAAGAACATGATATTATTTCCATATTAGCCAAGGAATTGCTGCCAAGACCATCATAGTGGACAAAGTCCATTACTGAACTGGGTTTACTTATCGTTCCATCCCTCTATTACTAATCCGAATTCACATGTCATTCCAGCCATCTATATCTCATGAGATATAAATCGTTACCCAATTAATTAAAGGGAGATATAGGTCCCACCCATCTCATAATGAAATAATTGTTTTGTGTGCCACCAAATAATCATTCATCATAACCCAATGAATAATATGGGTTTCATAAACATCATCCATCATAATGTAATCCATATAAAAAAATGGATATCATTTCATCATAAGAAGAATAAAACCATGTAAATAATAGACATTAGACATGAAACAAAATCATACTAAATAATTTAATCTTATATGGAAAATATTTTTGACAAAATACTTGAAATGAATTCTTGAGGAAAATATCATTTATTCGTTAAAATCATTTTCTTTTCACAAAATGTCATTCACTGTTAAATTAAAAGGATTTTGTTGAAAATAATAATGATATAATGTATAGGAAGCTTAATGAAAAATTTTCATTATGAAACTGTTAAAATATGTTCATGGCGTATAAGTTAAAAAAACATTCTCCACGTACTTTTGCTGAAAAAGTCAAAAAGTTCCTCATATGGTAAACAAAAGAATGATTCCTTCCATAACACATTGTAAAAGTCAAAGATGTGTAAAAAAGACTTTAAAAATACATAGAAGAATATTAAACACTTTATGAAAAACATTTTTATTGACATGGATGAAAAATATAACCCCAGTAAATACTTATGTATAATAAATCTCCGATAAAAATGAGATTTGCAAAATTATCCCTTACCTTATGTCCAATTTCTTCTATATGTGTCCAAGACTCATGTATAGTGGGTTTAAACATATTATTAACTTGTAACATAACCATAAATAAAGTATCATTATTATATAATTTCTTTCATGATTATTTTATTATATATACTTTATAATCATATTTTAATGGTTAATCATGGAAAATGAATCTCATCACATTCGTGGAGACGGTAGTCCGTACGTACGCACGAGTTACAATATCATTCTCTTGATATTAAAATTGTATATAATTGGATGTTATATCATATATATAGAATCATCATAATGTAATATTTATTATTTATATCATTTATACTCATTATTATACCCATCCAAATTAAGAAATGTTTGAATAACAAACTACACCACCATGTGGAGATGGCAAGCCTTACGTACGCACGTGTGGTGACTTTTTCATTCATAGGATAGATAAAATAACTAATATGGCTGTAAATTTTTTGTAATAACATCACAGTATATATAAGATACTGGAGTTATTATTTTATAATGGAAAAAAATAAGGATGAAGTGGAAGAAGAAAGGAACTTGAAATAGGTGGTGAGATATTTACCTCTTCTTCGGGTTCTTCCTTTTGATTTGATCAAAAGGGATCCATAGGTTCGCTTTATGACTAAAGGAATGATTCTAGGATAAATTTAATATAGTTGAGTGGGTATTTGGGTAGGTTTTGGCCATGAAAAATGGCTTTGGAGGAGTGAATTAGAGAAAAGGGGGAGTGCCCTTTTATAAGAGAGGTGAGGGGAACCTTCGGAAAAACATAAAATATTATTTTATAATAAATTAATATTTGGTTTATAATGGCTCCAAGTTGATTTATTTCAATGATAAGGAAGTCATGGGTCGAAATAAACTCAACCAATAGGTTTAGATATGTTTCTTTCACTATATTAACCTTATCATTTAAATTTAACTCTTAGTTAAATAGTTTAACATTTACTATGTCTCTTTGTATTTTAATATTATGTGGTTAAAAACTTAATATATTCATCCAAGCAAACCCATGTGGTTCATTAATTATATACCTATCATTATATAAGTATTTTTTCCCAACATTATATTTTTATGAATACAATATCAATTAATAATATAATATTTGTTTTAAAAAAACTTTTATGTCAATTTTGACACTATTTGGTATTTTGTTTTTTCTAAATTCATAACAGAATTATCACATTGAAAAAAATTATCTAACCAACCCTAATAAGTTATATTAACCTAGAAAATTAGTGGAATTGATAAAATGTCTCAAATTAAATTTATTTGGGCATTTATAATATCAATTTTGTTAATATTTCAATAGTAAGGTAATTACTGCATCATCATTGTGTTATAAATAAATTAAATTAATCACTGTCTAAAAAATATAAAGAAAATACCATTATGTATGAAATCTTTTTAGATTTATAATGAATATTTATAGTCTAATTTATCTTATGTATAACCCTATATTAAAAATGTTTTATTTATTAAACTTTGATTTTAAATAAGATAAAATGAATTTCACCCTCGAAATTAGATTTACGTAAGATAAATCTCTAGTAGTAAAATATAATTTATGAGATATAATTTTTCTAAAAATTTATAACAATTTGAAAAATAATTTTCTTCAGAAAAAAAGTATTTTTACCATGAAATATTTGTATTAATATTTAATGATTACTTATTAAGACTTAATAAATACATTAGAGTTTAAGAATAAATATAATAATGTTGTTAATCCTATTCAAATATCTCAATCCAATGCTTAGGCTATAAATTTTACATTGAATAGTAATATTTCAATAGTATATGATGCTTCAATAAACTCTATGTAATGTGTGAATTAGTCTATTAATGAAATTAATTTTATTTAAAGGGAAATATATCCTAATGTCTTAGGGTGTTATATTGTACCACGTTAAATGAATTCATTCCTTATAATTTCATAACATTGAAAAAAATAAATAATGATACTTTTTCATTATGATATCATCTAGTTTTCAAGTAGCTTCCTCAAAATTATGATTCCTTTAAAGAACTTTAACAATGTGAGTAGCCTTTTTTCATAGATTTTTATCTCTATGATCCATACTCTCCACTAATTGTTCCCCATACTAATAATCATTCTATAGCCTTATAACCTATGATATATTAAGACTTAGTAAGTATAATTTAAATAATTTTACATAATTTTTTGGTATAAACTTAATTAATATATTTCAGATGAATATAAGAATATTATAATAGTTAAATAAAAATTATTGAAAAATATAAATACTATTGTCTGTAAAATGAAAATTTTATACATGTATATTAATATTTATGTTTTAGTATATCATATATTATGAAAAGAAGAGTCTATAATAAATAATATTCTTTGTGATTATAATTATATTATAATAGAAATAAATACATTTTTTAAATTTAATGATGAAAATGAATGTTAATAATATTAAATATATACTATTTTTATAGAATGTGATAAATGATACATGTATGTTTTACTAGTAAATAAACATCATATGTTAAAATATCAATGTTGATAAAGTAAAATTATGCTTAATATATGTAATAAATATATTAGTAATATGTAAAAATTATGTTAATTGATTGTTAGAGTTTTATTAGAAGTATAATTATAAAATTTATCACTTAGAATCTTGTTTTATATAATAATGAATTATATGTAAAGTAAATAATTAGGTTCATATAATGGTAAACAAAGTTCTTAGGTAAAGGTAATCAATGTATCATGTAAATATAAGAACACGCTATCAGATTTCAGATTTCTACACCATTATCTTATACATAAAATGAATCATTCAGATAAAATTAAAGAATATATTTATATTTAATATGTTATTATCATATTAGTTTACAAGATTGAAATTTTGAACAAGAAACACAACATGAATATGAACATAAACATTTATAAAACATTATCCCTCTACAATACATGGAAATAGTATCCAACTTTCCCTAAAAGACATCAATAACTTAACCACCATGGAAGCATCATGTTTAGAGTTTTAAAATTATTTTATTCAAAATAAGTGGATTAAAATCTTATCTCAACATTGGAAATTATATATTATATAGATATAAATATAAAATATATCTTATAATATCCTATAATCAATTAAGTTAATGGATTTAATAACAAACCACATTAATGATTATTTTTAATTAATTATAATACCTTATATCAAATTATAGATTCAGTTAGAAGTCATCTATAAAAATATTAATCTACACTTTTTGAGATTTTTATTTCATTGTTTCGCATTATAATTCATATTGCACTGATTCATGAGAGTGATAACGAGGGTAAGGGATAATATATTTATAAGAAGACTATCATTAATGAATGAAATTAAATTGGAGTACTCACATAGTGTCTATTGATATGATCTATACAAAAGTTTAAATTAATAGCAGAACTCTTGATTTTTTCTATAAACCCCTATATTATGTTTTTTAAAACACATTTTATAAAGAGATTTAATTTTAATATTTTATTTTAGTATTTTAATAATATTCCCTTTTTGTAATAAAAAGTGATTCTAATTATATTTCCCCAAAAATAATATTGCATGGGAGATTTCTTTTAGATATTTATTTTAAATTATGTCTTAAAAATATTAGTTATATGAGATATTTACTTCTTAAAATTTCATATATGTTATGAGAATCATTTAAATATATTTAATTTCAAAAAATTATTTATAAGTGTTTTCTTTGAATATTTGGATTACTTATAATATTTTTCAAATAAAATATTTTCTTTTAGGGATTTTTTTTGTTAATTAGATATGAAACTATTTTCTGTTTTGAGCACGAATTAAATAGAGTTTTCGTTTTTAATGGTTTTTTGTGGATTTATAAAGATAATTGAACAAATTATAGAAAGATATTCTATTTAATTTTTGGAACATGGGTATTCGTTGTGGTGATATAGAATGGGTATTCAACCCATTATATCAAAGATGGTTTTTTCTAAAAGTGATGGTTATATTTCAATTATTTCTAGTTTCAATATTGTTTTCTTACGGTTTTAAAAGTATCATTATATTTCATAAATATATTTTTTTAAATCACTATTTTTAAATTTAAATTGATAAAAATTGATTTATTTTAAAGGTTATAATGTTGATAAATGAAATATATTTTCAAAATAATATTATTTTTTGACAAATTTTTTGAAAATAATATCTTATTATGGACCTCTAGAAAACCCGGAAATGTTTTTAATGGTTTTTATGTGTTATATAAAATGTATTATTTTTCTAAAAGTAATTTATATAAAATGTATTGGGTTTAAAAGAATTTATATATCATTTTAAAATATAAATTATTTCACCTATTGTTTTAAAATCCCTTACATAAGAATTTTGTGCTCACCCACATTTTATAAATAGTTTCAATTTTATATTTATGAGTTGAAGATAAATGGTTAATGGTCTTGATTATGAATCAAAATTGAGTGAAAATAGGTAAAATTTCATCATATTTAATATGAAATCTGATATTTAATACAATTTCATAATCCTCAAAATCTTTAAACCTATAAGAGAATTGGGTAGTTAAGTGATCCTATATTCCCTTTGGATGTTGTATATTTTGGAAGGCAAAATCAGGTCACATTTATTTCTATTAAAAGAAGAAATGTAAATATTATGTTTTTGAAACTGGATCTGCGAGTTCTAGTTAATGATGTCTCATTATGTATTATAATTGATTATTTAAAAACATTAAAAAATAGTATTTTATTATTAGAGGATAATTTATAACATAGAAACCATTTCTGAGGATTATGAGTTTGTATTTTAAGCGATTGAATTTGTATTGGATGAATATTATTTTAGAAAGACTTTGGGTTTTATGGAAGTAATATTTTAGGTTATCATATGTTTCTTTGTTTTGGTCCTTGGAGAAATTATGGTATATTTTAGAACAAAAACTCTCTTAATTAGAAATTTCATTCAAATTCCATAAGAAACAATTTTTTAAAAATTTAATTACTATGTTAAAATTTATTTGGGTAATTAAAAATAAGATGTCTTAATTTCTTTATGGTGGTAGAATGAAAAATCATTACATTCAGTAGGCATAATCCATTTACTTTTAAAAAATTATCATCAATATATTGTTTATTAATATATTTACTATTAATATAATTATTTAATAAAACTGAAATAATATTTATTGAATTATATAAGTAATATTTTTATTAAAATATTAATTTTATACAAGTATACAAAAATTTAAATAATACTATAACATATATTAAGAAAATAAGTCGTTGTAATAAATAAAATTCTATGTGAATATTATTATAAGAAGTTATAAATACCTATAATTATGAAATTCAATTATGAAATTTATATTTTTTAATATTAATTATGAATTATTTATATAGACTATGATAAATGATAAATCTATAATATCATAATAAATTCTAATAGTATGTCAAAATATTAACATTTATAATGAAAAATTATTTTTAAGATACATAATAAATAAATTTATAATATAAATGAAATATATTAAAATTTTATAGAGGTTTTAATAAAATTATATGTATAAAAATAAATACATAGAATTTTAATTTATAACCCGCAAATTCTATAAAAAGTTAAAAATTAAGTCCACGTAAAGATAAACACTATTATCAATTAAAGTTAATCTCCATCTTGTGTAAACATAGGTACCGACTTTAAAATATTAACATATTGCACTACCATCAACTTTCTTAAATGAAAATGTTAGATATTATTACGGAATATATGAAAATTTAATATTTCATCATCATACATGTTAACATGATTAAAAAATGGAACCAAAAACATGAAATAAAAAAACCATTATCATTTATAAAAACTTATCTCTCCACATGACTTGGTAATAGTTCCATGATTTCACTATATGCTAGTATGAACATCACATCTATGAAGATTCCTCTTTAGAGTTTAAAGAATATATTATTGAAAATAAAAATAACACAATCAAATAAAAATATTAGTGATTATATTTCATATAGATATTACTATAAAATATATATTGTCATATCTTATACTCATAACAGAAGAAGGATTCACGAACTAGAAACCTTAAAGCTTACTGTTACTTAATTATTGAAATTAATATATAATTACAAATATTGTTTGAAGTCATTAAAAAATTTCACAAAATTCACTTGTCGGGAGATGTTATTATTATTTCCTTAGTATTATAAATATTTCACTAGTTTCATTGCTGAGATATAAAGTGAAAGGATGGGAGAATATATTCATATGAATACTATGTTAGATAAGGGAAGTTACATATGGGTGTCTGGGAGTCTCTGCTAAAGTGATCTGACAAATATTTCATTTTAGAAGAAGTTAAGAAGGTATGGGGAACTTATTTTCATTAAAATCTAATTTTATGTTTACTAAAATATTTTTTATAAAGGGATATAATTTATAACTTCTATTTGGATTTTATAAAATAAACACTAATTGTAAAGAAAAATATTTTATTTCTAGTTTTCAAAAACCCAAATTAGAGATAACATTTTTCTATGAATTTTATTCCAAATTATTTATTTAAAATTCATCCTATAAGATATATTAACTTCTTAAAAATTTAAATTTTAAATTTTACAAATCCTTATGTTGGAACTTTTTTTTCGATTCAAACTATGGGTTTAAAGCATTAAAAAAATTATTTTATGTGTGAAATGCACATTTAATTTCATGGATGCCCTTTATGATCACATATATTATATTCCCATACACTATATTTCTATTTTACATTCCATATATGTTATAAAATAAATTTATATAAGATTAATATCCAATAATAATTTATAAGAGTTGTCTATGAATTTTTTTATTGTTTATAATAATTATAAAATCACATGTTATCTTTTTGGAAAAAAATTTTATATTAATTTGTTATGTAATTATTTTAGTTTTTTAAAATAAGTTACATATATATAATGTTTTTGAAAGGTTTTTAGGGATTTTTAAAGATAAAGGGAAGCTAACAAAAATATTTATCTAAAATTTGGACTTTTGGTATTGAATATCATGACGATGAATGGGGAGTCAACCTGCAATAACAAGGGGAATTTTTCCTAAAAGTCATTGTAAGACTTAAAATATTCTTACTTACCATATATTTTTATATGATTTTATAAGTATTAATAAATTTCATTATGTGGTATTATTTTCCATTGTAATTTTCCAATTTTTCAGTAGAGAAATTTGGATAATAACAAATGACATTATGTTTTAAGATAAAATAGGTTTTAATAAGAGTAGTTTTTTACTAATTTTGTTTAAAAGGATATCTTATTTCGAATTTTTTGAAAACCCTAAATTCTTGTTTAAGGAAAATTATGTGTTATATAAAATTTTGTATTTGTATAAAAATATTTGATATTATAGGGGATGTTTTCAAAATATTTTTTATAGAAATTTAAAATAGAAAGAATTTCACATTTTTTTTAAAAATCCATCGTGAGTATTTTCTATTCTCACCAAATTATGAAAATATTATCACCAATATAGTGATGATTCTAAGACCAATGTAGAATATTCTTTCTTATAAATTTTCCTTGATTTATGGTGGAGAAAAGTTCATATAATTTTTTATCGAATCTAATATTTTTTAAAATTTCCTGATAGAAAAAACTATAAACCAAAAATGCCTTGAGATATGTAGGTGATTCAATATCTAATATTTATTTTATAATTTTGGGATAACTAAAATTGGGCCACATTTATTGTCTTCAATGAGAAAAATATAGGTTATGTTTTTAACATAAGAACTAGGAGTGCGGGTTCAATATGTATCATAACCTGTAGTTTAATCTATCTAATGTATTAGGTATGCACACCCAAAAAAGGGATAAAAGAAACACATCATGAACTTTAGAGAGTTTCGGTAGAAGCACAATGTGATAATATACAATCTCTACTCAATCAAAAATATCGAATGGAAAATATACCTAGATATTATTTTTTTGTTCATTTTGAATCTTATGACCTTCTTCTATGGAATCATTAAAGTGAATACCATTTGAACAACCTAAAATTTCAAATTTCACTAATGGCCATCAACATATGTAATCTATCGAAACTGATTTTATTTGATGTCATGTGGAATGGATCAAAATATTAATACAATTTTTTTGAATAGATTAGGTACCAGTAACATTCACTCTCTTACATTATCTAAGTATTTTAGAGTTTCAAAACTTATTCTATATATGGATTTATAAGGTTCAATATAAATGTTACAGTGAATGATATTGTTAAAAATTATTTCAAAAAGAGGAATTTTTTGATCCCAAATACCTTTAAAATATAGATACAAGGATAATATCATATACTTCAGAGTTGGAATACTTCTCTAAGACTGACCATCTTCACGAGAATGATATATAATGATAAATTCCAACTATATATTCAATTCCAACGGAAATATTCTCTATAAAATTGAGGTAAACATCATATATCAATATGATTCAATATATTGTGGTACTCTATGAAAAATACCACTTTCTTAGTGTATATATTGTGAAATTGATCAGGATGGAAATATTATCTTATAGTAGTTAAATATGCTGACATCATAATGAAATCGACTATAACCCAATTTACATTATACAATTTATATGTCTTAGTGAGTCATATTCCAAATAGATGTGTTGTTTTTTTATTTATATTCAGTCATGACTAATGGTGGTAGTAGACCCCTTGAATTCATCCGACCATACATAACATGTTGGCATCAAAAGAAATGAGTAACATAATCCACAATAACTATGTTCCTGTTATAATCTTAAAAAATATCATTATGTTCACGATACATCTACATTATTCTAGGATGAATAGACGATTATAAGTTATGGAATTCATCCAATAAATCCTTTAATTTATATATAATAAGGGAACATTCACTATTCCAAAACTATATTATTCCATAACAATTCTAATTAATCTCAAGAACATTACTTACCTTATTTTGAAACTATATGTCTTCCTTTGGAACCTCTTTAATAATCGCACGGATAGATGGTTGGACACTCATTTCATTAAGATAACATTTCTCCCCTTCCACTATGATCTCAATGTCTATCATTTACAGATAAAAAAACATTGGATATTTAATGTTCCTTAACATAGATATGGTAGAATAATTGTTTCGACTCAAAGCATTAGAAACCTTGTTCTCTCTCCCTATGTGGTAGTGTGTTGATAAATCATAATATTTAATCAACTATAACTATATTCTCCCATGAAATATAATCTCTCTAGGATATAATTTACTATAAAAGGTTATAATGTGTATATATATATATATCATACCTTTTCACTATAAACATATTTACTCCATAACAAAGGTAAAAAAATACTACAACTAAGACCATATCATGAGTTGGGTAATATTTCTCATGAACATCCGATTAGAGTGTTAATAAGATACAACCATATCATTCTGCATAATAATACATAACAACCCTTTATTGGATGAATAAATATAAATCACAAACCCTTATTCACTATGGGGTAGTTTTAGATTTTGTTTACTAACTAACATTCTGTTCGATTCCTTCAAATTTTCATCACATTCATCAGTCTAGAGGAACTTCGGTACCATATATGATAATGTAGTGAGTTGATTCAATATCCATGAAATATTGTTCAAAAAACATCGATAATATAAACCTACTAAATAAAAATAAAAATATTATTTCTAGTGACGGTCTGGGATAATGTTTAATGACATCTTTATTAAAAGGATATACGGATATACCATCTCTTACGATCACATGCCCAAAGAATGAAACTTTTTATAACCAAAATTAAACCTTTCTAAACTTGAAATACACATCATAATTCCTCAAGGTCATCAACACAATCATGAAATTATTTTCATGAAATTCATTTCTCTGGGAATATATAAAAAAATCGTCTATAAATACTACCAAAAACCAATCAGGGTAATCTTTAAAGAATATATTTATGAAATCGATGAAGATAAAAGGTTCATATCTCTATAAAAAATAAAATATGTAAAAATTAATTGTCATCATACTTTATATAGAATAATGTAATTGGTATATCATCAATTTTGACCCTCAACTCATGATATCTGCAATAAAGATCAATATTAGAAATGTATAGAGCTGTGTGTAGTTGAATAAAAAACATATAATTATGGGGTAGATAATAATTGTTATTTATAGTGATATTTTTATGTTCATAGTAATTAATTAGAAAATGAATTTACCCATATTTCCTCTTAATAAAAAGAACAAGGGAACCATGTGGTGATATAGTAGAGAATATGAATCCCTTATGAAAATTTTCCTAGATATTCTTATTTAATTATTAAAACTCAATAGGGGAAATTTTATATGGAGTATTTTAAATAGTTGAATAAATATGTATTATTTCAATTGATAAATCAACTTGATTATTTAGAGGTAGTCATGGAAACTATTTTTAGAAACAAATTAACAAACCCCCATATAATTATAATATCTTGGATGTTGATTTTTCCCCAACCATTTGACATAAATTCCCCTTATAAATATAAATCAAGAACTATAAAATGGATGTAAATTTTATTGTATTTTTATGTTCACCTCACACACATATGTATTCATATATTGAATCAGAATATAAAATGTTATTTGATATTCTATCATTTAATAGGGGGTATATTTATAATGATTTAACTAATTCTCTAAATCAAATCAAATTTAAATAAGGGAAGTGTTACAATATTTTTATTGGGAACATTCTGGAAAACCTTATCATGAAATACTCAAATATAGAGTGAAGGATAAGTTTTGCTTAACAATGATGATCCACTTATTCTACTGAAATAATATCGAACCTTCTTTGGTCCCGAGGATATCCCTTGGATTAGTGAAATTAATCAGATAATTCCCAAATTCCCCACACATAATACATTAAATTATAAATGGTAATTTATGATATAATTCATTTCCCTACATCCAAAATAATTAATCTTCCAAAGTAATTACTTAAAATATAAAATTGTTTCTAAAAAAAATATTCCATAACTTTTTAGAATTTTCATTGGGGAATATTCTCACATTATTGACATTTAATAAGAATAATCATCATTCTTCAGCGTTCATTATCACTCAAAATTACCATAAATGAAAATTTTCTTTTATATGTTTTATTTAGATACTCACTAATGTTCAAGTTGTTAATCATAATTTGATATAGGTGATCTGGAATAATAACATATTTTTTATTTCCAAACCCAATTTTGGTTGGTTTCTCATGATGGTTGTCATTTCGTTGGCCATTTCATTCTTTGTTCGCACAGCTCATCTTGATTCTACCTATTTAGTAATACCAAAAATCATTGTGTGAGTAATTAAAATCATATAGATAAAACTTATAACCATTAAAAATAATTCATAATATGTATACATCCTGACATCCCCATTCAATCTACGACACTTTAGTTTTATCCTTGGTCATGTAGAATCATTATCTATTAAAATTATGAATAGTAGTTAATAATGAAAATGTAAATTATCCTAATAATATCACCACATAGTTTCTGCACATATGTATAATTTTAGTACCACTCGTTTTTTACTATAAATGATTGAGTCAATTCAAAATCTACCCCATTTTGAGTTGTTACCCTTAGGTAAATCAATTTCACAACTGAAACCACTTTTTAGTATTCAGATAGGGAGGAATTTTCTTGGAAAACCACACCATTCCTACTTACCAAATCATTGAGATGTAATCCTATACATAGAATTATCCCAAGGTCTTTCAACAAATTTATCAAATTACAATCTCTAAAAAAAATTATAACATTCTTCGATACCAAGAGAGGTGACGTGAGAATAAAATATATAATTATTTAATCATTCTAGTTGAATTTTTAATACATCCCATAAAAACAAACACCCTAGAAACATAAAGTATTAGTGTGTTTAGATACTAGATACATGAAAATATTATTTCATAATATTTTTTAATATATCTGAAAACATTCTTATTACATAGTATACTTCGTTGACATACCATACAAAGAACACTTATCCATAACCTCGGGAATGGAAGCACTTGATAGGGTAATATCAGATGGCCAATAAGGAAAAATATGAGATATAATAGTCAATGGTCCGATATAAAAATATCATGAGCATAAGGTTATGATAACATTTGAATAAAATTTTAAAATCATACCCAAAAATCCATGTATAATAATAATGGAATAAGTATTTGGAAGTTCATATGATTGGAAAAATAATATAATTAAATACCATGATCCATTAGATCATTTCATAATCATAATGACATGTAATTTCCATCTAAATATTCATTATTTGTTAGGAATGATCTAACCACCTATGCACCTACTCCAAGCATTTCATAACCACCCATTTAACTTTATTTGTTATGGACTAACTACAAGTGTGACCTATTTTTAGATTGGATAGTCGTCCATATACCTTTTTATATCATTAAAAATTAATCATTACGAAATGAATTGGAGGGATATAACATACCAAACCATATCATTATAATAATCTATTCATATATATTCTAAAAGAACATGAAAAAAATTATCATTACATCCTATATTAACCCATGAAAATGAAATAGATTTCATAAATATTTAATCATCATGATAAATAAACATCCAATTAAAGAATAAATATTCTAACATTGGATCATATTCTCAATGAAACATAAATAACACTAATGGGTGTTTTTCATGGATAAAAATTCCACAAAAGATATTACTAGAATTTTTTTTAAGAATATATCTATTTTTTAAATCACTTATTTAATATCATAAAAAATACATAAAATATTAGAAATTTTTATTTTAAATAAACCACAAAAAAAGGATATTTAAAATCAAAGAGTATTCATTAAATTAGAAAAATATGTTCATGGGGTACATGTTAAATACATGATTCTATTCACATGTTTAGTAAAAATTACCTCCCTCAAAAATGATATGAATATTTATTGTAAACATTTTGATAGAAATTAATATATGATAAAAAATAATTCAATAAATAATTGTATTAATAGTAAAAATATAGTTGTAAAATTATAAATATAATATGGATATTGAAGAAAGAAATACCCAATGCATAGAAAAATAATGTTGGTTTTACTTTTAAAAATTCTTCTATACATTTATGTACTTATAGAGAGTAAAATGGATGTAAGAAAAAAATTATTTTAAATATATAATAAATAGATAAGAAAATACATAATAATATTTTGAGATATGTCATATAATTTTATAATATAAAATTTAAGCACAAATATACATACTAGAAAGTGATATTGTGCCATAAAAATAATACCACTTTGGAAGCATCTAAATTATAATCCCATTGAAAGAAATAATCTCAAATTAAATAATATATATAATGTTTATATATAAATTTAAGACATAAAATACCAAAGGGGTAGTATGTAAACCATAAAAATGAATAAATTGGTGAATGTTGCTCATGTCTCGTAGAAACAAAAAGTTTGAATAGAAACACTTACCTCAAACTAAACATTATTTATATGTGATCTAACCTTTAATATAATAAATTCAAATTCATTATCCATATATTAAGTAATAACTTTTAATCTTATAATATCCTTCTTGGTTATGTTATAAAATTTTATCACTCATTCATTAATAATATTTGATTATCATCATTATTTTTGGTGTTAACTACTTTGTTTTTTATATGTGTTTCAATAATCATATAAATGTCATATATATTCATTATATATATATATTAACAATAATGCCCAAAAAGTATATATATAAAAATGAAATATATCACTAAAGGATACGATAATCCATATGTACATATGAATTATATTTTCATTTTTAAAAAAATGAAAAGATATCTAAATTATATTTTTCATTAAAGAATCAAAATCCTATAATAATTATCTTATTTATTCACTAAATAAATCATTATATCCAATCATTATAGGTAGTAGTCCACAGATATGCATGAGAAATACATTCTTTTCTTACTTGATGGAAATAATGTGGGAAATGGTTTTACTACAATAATAATAATATATAACTATATTTATGATAATGAATTAATTATTTTAGGAGGGTTAAAATAGATTTAGAGGAATTATAAGAATAAATAACCTTTATAAAAGTTTGTTATCATTATTATTTATTCTCTGAGATGCCTCCTCTTAAAAACACCTTTTGTAATATCCATATATAACACCCCAAGATTTTATGAGAAATATTATTTTTAATTTCATTGATGTCTTGTGTTGTACGCTACACCAAGATAATCTTGCGCTATACACAACACCATATTAGCTTATAGTATACGCAAAACTATTCGTGTATTGTGTTACAAGCAAGATCAACCTTCCTCGATAGCTTGCGTTGTATGCAATACCTAGTTTCACTAAACAACGATATGTTATTAAAATATTATATAAACTAGCAGTTATGAATAGTAATACCCAATTTTTGAAATTTTGTAAATTTTATCTTTAAAAATGGACTTCATTTTTGATTCGAAATATCGAAATTAGCCTATGGTAAATTTATTGTATTTTTCTAAAAACGTTCAATTTTTGATGAATAGTGAAAAACACTGAGTTATAGTTTAAAACTGAATTTTTATTTAAATAATTATTTATTTTATTTAAATTTATTTTAGGTTAAAATAGATACATAATACCTATATAAGTTCAATGTAACTCATTTCAGTTGTTTTATAATAATTTTAGATATATAAAAATTTTATTGAACTTTTTACCGTCTTTTAACCACCTCCTGCGAGAATTTTGAAATTTACATAAAACATAGTTTTATAGCTTCTGTGAGTAGAATTTCGAAAATCCGAGAGACACAGTTAATATCAAAAAGTAAAATGTTGTTCAATAAGATAAAAATAGTTTTTGGTGAATAGTAACTGTTTACTTTTATTTATCACGGTTAAAAGTAAATAGGGTAATTAACGTTGAAAAATATATTATTATTACCCTAACACATGGCCTAATTCTATTGGATAAGTATAATTCGGACAAAAAAAACCTTAGTGAGAAAATATGAACCTCTTTGGTCCACTTGGAGTAGATTAGGACACTTATTATTATATTATTTACTGAAGAGTTAAAAGATTTAAAATCAAAGTATAATAACTAAACCATTTTCAATATAGAGGTTATACATAAGATAAATTTGACTATACATAACAAAAACTGAAATCTAAGGACCTTAATAGTTTAGTGTCTTTGGAAACTCGGAACATAATCTTCTAATCATGGTGAAAGATCTTCAATATCTCCTATAAAGGTCTTCCCTTTTTTCTAACCTAAAACCTTTCCTTCTATCCGGGGAAAAAAACATAAAAAAGGGTGAGCTCAAATTCTCAGTAAGGGTAAGAATGGAGATAATAAAACAAAAAATATACATTTGAACATAAAACATGCACATAAAGTTTAAACATCAAAATCTTGAGTTGGGAAACAAATCTTGGCAGTACGTAAGGCATAGATCATAAAGGAACATCAACCATGATAAAATAGCATGGGAATAAAACATGTAATTATGTGAAAACCATTAACCACATGTTATTATTTCCATATTAGCCAAGTCATTGTTTCCAAGACCATCATAGTGGACAAAGCCCATTAATGAACTGGGTTTACTTACCATTCCAGCCCTGTATTACTGAACCGGATTCATTTGTCCTTCCATCCATGTCTATCTCATGAGAAATAAATAATTACCCAATGCATTGGAGGGAGATATAGGTCCCACCCATCTCATAATGAAATCATTCTTTCGTGTGCCACAAAATAATCATTCGTCTTAACCCAAAGAATAATATGGGTTTCATAAACAACATCCATCATAACATAATCCATATAAAACAAATGGATATCATTTCATCATAAGAAGAATCAATCCATGTAAATAATAGATATATTATACTTGAAACATAATCATACTAAATAATGTCATCTTATATGGAAAATTGTTTTGACAAAACACTTGAAATGAATTCTTGAGGAAAATATCCTTTCTTCTTCAAAATCATTTTCTTTTCACAAAATTCCATTCACTATTAGAAGAAAATATTTTCATTGAAAATAATCATGAAATATTGTAGAGGAAGATTCATGAAAATTAGGCATTATGAAACCGTAAAAACCCGTTCATGCCATATAAGTTAAAAAACATTCTCCCCGTACTTTTTCCGAAAAAGTCAAAAAGTTCTTCATATTCTGAACAAGAGAAAGATTACTTACATAACACAATGTAAATGTCAAAGAGGGGTAAACATGACATTAAAAAGACATAGGAGAATAAAAGAAAAAAGTTATACGACATGAATGTATTTTTACAGTTTCAAAACGCCTAATTTTCAAGAAGTTTCCTCTAAAATATCTCATGATTATTTTCAACAAAATCCTTTTCATTTTACAATGAATAGAATTTTGTGAAAAGAAAATGATTTTAAAGAGGAGAGGATATTTTCCTTAGGAAGTCATTTAAAATTTTCTGTCAAAACTATTTTCCATCTAAGATGACATTATTTAGTATGATTATGTTTTCAAGTATAATGTCTCTATTATTTACAGAGTTTTATTCTTCTTATGATGAAATGATATCCATTTGTTTTATATGGATTACATTATGATGGATGATGTTTATTAATCCCATATTATTCTTTGGTTTATGACGAATGATTATTTTGTGGCACCCGAAATAATGATTTCATTATGAGTTGGGTGGGACTTATATCTCCCTCCAATGCATTGGGTAAAGATGTATATCTCATGAGATAGACATGGATAGAATGACAAGTGAATTTGGTTCAGTAATACAGGGATGGAATGTCAAGTAAACTTGGTTTAGTAGTGGACTTTGTCCACTATGATGGTCTTGGAATAAATGCCTTGGCTTCTATGGAAATCATAACAAGTGCTTAATGGTTTTCCACAATTACATGTTTTATTCCCATGTTATTGTATCATGATTGGCGTTCCTTTATGATCTATGCCTTACGTACTCTCAGGATTTATTTCCCAAATCAAGATTTTTATGTTTAAACATTATGTGGATGTTTTTATTTTCAAATTTATATTGTTTGTTTTATTTTCTCCATGCTTACCCTTACTGAGCATTTGAGCTCACCCTTTTTTATGTTTTTTTCCAAGGATATAAAGAACGTTTTAGGTTAGAAAAAAAGGGAAGATCTTTATGGGAGATTTTGAAGATCATTCACCATGATTAGAAGATTATGTTCCGAGTTTTCAAAGACACTAAACTGTTACAGTCCTTGGATGTCAGTTTTTTTAGGTATAGTCAAATTTATCTTATATATAACCCTATATTAAAAATGTTTTAGTTATTAAACTTTGATTTTAACTCTTTTAACTCTTCTTTAAATAAAATAATAATAAGTGTCCTAATCTAATCCATGTGGAAAAATTGAGTTCATATTTTATTACTAAGGTTGTTTTTGGTCGAATTATAGTTATCAAATAGAATTTGGATATGAGTTAGGGTAATAATAATATCATTTTTACCCTTAATTATTCTATTTACTTTTAATCAGGGTAAATAAAAGTAAAAAATTACTATTCACCAAAAATTATTTTTCTCTTATTGAACCACATTTTACCCTCTTGATATTAACTATGTCTCCCAGATTTTTGAAATTCAACTCACAGAAGTGGTAAAACTGAGTTTTATGTAAATTTGTAAATTCTCCTAGTAGGTTGGTAAAAGACAGTAAAATGTTAAATAAAATTTTTATATATCTAAAATTATTATAAAATCACTCCAATAAATTGCATTGAACTTATATAGGTATTATTTATCTATTTTGAACTAAAATAAATAATTATTTAAATAAAAATTTTGTTTTAAACTACCACTATTTTTTCACTATTCATCAAAAATTGAATGTTTTCAGAAAAATATCAAAAATTCACCCTAGGATAATTTCGATATTAAAAATCCAAAAATTAAGTCCATTTTGAATGATAAAATTTATAAAATTTCAAATAGTGGGTATTACTATTCATAACGGCTATTTTATATACTATTTTAATAATATATCGTTGTTTAGTGAAACTTGGTATTGCGTACAATGCAAGCTATCGAGGAAGGTTACTCTTGCATGTAATGAAAGCCAAGAATAGTGTTGTGTATACTACAAGCTAATATGGTGTTGCGTATAGCGCATGATAATCTTTGTGTAGCGTACAACACAAGACATCAACGAAATTAAAAATAATATTTCTCATAAATCTCGTGATGTTACACACGGATCTTACAAAAGGTGTTTTCTAGAGGAGGCCTCTCATGGAATAAGTAATCATGATAACAAAATTTTCCAAAGGGTATTTATTCTTATAATTCCTCTAAATTTATTTTAACCCTTCTAAAATATTTAATTCATTATCATAAATATAGTTATATATTATTGTTATTGTGGTAAAACCATTTCCCACATCATTTCCATCAAGTGGGAAAATACTATATTTCTCTTGTATATATGTGGGCTAATACCTATAATTATTGGATATATTGATTTAATTACTGAAAAAATAAGATAATTATTATAGGAATTTGATTCTTTAATGAAAAATATCATTTAGATATCTTTTCATGTTTTAGAAAATGAAAATATCATTCATATGTACATATGGATTACCATATCCTTTAGTGATATAATTAATTTATATATATATACTTTTTGTGGATGATTATTAATATATATATAATGAATATATATGATATTTATATGATTATTGAAACATAAATTAAAATCGTAGTCAACACAAACAATAATGATGATAATCAAGTATTATTAATGAATGAGTGATAAAATTTTATAATTTAACCATGAAATTTATTATAAGATAAAATATTATTATTGAATATATGGATAATTATTTTTAATTTATTATATATAAGGTTAGATCACATATAAATAATGTTGAGTTTTAAGTAAGTGTTTCTATTCAAACTTTTTGTTTCTATGAGACATGAGTAACATTCACCAATTTCTTCTTTTTTCTGGTGTACATACTACCCCTTTGATATTTTATTCCTTAAATTTATATATATACATTATATTTATTATTTCATTTGAGTTTCTTTCTTTCAATGGTATTATAATTTAGATGCTTCCAAAGTGGTATTGTTTTTATGGCACAATATCACTTTCTAGTATAGTTATTTGTGCTTAGATTTTATGTTATAAAATTATATAATATATCTCAAAATAAGATTATGTATTTTCTTATCTGATTTTTATATATTTAAAATAATTATGTTTCTTTCATCCATTTTACTCTCTATAAGTACATAAATGTATACAAGAATTTTTAGAAGTAAAACCAACATTATTTTTCTATGCATTGGGTATTTCTTTCTTCAATATCTGTATTATATTTATAATTTTCAAATAATATTTTTACTATTTTTACAATTATTTATTAAATTTATTTTTCTCATATTTTAATTTCTATTAAAATGTTTACAATAAATATTCATATCATTTTTGAGGTAGGTAATTTTTACTAAACATGTGAATATAATCCTTGATTTAACACATACCACATGAACATATTTTTCTAATTTCATGAATACTCTTTGATTTGAAATATCATTTTCATTTTTTCATGGTTTATTTAAAATAAAAATTTCAAATATTCTATATATTTTTTTTATATTAAATAATTGATTTAAAAATATATATATTCTAAAACAAATATTCTAGTAATATTTTTTATCGTATTTTTATCCATGAAAAACACCCATTGGTGTTACTTATGTTTCATTGAGAATATGATCCAATGTTAGAATATTTATTCTTTAATTGGATGTTTATTTATCATGATGATTAAATATTTATGAAATCTTTTTCATTTTCATGGGTTAAGATAGGATGTAATGATAATTTTTTTCATGTTATTTTAACATATATATGAATGGATAATTATAATGATATGGTTTGGTATGTTATATCCCTCCAATTAATTGGGTAATGATTAATGTTTAATGATATAAAAAAGTACCTAGACGATTATCCCAAACCAAAAATATGTCACACTTGTAGTTAGTTCATAACCAAAAAAAGTTACATGGGAGGTTATGCAATGCTTGGACTAGGTGCACTGGTGGTTAGATCATTCCTAATAAATAATGGAAATTTTGATGGAAATTACATGTCATTATGATTAAAAAATGATCTAATGAATCATGGTATTTAATTATATTATTTTTTAAATCCTATAAACTTACAAATACTTAGGCCATTATTATGATCCAAGGATTTTTGGGTATGATTTTAAAATTTTATGCAAATGTTCTCATAATCTTATGCTCATGATATTCTTATATAGGACCATTGACTATTATATCTCATGTTTTCCCTTGTTGGTCATCTGATTTTACCCTATCAAGTATTTCCATTCCCAGGGTTATGGATAAGGGTTCTATGTATGGTATGTTTATGAAGTATACTACGTAATAATAATTTTTTCAGATATATTAATGAACTATTACGAAATAATATTTTCATGTATCTAGTATCTAAACATTGGCCAATCATTTATGGTGCAAAATGAGTGGTATTACAATTATACATATGGGTAGACAATCTGTGGTGATATTATTAGGATAATTTACATTTTCACTATTAACTACTATTCATAATTTTAATAGATAATGATTCTGCATGACCAAGGATAAAACTAAAGTGTCAATGATTGAACATGGGTGTCAGGATGTAGACAGATTATGAATTATTTTTAATGGTTATATGTTTTATCTCTATGATTTTAATTACTCACGCTATGATTTTTTGTATTATTAAATAGGTTGAATCAAGATGATTCATTTGAACAAAGAATGAAATGACCAATGAAATGACTACTATCATGAGAAACCAACCAAAATTGGGGTTGGAAAGAAAAACGATGTTATTATTCCAAATCAGCTATATCAAATTATAATTAACAACTTGAACATCGATGAGTATCTAAATGAAACATAAAAGAGAAAATTGTCATTTATGGTAATTTAGAGTGATAATGAACGAAAAAGAATGATGATTATTCTTAATAAATGTCAACAATGTGTGAATATTCCGCATAGAAAATTCCAAAAAGTTATGGAATGTTTTTTTGAAAACAATGTTATATAGTAAGTAATTACTTTGGAAGAATAATTATTTTGGATGTAGGGAAATGAATTATATAATAAATTACCATTTATATTTGAATGTATTATGTGTGGGGAATTTGGGAATTATATGATTCATTTCACTAATTCAAGGGATATCCCTGGGACTAAAGAAGGTTTGGTATTACTTCAATAGAATAAGTGGATCATCATTGTTAAGGAACACTTATCCTCCACTCCATATTTTAGTATTTCATGATAAGGTTTTTAAGAATGTTCCCAATAAAAATATTGTTACACTTCCCTTATTTAAATTTGATTTTATTTTGAGCATTAGTTAATTAATTATAAATGGACCCCCTATAAATTGACAGAATATAAAAATCACATTTTATATTTTGATTCAATATATGATCATCTATGTGTGTGAGGTGAACATAAAAATTCAATAAAATTTACATCCATTTTATGGTTCTTGATTCTTATTTATAAGGGGACTTTATGTCAAATGGTTGGGGAAAATCAGCATCAAAGATATTTTAATTGTATGGGAGTTTGTTAATTTTTTCCAAAAATAGTTTCCTTGACTACCTCTAAATAGTCAAGTTGATTTCTCAATTGAAATCATAAATATTTATTCATCTATTTAAAATAATCCATATAAAATTTCCCCTATTGAGTTTTAATAATTAAATATGAATATCCAGGAAAATTTTGATAAGGGATTCATATTCCCTACTATATCAACAAAGGGATCCCTTGTTCTTTTTATATAGAGTAAATATGGGTAAATTAATTTTCTAATTGATTAATAAGAACATAACAATATCACCATCAATAAAAACTATTATCTACCCCATAATTATATCTTATTTATTCAACTACACACAGCTCTATACATTTCTAATATTGATCTTTATTGCGGATATCATGAATTGAGGCTCAAAATGGATCATATTCCAAATACATTATTCTATATGAAGTATTATGACTATTAATTTTGACATATTCTACTCTTTATAGAGAAATTAACCTTTTATCATCATTGATTTCATGAATATATTCTTTAAAGATTACCCTGATCAGTTTTTGGTAGAATTTATAGATGATATTTTTATATATTCCAAGAGAAATGAATGTCATGAAAATCATTTGTTGATTGTGTTGACGTCCTTGAGGAATTATGATATGTATTAAATGTTTAGAAAGTTTTAATTTTTGTTATAAAAAGTTTTATTCTTTGGGATGTGATCGTAAGAGATGGTATATCAGTATATCCTTTTAAGAAAGATATAATTAATCATTTTCCCAGACCATCACTATGACTCATATTTATATTTTCATTTAGTAGGTGGATATTATCGATGTTTTATGAATACTTTTTTCATGGATATTGAATCAACTCCTTACATTATCATAGATGGGACTAGAGTTCCTTTGGACTGATAAATGTGATGAAAATTTGAAGGAATCGAACAGAATGTTAGTTAGTAAACCAAATCTAAAACTACCCCATACTGAATAAGGTTTTGTGATTTATATTTATTCATCAAATAAAGGGTTGGGATGTATTATTATTTATAATTATATGGTTATATCTTATTAAAACTCTAATTGGGGGTTTATGAGAAATATTACCCAACTCATAATATGGTCTTAGTTGTAGTATTTTCTACCTTTGATATGGAGGAAATATGTTTATAGTGAAAAGTATGATATATATATATATATACTCATTATAACATTTTACAGTAAATTATAACCTATAGAGATTATATGCATAGGAGAATATAGTTGTAGTTGATTAAATATTATGATTTAACAATACACCACCACCTATTGAGAGAGAACAATCTTTATAATTCTTTATGTTGAAATAATTATGCTACCATATCTATGTTAAGGAACATAAAATATCCAATATTTTTTTATCTATAAAGGATGGACATTGAGATCATAGTGGAAGGGGATAAATTTTATCTTAATGAAATGAGTGTCCAACCATATATCCGTGTGAATATTAAAGAGGTTCTACAGGAAGACATATAGTTTCAAAAGAAGGTAAAGAATGTTCTTGAGATTAATTACAATTTTTATGGAATAATATAGTTTTGGAATAGTGACTGTTCTCCTATTTTATAAAGATTAAAGCAGTTTTTGGATGAATTCCATAACTTATAATCATATATTCATCCTATAATAATTTATATGTATAGTGAACATAATGATATTTTTTAATACGGTAACATGAACATTGATATTGTGGATTATGTAACTCATTTCTTTGTATTCTAACACGTTATGTATGGTCGGATGAATTCTAGGGGACTTCTGCAACCATTACTCAAGACTGAATAGAAATCAGAAAACAACACATCTATTTGGAATATAACTCACCATGACATATAAATGGTATAATGTAAATTTGGTTATAGTCGATTTCATTATGATGTCAGCATATTTAACTCCTATAAGATAATATTTCCATCCTGATCAATTTCACAATATATACACTAAAAAAAGTGGTATTTTTTTTATAGAGTACCGCAATATATTGAATCAGATTCATATATGATGTTTACCTCAATTTTATAGAGAATATGTCAGTTGGAATTGAATATATAGTTGGAATTTATCATTATATATCATTCTCGTGAATATGGTCAGTCTTAGAGAAGTATTCCAACTCTGAAGTATATGATATTATCTTAGTATCTATATTTAAAAGGTATTTGGGATCAATAACTTCCTCTTTTTGAAATAATTTTTAACAATATCATTCAATGTAACATTAATATTAAACCTTATAAATCCATCTATAGAATGAAGTCTGAAACTTTGAAATACCTAGTTGATGTAAAAGAGTTAATGTTATTGGTACCCAACCTAGTCAAAAAAATTGTAGTTATATTTTGATCCCTTTCACATAACATAAAATAAAATCAATTTCAATAGATTACATATGTTGATGGTCATTACTGAGATTTGAAATTTGATGTTTTTAATAGGTATTCACTTTAATGATTCCATAGAAGAAGGTCATGAGATTCAAAATGATGGAAAAAATAATATCTAGGTATATTACCCCTTCGAGATTTTTGACCGAGTAAAGATTGTATATTATCACTTTGTTCTTCTACTAAAACTCGCTAAAGTTCATGATGTGTTTATTTTATCTCTTTTTTTGGTTTGCATACCTAATCCATCACATATACTAAACTATAGGTTAAGATACATCACGAACCCGCACTCCCAGTTCTTATGTTAAAAACATAACCTATATATTTTTCATTCAAGCCAATAAATATGGCCCAAATTTAGTTATCCAAAAATTATAAAATCAATAGTGGATATTGAATCACCTACATATATGAATACATTTTTGGTTTATAGTATTTTCTATCATGAAATTTCACGAAATATTAGTGTCGATAAAAAATTCTATGAACTTTTCTCTAACATAACTCAAGAAAAAATCATAAGAAAAACTATTAAACATTTGTCTTAGAATCATCACTATACTGGTGAAAATATTTTTATAATTTGTGAGAACAGAAAATACTCATGATGGATTTTAAAAAAAAATGTGAAATGATTTCTCTTTTGAATTTCTATAAAAATTATTTTGATAACATCCTATTTAATATCAAATATTTTTATACAAATAAAAAAACTTATATAACACATAATTTTCCTTAAACAAGAATTTAGGGTTTTCAAAAAATTCCCAATAAGATATCCTTTTAATAAAATTTAGAAAAAAATATAAACTTTTCATAACCTATTTTATCTCAAAAGATAATGTCATTTGATATTATCCAAATTTATCTATTGAAATTTTGAAAAATTACAATGGAAAATAATATCACATAATGAAATTTACTAATACTTAGAAAATCAAATAAAAAACATGGTAACTTAGAATATTTGTAGTCTTACAATAACATTTAGTAAAAATTCCCATTGTTATTATGGGTTGGCTCCCCATTCAATGTCATGATATTCAATACCAAACATCCAAATTTTAGATAAATCTTTTTGTTAGCTTCCCTGTATCTTTAAAAATCCATAAAAACCTTTCAAAAACTTCATATATATATAACTTATTTTAAAAAACTAAAATAATTACATAACTAATTATCATTAAAATGTTTTCAAAAAGGATAACATGTGATTTTATAATTATTATAAACTATACAAAAATTCATAGACAACTCTTATAAATTATTCTTGTAAATTAATCTTATAAATATTTATTTTATAACATATATGGAATGTGAAATAAAAATATAGTGTATGGGAATATAATATATGTGATCATAAAGGGAATCTATGAAATTAATTGTGCATTTCACACGTAAAATATTTTTTTTTGATGCTTTAAACCCATTGTTTGAATCCAAAAAAAAGTTCCAACATAAGGATTTGTAAAATTTTAAATTTTAAATTTTAAGAAGTAAATATCTTTTATAGGAGAAATTTTAAAGAAATAATTTGAAATAAAATTCTTAGAAAAATATTATATCTAATTTGGGGTTTTGAAAACTAGAAATGAAATATTTTCCTTTACAATTAGTGTTTTTTTTTAAATCCAAATAGAAGTTGTAAATTATTTCCCCTTATAAAAATTGTTTTACCAAACATAAAATAAGAGTTTAATAAAAATAATTTCCCCATACCTTCTTAACTTCTTCTAAAATGAAATATTTTTCAGATCACATTAACAGTGACTCCCAAACACCCATATTTAACTTCCCTTATTCGAAGATAGTATTCTTATGAATATATTCTCCAATCCTTTCACTTTATCTCTTAGGACTGAAACTAGTGAAATATTCAAAATACTAAGGAAAGAATAATTACATATCTTGACAAGTGGATTTTAAGAAATTTTTTAATGACTTCAAACAATATTAGTAATTATATTTAAATTTTAATAATTAACTAACAGTAAGCTTTAAAATTTCTAGTTCGTGAATCCTTCTTCTGTTATGAGTATAAGATATGATAATACATATTTTATAGTAATATCTATATGAAATATAATCACTAATATTAAGATATGATTGTGATATTTTTATTTTCAATAATATATTCTTTGAACTCTAAACAAGAATCTTCATAGATGTGAAGTTCTTACTAGCTTATAGAGAAATCATGAATCTTTTACCAAGTCATGTGGAGAGATATGTTTTTATAAATGATAATGGTTATTTTTGTTACATATTATTGGTTCTTATTTTTAATCATGTCAACATATATGATGATGAAATATTAAATATTCATATATTCTGTAATAATATCTAATATTTTCATGTAAGCAAGTCGATGATGGTGTAATATGTTCATATTTTAAAGTTGGTACCATTGTTTACACAGGATGAAGAATAAATTTAATTGATACTGGTGTTTATCTTTACGTGGAATTAATTTTTTTACTTTATATAGAATCCATTGTTTATAAATTAAAATTCTATGTATTCAGTTTTATAATTATAATTCTATTAAAACTCTTATAAAATATTAATATATTCTATTTATATTTTAAATATATTTATTATGTATCTTAAAAATAATTTCTAATTGTCAATATTAATATTTTGACATACGATATGAATTTATTATGAGATTTCAGATTTATCAATTATCATAGTCTATATAAATAATTCATAATTAATATTAAAAAATATCAATTGCATAATAGAAATTAATAAATATAGGTATTTATAACTTCATATAATTATATTCACATAGAATTTTATTTATTAAAATGACTTATTTTCTTTAATATATGTTATAGTGTAATTTAAACATTTGTATACTTGTATAAAATTAAGATTTTACTAACAATATTACTTATATAATTCAATAAATATTATTTTGATTTTATTAAGTAATTATATTAATACTAAATATATTAATTGACTATATATTGATGATAATTTATTTAAATGTAAATAGATTATGCTTAATTAAACTAATGATTTTACATTCTACCACCATATAGAAATCAAGACATTATATTTTTAATTACCCAAATAAAGTTTAACATAGTAATTATGTTTTTAAAAAAATTATTAAAGAATTTGAATGAAATTTCTAATTAAGATAGTTTTTCTTCAAAAACACACCATAATGTCTCCAAGGAACAAAACAAAGAAACCTATGATTACCTATAGTATTCCTTCCTTAAAACCCAAAGTCTTTCTAAAATAATATCCATCCAATACAAATTCAATCACTTAAAATAAAAACTCATAATCCTCAAAAATGGTTTCTAAGTTATAAATTATCCACTAAAAATAAAATCCTATTTTTTAATTTTTTTTAATACTCAATTATAATATTGAATGAGACATCATTAACTAGAACTCGCATATCTAGTGTCAAAAACATAATATTTACATTTCTGATTTTGATACCAATAAATGTGACCTGATTTTGCCTTCCAAAATATAAAACATCCAAAGGGAATATTGGATCACTTAACTACCCAATGCCCTTTTAGGTTTAATGATTTTTAGGATTATGAAATTGTATTAAATATCAGATTTAATACCAAATATGAGGAAATTTTATCTAGTTTCACTTGATTTTGATTCATAATCAAGACCATTAACAATTTATCTTCTACTCAAAAATACACAATTGAAACTATTTATAAAATATGGGTGAGCACAAAATTCTTATGTAAGTGGTTTCAAAACAATAGGTGAAATAATTTCTATCTTAAAATGATATATAAATTAATTTAAACCCATTACATATTATATAATTTTTTTTAAAAAAATAAGACATTTTATATAACACATAAAAACCATTAAAAAACATCAGGGTTTTCCAGAGGTCCATAATAAGATATTATTTTCAAAATATTTTTTAGAAATTAATATTATTTTGAAAATCTATTTCATTTCTCAACATAATATCTTATAAAATAAATCAATATTTATCAATTTAAATTTAAAAACATGGATTTAATAAATATCTTTATAAAATATAATGATACTTTTAAAACTGTAAGAAAACAATATTGAAACTAGGAATATTTGAGATATAACCATAACTTTTAGAGAATACCCTCTTTGATATAATGGGTCGAATTACCATTCCACATCACCACAACGAATACCCATGTTCCAAAATTTAAATAGAACATTTTTTATAATTTGTTCCATTCTTTTTATAAATCCACAAAAAACCATTAAAAACAAAAAAAAACTATTTAATTCGTGCTCGAAGAAGAAAATATTGTCATATCTAATTAACAAAAAATAAAGGTCCCCAAAAAGAGAATATTTTATTTGGAAAATATTATAATTAATCCAAATATTCAATAAAAACACTTATAAATAATTGTTTGAAATTAAATTTATTTAAATTATTCTCTTAACTTATAAGAAATATTAAGAAGTAAATATCTCATATAACTGATCATTTGAAGAAATAATTTAAAATAAAAGTCTAAAAGCAATCTGCCATGTAATATTATTTAAGGGGAAATATAATTAGAAGCACTTTTTCGTAGAAAAGGGCATTGTATTAAAATACTAAAATAGAATATTAAAATTAAATCCCTTTATAAATTGTGTTTTACAAAACATAATATATGGGTTTATAGAAAAAATCTTGAGTTCTACTATTAAGTTGAATTTTGTATATATCATATCAATAGACACTCTATGAGTACTCCAATGTAATTTCTTTCCTTAATGATAGTCTTCTTATAAATATATTATTCCTTACCCTCATTATCACTCTCATGAATCAGTAAAATATGAATTCTAATGCAAAACGATGAAATAAAACTCTCAAAAAGTGTAGTTTAATATTTTTATAGGTGACTTATAACTGTATCTATAATTTCATATAAGGTATTATAATTAATTACAAATAATCATTAATGTGATTGGTTAATTTATTCTTTAACTTTAATTATTAGAGGATATTAGAAGATATATTTTATAGTGATATCTATATAAAATATAATTTCAAATGTTGAGATAATATTTTAATCCACTTATTTTGAATAAAATAATTTTAAAACTCTAAACATGATGCTTCCATAGTGGTTAAGTTATTGATGTCTTTTAGGGAAAGTTGGATACTATTTCCATGTCTTGCGGGGAGATAATGTTTTATAAATGATGATGTTCATATTCATGTTGTGTTTCTTATTCTAAATTTCCATCTTGTAAACTAATATGATAATAACATATTAAATATAAATATATTCTTTAATTTTATCTGAAGGATTGATTTTATAAATAAGATAATGGTGTAGAAATCTCAAATCTGATAGTGTGTTCTAATATTTACATGATACATAGATTGCCTTTACATATGAACTTTGTTTACCTTTATATGGATCTAATTATTTACTTTACATGTAATTCATTATTACATAAAATAAGATTCTAAGTGAAAATTTTATAATTATAGTTCTACTAAAACACTTATAATAAATTAACATATTTTCCATGTATTACTAACATATTTATTATATATCTTCAACATAATTTTAATTTATCAACATTGGTATTTTAACACATGATGTTAATTTACTAATAAAACCTACATATTATTATTTATCACATTTTATGAAAAATAGTTTATATTTAATATTATAAACATTCATTTTCATAATTAAATTTAAAAAAATTTATTTATTTCAATCATACTATAATTATAATCACAAAGAATATTATTTATGATAGAGTCTTATTTTTATAATATATGATATACTAAAACATAAATATTAATATACATGCATAAATTTTTCGTTTTATAGACAATAGTATTTATATTTTTTAATAATGTTTATTTAACTATTACAATATTATTATATTCATCCAAAATATATTAATTAACATTATACCAAAAAAATATGTAAAATTATTTAAATTATACTTACTAAGTCTCAGTATATCATAGGTTATAAGGCTATAGAAGGATCATTATTATGGGGAACAATCAGTGGAGATTATGGATCATAGAGATAATAATCTATGAAAAAAGGATACTCACATTGTTAAAGTTCTTTAAATGAATCATAATTTTGAGGAAGCTACTTGGAAACTAGATGATATCATAATGAAAAAGAATCATTATTAATTTTTTTCAAAGTTATAAAACAATAAGGAATGAATTAATTTAACGTGGTATAATATAAAACCCTGATACATAAGGATATATTTATCTTTAAATAACATTAATTTCATTAATAGATTAGTTCACACATTAAATAGAGTTTAGTGAACCACGATATACTATTGAAATATTACTATTCAATGTAAAAGTTATAGCCTAAGAATTGGATTGAGATATTGGAATAGGATTAACTACATTATGATATTTATTCTGAAACTCTTATGTATTTATTATTTCTTACTAAGTAATCATTAAATATTAATAAAATCATTTAGTGGTTAAAATACCTTTTTTCTGAAGAAAATTATTTTTCACAGTGTTATAAATTTTTAGAAAAAGTATATATAAATCAAAATAAAAAATTATATACATGAAATTTATTTTTAATGTGTTAATAATAATTCAAATATTATTTATATAATTGTTATGAATGATAAATAATCATTTGAAGGTAAAAATAATTGTTTTTCAAATAATTTCTTTTAAACACACAATATCTTTTTATCATAATAAATTAATTTAATAATTTTTTATTAGTGAATAAAATGAAATATTAATAATCAATATTCAAAAAAAATTAATTTCAATAGTTTTTAATTATAATGGAATGAAAGTAAACTCAGTTTTATGAATAAAAATGTATTTAAAAACTATTTTCATTGTGTTCTGCCTGCTTATTATGAAATTAATTTCTAACTCTTATTGAAAATTATTGTTATAAAATGGTATCAATAGTTTGAATCATAATATAAATATTTTTTCATGAATGTGCTTAAATTTTTGTACCTAAGGAATAGTAAAAATAGTAAAAATTGGTTACCATGGTTAAAGTTTAAAGGGTTTACAGTGGATATTAATCTAATAATTAAGGATAAAATTTTACCAAAATTTGTAAAAATATTATTGGTTAAACAAATTTTGACCTAATATTAAATTATCTTTAATATCATGCCCATTATTTCTATTGAATAAAAAAATCTATTTATCTTCTTTAAATCTTTTAAATAGCTTCATCCACATCCCTCCCCTCACTTATAAAAGGAAACCTATTATCGTTAATTTGTTATACAATTTGATACCTGTATATCTAAAAATTCCTAAAAAAATCCAAGATTTTTTATCCTCTCTATTGATCTATTGGCCTTACCCTTAGGCCATCCTAAAAAGGCTTAAGGTGTAACTGAACAGAGGATTCTCAAACAAGAGGTGTCTTCTACAACTCGTTTAAGTTTTATTTCTTCATATACAACCTCTAGGTTTATTAAAACCATAAGAAAATATGAATCTAGTATCATAAATATATAATGATTTTATAATTATTATTAATAATATGTCAAAACAATTTTCTTACAATTTACCATCAAATGGGAAATGAAATCATTGCTCATGCGTACGTGTTGACTGCTACCTCCACATAGAGATATGATTCAACTCTAATCACTAAATTTAATGGATGGTAATGATGATGAATTTACATGTTAAATATGATATTTATGATATATTATTATTATTTATATAATGATAAAATATTATTTATCTTTATTTTCTTCTTTTTCTTTAAAAAATGGAATCAATGTTCATAAGTATGTATGGACTATCATCTCCTTGAATAATGTAGTTAATGTTTCTATTTCATAGTATTATGTATGTTTCTAAATATTAATAAAATTGATATATATGATATTTATATCATTATTAATTTTCTCTAGATTATGTAACCTTGATTAATATTCAAAGAACATAATTTCGAGACTAAAACATATATAAAAATTAAAGAAAATAACACCATAAACGGTGATGATAATTAGATATTATTGATGAACGGGTGATAATATTTTATAATTAAACAATTTTTGTATTATTTGTTTAATTATTGTTCTTATATATTTGTATAAATAATTTAACTTATTTTATAGGAGTTTAGAGAACATACGAAGTAGGTCAGACTTGAGTTAAAATTTTATTATCTCACATTAATTTCTATGATAAATTTTTCATATTCAATACTTTTATATTCTTTGGGTGTAAAAAATAACACCATGATATTTTATATCATGAATGTATTTAAATTTATGGTATTTAATGTGTCCACTTTTGTTATTTCTTTCAAGGGTGTTATGATTCAATGTCCACAAAGTGGAATCTGTTTTATGTTACAATCTCACTTTCTATCAATATTATATGTTATTAAATTTATGACAGTAAGATTGTATGATCTATACATAAATGATATTATTTTTTGCCTTATAATACTTTTATTTATATAAATAATATTTATTTTTATTTCATTTTAATCTCTTTAATTATTCAATATACTAAAAGAACCTTTTATGGAAAATTGACTTCATTTTCTTATTTGATCGTGATTCTTTTTCTTCCATATCCCAATTTTCAATAAAAAATTTCAATAATATTTTTTTATACTGCAATTATTCATCAAATTAATTGTTAAAAATGTATTCCTTTCTATTAAAAGGCCTAAAATGAATCATGTTGTTTTCTTCTGAAGGATATTCTTTTAAAAAAACTTATGAAAATAATATTTGTAGTAATATATGCCATATGAATGGATTTTACTGCAATCAAGAATTATCTATTTTGAATATTTATTTATAAGTTTCCATGTTTAATTTCTTAAAAAAATTCTCATTTTTGTATTTTTTTGGATTCTAAATAAGTTATTTCCAAATAAAAAATCAATTTTCCACAACAAAAGTTCCAAATATCATTCAATGGTTTTTTTCATATATGAAAATATCCATGGATGTTACTTAGGATTCACATTGGATATTATCCAATGATACCATATTTATTACTTATTTGGGTAGTTTTAAATTTTGATGATGAAATCTTAATAAACCTTGTTTTATTTTCCATGGGTTATACAAGGATGAAATTATAAATTATTCATGATCTTGTAGAATACGAATTAATTCATTTTTATTATATTATAGGTAGGTCTGTTATAACAGCTCAATGAATTCATAAATGATTACTATTAAATGATATAAAATAGAACATGATATATTAGACCAATCCCAAAAGTGGGTACATTAATAGATAGCCCAAACCCAACATGGGAACATGGGTGGTTATCCCATGCCTAAAAAAGATAAAAGGGTGGTTGGACCAAGAGTGACATGGGATGAGTTTTATAGTGGGTATCCTTAACAAGTGACTTCTACTATTATGATTAAGGCACACATTTTATGCTACTCTCTATGACATGTTCTCATGTTTATGATATGTTATCAAGGATCATTATATTTAATTATTATATAATTCATGTATTATGAACTACAAAAGCCTTATTACATGATTATGATCTATGAATTATCGGGTATTGTTTTAAAACTTTAATTTCATGTTCTCATACACATATGCTTATTAAATACTTGTATAAGATCATTAACTGATATATCTCATTCATATCCTTAATAAGTATCTGTGTGCATCATTTATTTTGCTTAATTTTTCCCATGTTATGAAGAAAAGATCTAGGTAGGGTATGTCTACGAAGTATACTATATGATATTAATTGTGTGGTAATGATTAATATATTTCCTGAAATATGATATTTATGTATCTAGTCTCTAATTCATATAATATGTATATCTCTATGGTTTTTATGATTTTTATTTAATATTAAATAATGATGTAATATTTGTGTATTTTATGTTTTGGTCACCTTAGTAGCCCACATGGATTTTTCATTTATCACATATCCCTCAAAAACCCTAAAAAGCTTGGTTATATTTTCTGAAATCATTGGAATCCCCTTTGATTGGATTTGACACTAATATTTTATAGACCTATAAGTGGAGATCTAAGGTGATTTTTCTTCTTCTATTAAACCTTGTTTCACATCCATTATCCATCACCATGTTATGAAAGTGTGGATCAATTGATTATCTTGGGTTTATAATGGGTTTATCTAAATGTAGATTATTTTGATTCCTTTTCATGAAAATATTTTTATTTTTCATATTCCACGTCATTTTATATAGTGATTATCAATGTTTTATCTTGAGTTATAAGATCTATTATCGCTATTATTATTTAATGTGAAGTGGTATGATTTAAATTCTTATAATATTTTGGGTAATGGTGTAATTAAACTAATGAATACATGAAGTTGAGAATTTTAATTGAGGATGATATTTTAGTTTATGTTTTTATCACTTTGGGTTATATTCTAGTTGATGCATCATTTTTTACGAGATAGTTATATATTTATATTATTTTAGTTGTTGAGATTATCATTGTTTATTTTTTGGGAAATATGATATGAAAAATAAATTTGGAACCATAATTTTCTTATTAAATAATTTTTCTAGTAAATTTTTTAATTTTTATTCATTTAAATTTATAGAATAAGAATGTAAAAAAACACATGCTTAAGTGGGTTCATAGATATTAATAGACGATAATTTATAGGTTTCATGTCTCTAAAATCTTGTACATAATAAATTTGTAAATTTGACACCAGAATTGAATAAGTTTTTTAAAATAAATGTGTATAGGGACTGAGAAAGATATTTCTTATTTTTGAAGTATTTAATTCCTTATTTATATTTACTTTCATCCATTTTCTGTTAAAAAAATATAAATGTGAAATGCATGAGTTCTATATGAGATTTTAGAGCCTTGATTTGATAGTTTAATAACCATGTATGGTTCTTTTTCTTCATGAGAAATTGTATTGACGCTCAGTAATGTTTGACTGGGGATTTTTTTAATGGATGAGATATTTTCTAGGAGCCTGGGGTATAGTGATGGACGATGATGGTGATGGAAAGACATAATCTTCTTATTATGATTATTGTGGGACACTATTGTGTTTTGTATATGTATGGATAGGGGATTACTCATTAATATATTTAATTTTTCTTAATTAAATCTTTATTCTCAATTAAATCTAGCTATATGGTTTGGTGGATGAACGTTCCTTGTGGTAGGATTCCTACAACTTAACAGAGTCAGTCTACATGCATTACGAATGCATCTCAAATTTTTTATCTTTTCCAGAATCATAACATACATGGATAATTTAATAATGATAAATGAATAAATATTCTAACTCATGGGATGACGTGTTGTTAATTTATGTAACGATAACTAATTTATTTTATATTAGTAGAAATTGTGGGATAGTTGAGTGGGAATATAAAGGAGATTGGGTTTAAAGAAATAATTTTTTAAGTGGTTATTTATGATGACACACTTCAGAATATAATAAAATGATTTTATAGTGTCCTAGAACATGTATTATGAGTCTTTAAGATGTTAATCATGTAAAATTTCAATTTTAATGAATTAATTACTATTTAACTAATTAATAAAGCACTCAGGTGTCTGTGTTCATGTTTGATAACTATTTCTTAGTAGTGATAGTAGAGATTCATTCATGATTATAAAAGTATATGGGTATAAGGATAGGTAGTTTACAAAATTCAAGTTTTTGTGTGTTATTACTATTTTATTTATGGATTTCATTTTCTACCCCACCCATGTTGTTATAGAAAATGATACATACATGTTTTAGTGGTGTCTCCTCTAACATTAAGAATGGAGATGAAATGGATTGATAAATTGTGCCTCTACAACCATATCCAATTAGATATATTTATTAATAGTAATATCATGGGATATAAAATATTATGTTATAGGTTGTATTCTCACCAAGGTTTTGTTGGATCTGAAATATACTACACATTTTTATAAAGGTTATAATGCCTTAAGGTATTAAACAAACATTTATCTGGTTATTTAGTCACTTTTATCTCATATATATGCATGAGTGGGATATTATTTATTTAGGTATAATATAATTAAAGAGGCTATTTTGGAATTCAGACATAAACTTGGTTACAAAAGGGGTGATATTAATGATGATACGAATACTTGATTTTATGGAAACTTGAAATTTTCGGACCTGTATGGGAAGAAGTTTGGTACCGTCAAGGAAAAACACACATAATGGAAGAATTATTTATGGAATGTATGAGAAAATTATTTTTGGCATTGGGAAATTAATTTAAAACCATGAAATTTTTTGAAATATTTTTGAAATATTAATTTAATCTTTTTCTTTTTCTTTATTTCACGTAACATAAAATATAGATTATGTTATATAAAAACATTATGTTTGGATTGTGTTTTACACAAAACCAATATATTTATAATATCAATATTTAATTTGAGTAAATATTTGGCATTTTTCTGAAATACATCATTTTTGGATGAATAATAAAAAAATGATTTTTAATTCAAAATTGTTTTCTCATGTAATTTATATATATTGTTAAATTATATATTCATATGATTTTAAAGTGTAATTTTGTAAAATTATAAACCAATTTATCCAATTTATCTCATTGGATCAAATTTAACATTTAAATGATATATAAAAACATTTCAAACTTTTTAACGTTTTCAATTAAAAAACCTTGCTATCGTGTGACTACCAGACTAATTTTAAATGAATTTCCAAAAAATATTTGATTATAATTTAGAAAAATGGATTCAATTGTTGGAATAATAATAATTTCTAATAAGTTTCACTAAATTTTTTATTATAGTGATTAGTGAAAGTAATTAAAATTAATTGGAGCAATTAATGTAAAAAATCAGTTTAATTAATGGTTCAAATTTAATATTAAGGGGAAAATGTCCTAGACACTTCTAAAAAGCCATTTTATAGAAATATTTCTACCAATTCTTATATTTTATCTAAATTTTATATTTATTGGAGTCACATGATTTATATTGGACATCCCAATATAGTTTAGGTTTTTATATTTACAAGAATGTCACTCCTCCTCCATTATAAAAGGGTAGTCACCCTCTCACTTCTTAACTCCTCTATATCAATTTTTATAGACCAAAATATAACAAAATCACCTCAAAACTAACAAAAATTTATCTTATACACCATCCTTTGGTCAGAAATGCAACCAAGGAATCATTTTTGTGTAAATGATGAGGAGTTACCCAAAGAAGAGGTAACATTATTACACACGATCTATTGTGTTAGTTTCATTATCCACCCCCCTCAACTATTCTTATTAAATAATAAACTTAGTATACTGAATATAATAAGATTATTTATTATGTGGGTTATACCTAACCCTAAACAGACTTCCACCATATGGGTAATGAACTTAATGTTCTTGTGTACGGTGGACTACCGCGTCGAGAAACGTTGTCATTTTTTTCATTTACCTCATCTAATGGTAGGGAAATATAATGGAAGTAATAATTTTTATAAGAATTATAGGATATTTATTATTTATTTATTCACTATATGTTTTATATACAATATACCTTTATGTTTTCTATTTTTTGTAAATATTCTATCTTCGTTTGTGGATGTGTGGACTACCGCCTCCTCAAAGCGATGTGATTCATTCACCCTTTGTATGGAATGTATTATGGGTTATTTATGTTAACATGTATGATATATATGAAATAATAATGATACTATAATTATATTTTATATATATACATATATTTCATTTACTTTTGTTTTTTCAAAACGACTATAAAACGAAAATTTCATTCCTTTGTACGTATATCCTATTTTCTCTATGAATAATGCATTCCATTTCATATTCAATTGTTTTATAGATTATTTTAAATATTTATTTATTGAATATATATGATATTAATATCATTTTTTACATTATATAAATAACTAAATTAGGATCTATGTAAAATGGATCAAGAATTAAAAGTCAAAACCTGTTTGGAAAACAAAGAAGATATTACCTTAAACATAACATTATCATGAATTTTTTAATTAACGGGTAATATAAAGTAAAAATTATATATGGTATTATATATAGTAATATGGTTATTTTTATGATTAGTAATAAACTTATGTTTAATATATAGGATGTCTGAATGTGTACGAAGAAAGTCAAGACGTAATGTAAGGATTTTCAAATGTCACTTATATTACTGTGAAAGTAATGCCTTATTCACCACCCATTTATTTTCTTTAGTGTATATAAATCCCATGAATGGATGGTACAATTATTATACTAAAATTTAAGTGTATTTAAAAATCTATATTACGATATTTTCTTAATGGGTTTTATGGATTGAAAATTACCAAATCGGTAAAGTGATTTTGTCTCGAATTTCCTTCTTTGAGATACATGCCATATTTTGCACCTATATTTTTCTATAATGTATATACACCTACCTTTGACATGTTATATCATGAACATATTTATTTTTGTGATATTTTTATATTTATATAATTTTATTCTTTATATGAAATTGTGATTTAATGTTACCAATTTAGTAATGGTTTATTTCTAAAATCTTATCATTTATAAAGATTAATTATGATTACAATTCCATTGACGAAATATTATGATCCATATCTCATGAAATCTCATGAATTTATTCTCCACTGGTTATTCATGATATATTTATATATGGGTTTCATTTTTTAGTCATTGTTACTGATGATAATTATGAAAATACTTTTAAGAAAATCTAATTGTATTTTTCTCTTCGTTCGAAAATCTATTTTCTTCAAAATCCAAGTTATCCGAAATTTTTCAAAAATGTTTTTAGAATTGATCTTTTAATATCATTTTCAAATAAAAATAAATTTATAAATGGTTTTAAATATATTTTAAATATACTATAAATGTTTTCAAATCTATATAAAGTGAATTTATTTTCATCATATTTTATGTATTAAAAATAATTTTTTAATGTGGAAAATATATTTTCCTTCAAAAAAATATTTTAAATGAAATTTCAGAGATTTATTGATAAATAACATGTACTTTTGAAAATGGTTTATAAAAATGATTTTCAAAGTAAAGATATTTTCTTTAATAAATGTTCCATGTGATCTTTAAAATCTTTCCCTGCCTAAGTTGATATTCTTTAGTCTATTTCATTCTTGATTGGGGATATGATCCAATGAAAAAATTCTTATTATTTCTTTGAATGGTGTATGATTGTGAGGAAAATTTCCCTATGAATGCTATTTCTGTTCCATGGGCTACACCATGATAAAATGAATATGAAACACACTTCCTTTTCATGAGTTATTCAATGATGAAATTACTATGAAACTTGTCTCCTTTTTACAAGTTATTATATGATGAAATGTCTATAATATCTATTTTATTTTATGGGACAGGATATGATATTTATAAAACCCATATCCTTTTATGGGTTATGATATTATGAATTTTTTGTTATCTATAAACACATGCATGTATAATTTAATTATGTATCGAGTGGGACCTATATGTTTCTCAAATGCATTGGGTAATAATAAATGTTTTATTATCTAAAAGGGTATATGGGTGGTTATCCCAAGCTCAAAAGAAGTGGGTACATAAGAGGACATCCCATGCTAAAAAATAGAGGGTACAAGAGAAGTCATCCCAAGCCCCAACCAAGAGAGTACATGGGAGGGAATCTCTATCATGAAACAATAGGGTATATGGGATGACATCCGAAGACCGAAACAAGAGGGTACCTAGGAGGGAATCATAAACTTGAAAAAGAGGGTACACAGGAGGGCATCCCAAGACTGAAACAAGAGCGTACGCAGGAGGGAATCCCAATCCTGAATCAAGTACATAGTATATTATCCCAAGCCTAACATTTTATGAATGTGTTTATAGTTATATTTGACCAAGTATTTTCTATGCTTATGTGAATAATGTAAATTTTATGTCTTATTCCAATGTTATGATTTTATGTCTTATGCTCTTGATTTCACTATGATTCATGTCTTATAAACTACCAATAGTTATGATATGATTCATGTTTTAGATCTTTTATATGTAGTTTATGATATTTTAATGTTATGATCATATTTTCATACCCTTATCCACATTTTATGATTATCTATCTCACTTTTTTAACCATATTGAGTAACTAAGCACATCTATTTCTTATATTTTACCCATGTTATGAATAAATTCTTTATGTAAGAGTACTAATAAATAATATCTTTAAGAGGTAGGTTTAAAAAAATTCAAAAAATTACATGATATTGTTTCGATTTTCCTAAGACATTAAACTATTATGGTCCTTATGTATATACTTTTGTAATGTGATGAATATTCATTTCAATTAATGTAATATCCTGGTATGTTTATCTGAGTTCTCTATTCCTAATATAAAAGGAAAGGATAATTCTACCTTTTTAAATTAGGATTAGAATACTTTAACAATATCCTTAAAAATATTTATAAGGTTATTTGTACGTATGCATCTAAGGATAAGTCTAAGGATTATTTAATATATAAGAAAAGGGCGTATATTTTTTTTATTGGATTGAGTGAGTGATTTCCAAGAAATAAGTCTATGTTTGGACAATAAAAATGTATGTGGATCTAACACATATTCACATAGGGGTAAAAAATAATATAAAACATTATTGAGCTTGACTCAAGCAGGAATTGGTGCCTAAAATGGGCCTTGGTGCACACCTGGTTTGACTCTCCTGGGCAAATTCTTTGGGAATTCACATGCTCTTTATGAACCATCATGATAGATTTATGTAGATGATGAATATGAATGACCTACGATAAAATTGAGGTTTTATACACTAAAAAATGATGGTTTTGTGATTTAAAAATATTATATGATTTTTTATAATAATTTGGATACCCACTATGATGATTGTTTCTTACTCTATGATTTTTGGTTTTAGTTAACTGTTGTAACCCAGATAAACCAAGTTAATGTGGAATGCAATAGAAAATGAAATGATTATCCTTTTTAGAAGATGAATTTTATGGGAGATGGAAAGACAAACCTTATCATTATGATCTCACAAATTTCTGAAGTAATGGATCATATTGAACATTCAAATGAGAGGAGGAGGGAACAATTGTATGTATAGTCTTTCATGAGGCCACACCCACCTTCTATTAGTGGTTCTGCTGACCCATTAGTTTTTAAGAAATGAATCTATACATCTAAAATTATATTTTCCATTCTCCAGTGTTCAGAGCATGAAAAATTCACTCTTGGGGTTTATTATGTAGACAGTGAGGTGGATCAATGGTTGAATATTATTAAGAATATCAGTTGACAAGATAAAATTGACTCCATAGACTGGGATGAGTTCAAGAACATATTTTTCAAAAAGTACGTTCTTTATATTCTTCATATGAATATGGAAAAGTAATTCCTTGAGATTAAGAAAATGGATGAGTAATATATTGGTGCATATGAACAAAATTTTTCATATCTTATGATGTACTCTTCTAGAATTATCATCTAAACTGAAAGAAAAATTGATCTGTTACATGGTGGACCAAAATGTATAATTTTAAAGGGATTTTTTATAAGAGGCATTTGTAGTTATAAAAATGCTCTTTGATGTTCCATTGAGGTGAAAAGGGAGGTCGTATTTGTGTATAAATTTCATGGTCTTAACATAAAATGAAGATGGAGTTCAATTTAAAATATAAAAAACATAGAGAAAAGAAAATGAGATTTACATTATTTAATAAGTGTGGTAAGAATCATTGAGGAAATTGGTTTGAGGGTAATTCAAAATGTTTTATGTGTGGAAGGGAAGTTCATCGAGTGGTTGAATATCCATGTAATGAAAATAAGTTAGCTAATGATGTGAACAATGAGAATGTTCAATAGAATAAACCTCCCCCACATCAGTGTTTAAATTGCATGGAGGGTCTTCCATTATGAAAACAAGTACCCAAATCCAAGGAATAATGTGCATGATAATCCACAATAAACTATAATGTTGAAGGATAAATGGAATGATTATTAAATCATAATGGGTTATGTGAATCATGATAATTAGTGAACACATATCCTCTCCTCCTTAGTTTGTAATTTCTTGTTTGATTTCATATGATTAAGACCGGTGAAAATATTATTGTTCAACTGTTAGTGAATTTTCTTGTGATTGTCTCCCCCTATAGAGATTTTGGAATAATAAAATCACATTTGATATCCTATCGGTTTAAGGATGAACCCAAGTATCAAAAAAATGTATTTAGTATAAGATAATAGATTATTTAAGCAATAAACGGTGAAATATATTTTGTAAGGGATATAGGGTTAACCATTTTTTGGATGATTTAAGATAAAATTTGTATGAGATTATAGAGATTTAAGGTATTGTCTTTCCAAATGAGGATTTATATATATTGGGTAACTTGTGATAACATTTTATTTTGATGATATTAGAAGATTTATGGAATGAGTTATTATTCTAATAGTGGGTATCATTATACATAATTTATTCCAAGATAACAAAATTAAATTCACCCCTTTGAGTACGTGATTATGATGAAATGAAAAAAAGAAATAACCAAAGAGTGAGATTTTTCAAATGAAAAGGAATGAAATTGAGTAATTATATTTCTTTGTTTTCATAGATAGTAAAATAATTCTTCAACTCTTAGAAAAAGATATCAAAAAATATTTACCCTAATACCTTCATTTATGTTGAACCGATGGTCTTATAAATAACAATAATTTTTTTTGGTTTTGATAACTTTAACATCCAATTCATCATTCACTTGTAGGTAATTAATCATATTTATCACTCTCTATAATTATTTATGCTTTTTCGTCATGTCTAATGTTCACTCTCAACCAATATTATCCTAGATGGAAACCTAGTTATGAGTTACTTTGGGTAACCATTATTGTACTGACAATCCTCTTTAAAATGATGTTTTAGTATTCATTTTTATTATTTGGGTTTCTATAAAAAGAAACATAATGTACTAATCCTTTGATATCTGAGAAAAATTTTGAGGTAAAATTTTATTTTAAGGGGGGTATAATGTAACATCCCAAAAGTTTCTGAAGTATTTTTTTGAATTAATTTTATCTTTTTGATGTTATTCATTTCACAGAACATAGAATATATCTTATGTTATATGAAATCACTATATTTGGATTGAATTTCATGAATTTTTTTTTTAATTTTGTAGTACATGAAACACTTAGATTATCTTGTCATACATATAACATGTTTTTTGACTTGTGTTATACACAATTCTGAGTTCATTCGACATCTTTCATTACACTCATGGCTGAGTTTACTGAACTACAATATATTATTCATATTATTATTACAATATTATCATCATTACCACCTAGTAGTTGAAATAGAATTTATGAATAAGATTAAATAAATTCTAGAAATATGAGTTTCACATATGTATAAATTGAATCCATCGGTTATAAATTGGTTGGAAATTAATGTAACAACTATTTTAAATTAAAGAAACACATTTTATTCCAAAAAAAATTCCTATGTACAAACACCATTTTATATCAATAAATTATACAAAATAGTTTTTATGAATATTTTTAATAGAATTTATATATTATATATTAAATATTTTTTTTACACTTATCCAATAGATTTTATAGGCATAAGATCAGAAGAAATCTAATTCTATTAATTAAAAGATGTATTTTTTTAAGAGGTAACTTTACATCCTTTCAATGGAAACCCCAAATTGAATAAATTTTTTTAAAATTTTAAAAAAAAATTTGGGAAGAATAAAATTTATTTTCGATAGAATAATATTAAAATGTAATTTTGTTTAATTATTTTTATTTTTATTAAAAACATCATTTTCAGATGAATTGTGAGAAATATTGAATTTTAATTCAAAACCACTTTTTCATCTATCATATTTATATTGTTAAATTAAATTTTAATATGTTATTAAAGTTTAATTATATAAATTTTAAATAAATTATTCCAATTTATTTCATTTGAACTAATTTGACATTTATATTGGATATAAAATCATATCAAACTTTTAAATTTTTTTCTCAAAAACTTTTTTTCACAACACGTATGCTAGATAAATTTTAAATTAATATCAGCCATTTATATGATTAGAATTTGAAAAAATGTATTAAATATTTAAAATAATAATAATTTATAATTTATAATAAGTTAAAAAAAATTTAATCAATTTGAATAGTGAAAATAAATAAAATTATTTTGAGCGATTAGGTTAAAAATTAGTTTACTTAAGAGTTAATATTAAATCTTATGGGGAAAATGTCATAGAAACATGTTCAAAATACATTTTATATCTATATTTCAAAATATAACCACATTTTACTGAAAATGAAAACTACTTAAGGCACATGATGTAATGGATACCTCTCAATAGTGTTTAACGTTTTATATATAGAAGAACGTCACTCCTCATCCATTATAAAAGGGAAATCACCCCCTCACTTATTCACACATCTCAAGACCATAGGCTTAGAAAAAATATGCCCATATCTCTTAAAAACATACCTCACTTTATCCTAGATACCTCCCTTTTTGTATAAATCTAACCAAAGAATCCCTTTGGTGAAAACGAAGAGGTCTTGCTACAAAAAGAGGTAACATCCTTCTCCAAGCTCTTGTGTTCTATATTCATTATCAACCAACTCAACTACTATTATTCCATGATTATATAACAAACTAATTATCATAATTATTTTCTATTTTTTATTCTCATTTATTCAACCAACACCAACACAGACTAATACTAAATGGTTAATAAACTTATCGTTCACGTGTACAGAGGATTACCTCCTCGTGAAACGACATCATTTCCTTTTACTTTACCACATATCATGGTTGTAAATTAAGATTTAAATAAATTTTTACATGATATTTTTTATTTATTTATTCTTCTTCAATTTTTAGTTAAAAAAAACTTTCATTCTTTTCATTTTTTGTAAATATGATAACTGCGTTTGTAGACGTATGGACTTCCGCCTACTCAAAGGGATTCGATTTGTTCACACATTACCTAGAATGAATTAAGTATGGGATTAGTAATTTTTTATGATATATATAAAATAATAATTATAACAATATTATAATAAATATATATTTCATTTAAATCCTTTTCATAAATTCAAAAAAATGGAATCAATGTTCATGCATACAAACGGCCTACAATCTCTATGAATGATGAATTCGATTTAATATTACTATATTCTATATATTTTAATAAATATTTATATAATTAATATATATGATATTTATATCTATTTTAAATTATTAAAATTATTAAATCATGATCTTAGTAAGAGGATAAAGAATAACAATCCAAATCATATCCAAAAAACAAAGTAGATATCACCTAAAACATAACATTAACCAAGAATTGTTAATAAAAGGGTAATATAAAGTCACAACAAATTGATCTAAGGTATTATATATAATAATATGCTTATATCTAAGACTAATAATAATTTTAAATTTATTATAAATTTTTTTTAACATGTATGAAGAAATTCAAGACTTGAGGTAAGGGTTTTCTCTTCTCACTTTTATTTCAACGAGAGTTATGCTTTATTCATCCCTCATTTATTTTTTGTAGGGTATAGACTTCACATGAATGTATTATATTATTATAATAATTAAAAATATGTGTATTTACATATCCATTTTATGATATCTATTTCAAAGTGTTTATGTTTCAAAAGATACTGATTCGGTAAAGTAATTTTGACTCAATTAACATTATTTAGGATACATGCCATATTATGCACCAATATATTTCAATGAGGTGTATATACTACCCATTTAAATGTTATATAATGAATATAATTCATTTTATGAAATTTTTTTCTTAATTTAATATTATTATCTCATTGGATTATTATTTGAAGTTTTCAAAGTTATAGTGGTTAATTACTATAATGTCATAGTTTGTAGATATTATTTTTGATTACGCATACAATGATGAAATAATATGATTAATATCACAAACAAATAGCATGAATTCTTTATAATCTTGTTATTCCTGACATATTCATTTATTTTTTCCACTTTTCCACTTTTGGTACCTAATATTATTAAGAAACTGTTTTGAAATTTTCTTATCATGTTTATCTCTTCAGTTAAAAATAGTTCTTATTCAAAATACATTTTTTCAAAAAAACTTTCAAAAATGTTTTTAAAAAAATAATATTTAAAGCCCATTTTTAAGGAAAAAGAATTTTAAAAATAATAATTGGTTTTAAAATATTAATGATGTGTTTTCAAATCTATTTTCAATGAATGTAGTTTTCCAGAGGTCTCCAATATTTATTTATAATGTTTCATATTATTTTTCCAATAAATAGGTTTTCAAAATGTTTTCAAGATTCATATATAGTTTTTAAAGATGTTTTCAAAGAAAATGGTTTTTAGAAATATTAATTTTTTTAAAAGGCTTTTTCAAAGTCGAAAATATATTTTCTACATGAAATGTTTCAAATTAAATTTCAATAATTTCTTTTAAAATGATTTCAGAAAATGTTTTTTGAAATAAATTTTCTGAAAAATGATATATTAGTTCAGAAATGTTCCATTTGATATTTCAAAATCAATCCCCATATATTTTCCCATCCTTTGATATAATTTCTTTTCTAACTATGGATATGATCGAATGACACCATTATAATTATTTCGTTGAATGTTTCTTTTAAATGGAAATGTTTTATAAATCCTATTTCAGTTCCTTGGGTTATACCAATATAAAATAATTATGAAACCCGATTCCTTTTTCAAGGGTTATTCTATGAAGAAATGATTCTATATTCTATATCATTTTGAAAAGATATGATATGATGAAATGTTTATAATAAACATTCCATTTAATTGGTTATGATAATATGTTTATGAAACCCATCTATTTTTATAGGTCATGATATGATGAATGTTTTGTTATCTTATAGGACCTACATGTTTGATTAAATTATGTGATGGGTGGGACCAATATCTCCCACTAATCAATAGGGTAATAATAAATGTTTTATAAACTCAAAGAATAAATGAGAGGAAATCAAAACAATAACACATGAGGGTACACTCGAGGGAATACCATGCCCAAAATAATAGGGTACATGGGAGTTCATCCAAAGACCAAAAGAAGATGGTACAAGGGAGGGCATACCATGAATAAAACCAAAGGGTACATGGGAGGAAATCCCATGAAAGAAACAAGAGGTCACATAGGAGGGAATCACAATACCAAAACAATAAGTTACCTAGAGGGTCATCTAAAGCATAAAATTAGAGGGTACATTATAGGGAATCTGATGCACAAAACAAGAGTATGCAAAGAGGGAAGCCCAAGCCCGAGGTAGGTACATGTGTGATTATACCAATCCCTATATAATAAGATGTTCTTGGTATGTATCATTGAAATAATATTTTGTATACAATTTTGTATGCCAAAAATTAAACATATTATTCCTATGTTGTGATTTATTAAATTTTTATCTTGATTAACATATGAATTATGCCTTTTGAACTACCAATTTAAATTCTGTGATTCTTGTTTATGGTATTTCATATATAGGTCATGATATTATAATGTTATGATCATCATTACATAGCCTTATGATCATCTTATTCTTAAAATTCTCCCTTGTTTACCCTTAATATACATTTGATATCACCCCTTTATTATGTTTTTCCCCGTGTTATGAATAATATTTCATGTTGGAGTACTAATGGGGAAAATATTAATACGGAGCATGAAATAATATCAAAAAATTGTAGGATTTTGTTCCATGATTCCAATGATGCTAAACTATTATGGTCCCTGAGCTTGTAATTTTTTAATGTGATTAATAATCATCCAAATAGATGTAATACCCATGTAGGTTTATCATGGTTTGCTATAATGATAGTAAAAAACCAAGGGAGGAGTGTAATTGGGTTACACCCATTGTGTGTGTATATATATATATATTCTTCAGATAAGTAATGGTGTATCTCTATATGATATTTTGTTAGTAGGCCATGGTGAGGATGTAAATACTATTATTACCTATTTAAGTGATGAGTTAGTCTCTTTTGATTATTAACTAGTCTATATTTTGATTATTTCATATTTTGAATAATAGGTTTTATGTGGGACTATACAGAGTATAATTATTTTGATCACTCTATGTTTATTTAAAAAAAAAATTATGCTACTAGAATATGGTTGGTGATCATGTGGGGTGATACTATTTTGAGGTATTGTTCAATAGATTTTGGAAATTCATGGGGAAGAATGATGATTCTCTTTTGGTTCTTTCAGTTTTATATTATATTTTTTATTTTTATATATGTCATTTTGTTTGTGGTCATTTATTCTAGTTTATGAATAGTGTAGTTAAGAGGTTTATACTTCTTATCACTTACTCCATGAATCTATATTAGTGTAATACCAACCTTTTTTTTGATTTATATACCCTTAGCATTGTTTTCCAAACCTATCCCTATTAGAGTTGATCTTTGGATTCATCATATCCCTTTCTTCTTTTCCAGACACAGTGACTTAAAATTTAAGGGACGGTTTTGTAAAATAATTTAATTATTATTTTTTATAAAACCCTATTATCCCATAATGCATCATAAATTTTCAATGTACACTCATGTATTGTTTAACAAACTATATGTTTTATGATTCTATTCAATTATATTGTTTATTCCTAAACCAGCTCAGTAGTTATTTTTTATTTTATTTTTCTATCTAATATTGGTTTCTATTATGCACCATGAATGAACAAAATTGATTCTTTTGATAATGAAATCCACTATCAATAAGGGCGTCTTAAAGTAATAAATGTCTATTATGTAACTAATAAGTTATTTTAGATTGGTGAAACCACTAAAGGTGTTCTTTTAAAAGTGAAATTTTGTTGAACGAACAATATTAAATATAGAGATGTGAATGATATATGTTGTGAGATGTTGGTTTTGTATTTAGTTTTCAACAAATTAGTGAAATTTTCTACACATGAATAACTTAAATAATTATTTTATTTTAATAATATGGATTCTATTTGGAAGTAAAAATATTATTATAATAGTTATAAAGATTAAAAATAATGTTTTTATAGAGTTTTAGTACCTAATATGAAATAATATTTCTAGGTTAGTGGTCACCAAATAGTTATACATATACGATTAAGTTCTTTTGAGTCAAAATATACAATTTTACACGGAATATAAATATTCAATTTTTTTATTCATAAAATTTAATGATTATTGAACTAGTATTTCTTGAAATAGTGATAATATATTAATGGGTTATCCATGAAATTTCCCATTAATATTGTTTGGTAAATATAGATGTTCACTATGAAAGAAAGTTAATTTCACCAATTATAAATCGATCTCACCACATTCTTTAATTCTGCGCTGCAGTGGTTTTATGATGGATAATAAGTTCTTTCTAAAAAATGTAGTTCCATTATAATAAAGTAAATTGTTTCTTGAATCAGAATTCTAGGATGCAATGTAAGAGGTTTTAAGGAATTTTTTCTTTTATATTGGTGGATAATTTCAAAATCAACACAACAATGAAAAGGTTATACTAAAATATAACTTCATCATGTAAAGTAGTTGAAAATTAAGTACATGTAAACACATTATATCAACTTGGTAACCCCATAAAGATCAGGGTCACAATACAAGTATATAAAATACCCGTAAAAATAATATCTTTTCATATGAATACATGGATTCACTACTCAATACTAGGGTTTTACCTTCAAACCTATACCAATAGTTCTAAAACCCATTGATATTAGTAGTTTGTATGTAAGCTATACCAACAGATTTGAAACACTATTTGTATAGGACCCATAAATATTCAATGTCCCAATTGTTTTACAAAAATCATTATCATATCTGAACTCCATGACAAAAGATTCCTCAAACCATTGGTATATATTATGATATACCAAGTCTATTGCAATAGTTAATGGGAAAATTTCAAATATATTGTTTTATACAAATAGTTTCTTAAAACTGTTGGTATATAATTTTGTTGGTTATACCAATGGTTTTCAAAAACCATTGGTATATCCATCCACAAATATTCTAGCATGTGGTCTGCTCCTCCTTCCATCCATAACCCTATGATTTGATTTACATTTTTTCCCCATATGCAGTGATCTATCCTTAGTTTTTTTTACATTCTATTATTATTCAATGTATGATTGGTGAGTTTTAAATACTTCAAAAAAAATCCAACTTTAGTTTTTATTTTCTCTTAATTATAAGTCATAAAATTAATTTTTTACCTAATTCATTAAAAGATGTTTAGTTTTGATTATATTTTTAATGTAATTAATAATAAATTTGATTATAAATGATGTATTATATTTTTAATTCTGTTACTATGTACTTCTATATAACCTATTGTTTCCCCTCATTAAATGGCACTAGTTTGATTTTTTTTAAGAAAAAATAGTAATATGATAATTGATTAGTACTGGTACACATGTATTGTAGTGCAATACATGGTATTTATTTTCATGGATTTCTAAAAATGATTCTCTAGGATTTCTTGTATAAAATATGGAAAATTTATTATATGAAATCAATTCTTAGAACATTAATTCAAACATGATAATATAATTTTTATTGTAAGTATTTTTTATTTTGGTAAACATTATGATTACTCATACTTATGGTGATAAATTGGATTAGTAAGGATTTATTCAACCTCTTAGACCCTATTAAGAGAATTATCTCTATTAGATAGGCCTGAAAATATTGTGCTCCTCCATAATCTTATCTTGGGGTATTGTTGGATGTGTGTTATAAATTCATAAATATATGATCTTACATTTAATTAGGTACACATAAAATATATATATATATATATATATATATGATTATCATATAATGTATATTAATGTTTATATGGATATAAATTTGGTTATTTAATTAAGCCAGATGCATTAAGTGCTTGAAAAAGCATTTTTAATTGATATGATGATGAATCATATAGAATATTTTCCTTAAAACTACTTTATAAAATTAATTCATGTAATATTTTATGTTAATTAATTTTAAAAAATTATTTTTATTATAAACATTTGATTTTAAACATCTTTAAGGGATTTGAATAAATTAAATTGAGTATTCTTCTCTTGTCAATTTTCAGTTATATTTTTAGTTGTCTTTTGTTATTCCTAGATTGATCCCCTAAATTAATCATTTCAATGATGGTTAATTAAAAATTATATTATAGCTAAATTATATTCAATAGTTTAATATCAATTCATTGTGCACAAAAAATATAAAGTATAATTTTTGTTAGTATAATTTAAATAGTATAATCATTTCATTTAGTGTTATCATTGTTGTTCCACATGAAGGTCATTTTTATAACACCCAAAATACTGACTAGTTAAAATTATTTTTTTTATCATCATATAAACCTCAGCCAAACTAAATTAGTTACCAGGGATTCTATTTTTTCTATTAAATAATCATCTATTTTCTTAATAATTATAGATATTTCCCTCCATATGATGGTTCACTGAGATATAATGATCCAAAAAAACTTCTATGTATTTTAGCTCCCATACGTAATAGCTTCAGTCCCTATAATGTTTAAACTTGATGTGGGATTGGATATTCTTTAATCAACGTATCTCACTATTTTTCTCGTATATTCACCCAAATTTTAATCTTTATACTCTATTTCCATCATAATTATTTCAGTTGACCTCTTTACTTTTTGTTTGTTAATTTTCATTTCACGAAATATATAAAACTTTTTTTGGATATTTATCTTTAATTTTTTTGTGATCATTTTTTCATTGATTATTAATTTAATATGATTTTTATTTTTATGGGTTCAGTGCTACATAATTATAAAACCAATTTTTTGGTTTGTTTATAATATTTATGTTTTTATATGTAATGACCAAATTTTCCATCCCATGGTGCTGTTTTTGGGAAAGGTAACAAAAATCAAACATTAGTATAATAGTAATTAGGTTATAACCCATATGAAGGAAAATGGTGTTAATTACAAAAACATAAAAAAATTAAAAAAAAATTGAAAAGAGTGAAAATTAAATTTGTAGAGTGAAAGGAAAATTCGTAAAAATACATATAAAATATGAAATAAAGGAAACTTGAGTGAAAAAGAAGATAAGGATTGAAAACTGGATTAAATTAATTGAACCATAATAATATGAATTTATTAAATAGTCACTATAAATATATCAATATTAAGCATATTTGTTCCGGATTCTCTAATGGAAGTTTGTTTAAACACATATCTATCATTTGGTGGTCAAATATTCTCATTAAAATATCTTATGGTTTTATATGTCTTTCCAAATTCAGGGATTCTATTATTCCTTAATAGAGAAGGTATATCTCAACAAACAATGTCTAATATACATAAGTTGAAAGATAAAAAAGTTATTACTCCACTACTATTCACTATTAAATACAATGTTTATCGTAAAAATGATTCTCGTAAGGAATGAAAATAAGTAAACATAATGAAAATAAAACATTTCTAAAATTATATCGAAAACCACCATGATTTATCAATTATATTATGTAGTAAAAAAAATTAAAATGAAAAAGGGATATTAAATCGAACTTCATCTTTTAAATGTTTCATCATTTAATGGGATAAAGAATTATATGAAACAATTAATGTAATAAAATTGAATAGAATTAATAAAATAAAATAAAAATGTTCAATTCAATTTTCTCTATTCCATTAAATTCGTTTAGATTCACATGATCATGATAATAGTATAAATACAGAATGAATACATCTAAAATATTAAAAAATTAATTAAAATAAGATAATATAAATAAATATATTTTTGGTTATTTTTTTTTCTTACATAATGCTCTAATAAACTCTATATTACTACTTCTATAATTTCAAACAAAATTCTAATCCATCACCACTGATAATTCCCAGGAATATCTACATCATTCCCTCACTTACAATAATGTAATGGGTTAATATTTATAACTAATAGGATTTACCATCGTATAAATATTCTATTTTCTTGCAACCAAGGTTCTCCACATAGATTTAATCACTATTAATCCTAAACATCGTTACGAATCAATTTGAAATCCTCCATAAAAATTTACTCCACCCACATGGGTCATGATTTGGATACATTAAAAAAGAATCTAGATAAATTCACCCACCTAATTCATTATTTATTGGCACAATATATTCCATATAATCAATATTAATTTTAAGATGTTAGGGTTCCCTATAATTAAATCCCTTATAGTTTCATAATTTTCAACTACACTTACAATAATGAACAATTATATTGCTTATTTATTTTTAATCGTATTTTTATATTCTATAATTACACTAAGATGTGTCCCTAGAATAATAGATAACCATTATGAAATATATTTCACCTTGAGGTAACCATATTCATTTCTTAATATGTGTGGGAATAACACTTAAACAGATCAAAATTAATTCATATTCTTTGGAAATTGATCCTTACTCTAGGGAAATATCAATATAATGTTAACTTTCTAAATGCTTATATAAATGAAATTCATCCATATGATATTTTAATTCATCTTTATATAAGTCCTCATGATTTTTAAGGAATTTATATTTTGACCTTACACACTGAAACATTGAGAAATCTATAATTTAAAAACCCACATTAATCATCCACAAGATAACATTAAAAAAATCAAAAATATCAATTAAAGATAAAAATTTCATCTTTAATGAGATCAATATATGAAGTTTTAGTTATTAAACTCAATTACCATGATTGTAATAATAAATAAGATCAATATCCCAATACCATAATTCACCTATCCTCTTTTAATATCTTGCACCCCCTTCCACTTAATCTTATTCATATCCAACTATGACATTCTGTAATTAATATTATGTAGAAAAAGTCACCTTAAATTTTATTCTTATGTGAAAATATATAGATCCAACAAACTCATGCGCTGATAGGAATTTTAATATTCTAGATAATTAATTCAAAATATATTCTTGATCCAAATATATAATGGAAGGATAAGAAGAATTTTTATAAAGAAATTGTATAATTTATATTTTTCGAAAAATAAACAAAATAATGTAAAAGTATACTCTTAAGTTAAGGTGTAAGTAAAATAAAACTCCTAAATCCTATATATTTAATCCTATAAAAATGAATAAATAGAAAAAAATGATCATCTTGTGAAGCTTCATGAATATATCATGGTATGTATATTCAATTAATAACATGTTTGGTTTTCATTATGTAGAAAAGAAAAAACCCAAATGTAGTTGATGTTGAGTCCAATTACATTATAATAACTAAAAACATTTAAATAGATTACAATATTAAAGGTAAATGGAAATTAGCTTTCTATAGTGAGTGACCATCATTCTCAACATTTGGAAAGTCGAAGAATCTCATTACCTCGTGTATGAAACTATTTTATAACTGATTTTAGAGTAGTATTGAATTTTTATCAATGTACAAACAATGGGATATATTATCTCACAAATCATATATGATTGGACTAAAATAAAATATGATTATATAGAAATAATATATAGTATATAGGTATAATCAATCATTTTATTCAATTAAATTAAAGATCAAAGTTTCATACAGTGGTGAAGTTCCCTGAAAAACATGAATCTACATGAAAAATAAACTAAATTGTTAGAAGAAATTTGTGAAATCTACACATGCACTACTAGTGGTATAATTCTATAATTTATTTCTTATAATTGATATCAATCTATGAAATTTGAAGTATCAATCCTATAAAAGAAGAAAAATATTCATATTAAAAGAGGAAAATTTACTTATATTATTTATAATAATTGGGATCTTGTGGATCTTAGAACTACATACTATAACTACATGATAGGATGATTTCCCATGTTGAAACTATTAAAATAAGGACTAATCTGGATGTAATAGATTATATTATGGAATATATATTTTAATTAACTCTATCATGTTAAATGTATATTTCTAAACATAATTTCTTGACATGTGTTTAAAAAAATTCTATCTACTAAATGAGGAAAATATATTAGGGAAACATCATATATAAAACCTATATTTAATTAATTGTTTACTAACTATTTGTATCAACTGTGTATCTTTAGGAGGTATAAAAATTATCTAAATAAGATAAAGTATTCCCAACTTGTAGTGTCCCTAAATTTATGAACAATTAAATATATACAGTTCCTGAATTAAGGGAGATTTTTATGTTACTCGTTTGAAGGTGTGGGTGGGTGATGGTTTTTTGAAAGCATTGGAAGTGTTTTTGGTTGTATTTTTGGGTGATTCAAAATTTTGGAGTTTCCATCATAATTTTGGACATCCAAATATAATTATATAATTTCTAAACTATATAATTTCTAGAGTTTCTTTCTAAAGTTTATGATTTTTATTTATTAAATGTCTTGAAAATGATTAAATTTAGAAGAACAATCATGCGGCACTATAGCAGTACTATTCACATAATGGTCCTTGGGCCATAAATTTGGGACTGCGGGTCATATAATGGGCTAAATTCCCACTAGGCCTTCGGGCTATTTAATGGGTCTCCCTAGACCATTTAAAGAGGTATTTACTTTGCTTCAATAATAAATGAGGCTTCACCCCCAACATTTTAAAAAAAGATATATTCTCTTAAATTATACACTAATGGAATGATATTTTTTAATCCATTGAATTTTCTTTAATCATTAATCAATAATTGTGTATTTAATGGTATTTTATTTCTAAGCACTTTTTGAGGAACAAACCATATGTTTATACTGTAAAATCTATTTTTTCCAAAAATATATACTTTTCTATAAAAGTGTATTTTTGTTATCTAATTAAAAATAATTTATATGAGTAAAAAATCATACAGTCTAATGAAACAATTGTGGTATAAGTGTAATTTTTTTCAAGAGACATGAAAGGAGAGACATCAATATTCCAAAAAATCAAAAAATGGAAATAGAAGTTGTGTAATTTTTAAAGACAGTTCTTAGGGAAATATCAATGTTTTTTATGGTAATAATTTAGTATTAAAAAGAATCTATAAAATAACTCTTAATTTAAATATATATTATTTAATTTACTTCACAGAAGTAAGATTTCTTGGATGAAAAAAATACCAGGAAACATATTGTGGAAATATGGAATTAATGGCTTGTGCTAAAACTGAATAAAAAACTAATGATTAATAAAAATTTCAGAGAAAATTAACTTGGGATGAGGTAGTTGTTTTTAAAGATGATATAGTAGAATTTTTTTCTATCATTCAAAAAATTCATGAACTAATAAAATTTTATCTAAATATTCAATACAATTATAAATTAACAATTCTAGATTAAAAATATTATATTATGGGTTTTAACCTTTGGGAACTTATGTTCAAAGACATGGATAATAATGGGAATCCACTTTTATTTTATGAAATTAAAAATAAATTCCTCAAGAATCGTTATTTGCAAGAATAAATGATGGAGAAGACCCAAGAAAAACATTTAGGTTTCATCGATAGTAATCTATCGTTTGAAATTTTGGTTTTAATGATGAATAAATGAAGATAAATGATTCTTTATTGAATTTTAATCACTAGAAAACAATTCAATAGAATATACTATGGAATATGAAGCACCTATTAAGAGGAAAAAATATATCAATGGTTTAACACTCAATTATTCATTGTATTATTTAGCGATTCTAATAGAATTTAATGTTATTAGATAATGCTGGGGAGACTAAAGTTAATAAGAGATGAATTTGGAACTTTGTACTTAATTTTTAATCACTTATATTGGATTTATGAGAGTCTTGGGGGTGTAGTGGTCATATCATTCAGCATCCACTACATAATTCATAAATTAACCCATAATCATAACCTATATCCAAACCTGCATCAAAAAAAATAAACCCCCTAAACTTCATTCACCTATCCTCTAACTCGAAATCCAATACTATAATCACATAATCCATTAATCTAGATCTAAAAATCCCCACTAAAACTAAAACATATAACTAAACTCTAAACCAAATAAAAAAAATATAATCCCAAAAAAGGTCAACACAAAAACAATAACTAAACTTAACAGCTATTATAGACCTAGAATAAATCCATATATAAAATTTAAACATACACCTTGAACCTAATAAACTAAATGAAGATCAATATTAACCTCTTCGAAGGAATACTGGATTTATAAACTAACATTTTATCCTTGGTCTGTAACTAAACCATTATAATCATTCTTCCCTTTATTTCACTATACATGGATTCCTCTGAAAATTCATGGGAGCCATACAAAAAAATTCAACTACATGTTGAGAATGAAAGACCCCCTCTCCAAAGACATCCAATTAAACTTGAATTTCAAATTCCATCTCACTAAATAATCAAAATATAATCAAATCCACACCAAATTCATTGAGTTTTCATCCTTTATTAAATAATATCTAACTCAAATGGAAGGTTTAAAACTTAATATAAAATGACACAAACATTTTATTTTTAACATCCTTAATGATATACTACAACACTTCTAAAACACCAAAGACACAATGTACTGGGCTCTAGGAATTCTAGGACACTGTAAAACAATTTATATATTTACAGTCCATGAAATATAAATATTTTCCCATGACAAGTGAAACCCTAAAATATCATAGATATGTTTATCTTTACTATCAAACCTAAATGTTTTATACCTTCTGAACATAGATAAGTGCTTTGTTTTTATTTTGAGTATTTTTTTGGATGTAATCTAAATTCCCTAGTCAATGTTGAATATCAAAATTTGATGTTATTATTTTATTTTTTATTATTTTATGGATTATCGTGTTTTAGTGGTTTGTATTTTGAAGGTACTACCCATTGAATTTAGTCAGGCTCTCTCAATGATGGCATATTCATTCCCTATCACATTTTTTATGAAAACAATAGTTGATTTAATTATTAAATTAGTATTATATGTGTAAAATAAAATCATAAATTAGTTATTAAATTTTAAATATAGTTTCCCATGACAAATATATCAATTTTTTGGGTTTTTGTAATTTTGGAAGGGGTTATTGGGTATGGTTTTATATATTTTATAGTTGATGAATATCATGTTTCTATTGAAGTTATAAAATATTAAATTTCATTTTAAAGAGAATTATTAAAAATTTAAGGATGTATGCTGAAAGAAAATTTATTTTATCTCAATTATAATAATGAAATATAAAAGTGTGATCCTGAGGATATTGATGGTGATGATGAAGGTGATTAAGATGATGGTGGTGGTTGGGATGATTATATTGTTGTTGATAGTTGTTATAATGAGAAAGAGATTGAACCTTTACATTTATAATTGATATTTTGGATAGATGATTTTTTATGACTGAATGTGATCGTATATATGTTTTTTGTATTATAATAGGTTCAATATTTTAATTTTCTTCTCGATTTTTCTATATTGGTTGCTAATTATTTAGTTGTGTGGTAGTAGGTTGTTGGGGTGTGTGATGGTTTGGGAAAGGATTCGTGGTGTTTTTGGATAGTAGGAATTCTTAGCAATGATATACCATTATTTTTTTAAACTATAGGTATGGACCTATAAAAACAAAATGATTTATATACTGATGGTTTAAAACTAACCATCGGTATAACTGAAATCCAACCAGCCTTACAAAAATTTCATTAAACCTTTTAGATAACTTCAAACGATCTATAATATTTCAACTGTAATTGAAGCCATATTTACATGAAATCTATACAAATGGTTGCACTTCACTGTTTGGATTGGTTAACTCCAAATTACCTATACCAATGGTTTTATAAAAAAATATTCGTATAGGTATATACCTACACCACATAATCCAATGGTTTAATAAACCATTAATATAGTGTATAAAATCATTCTATAGGGTATACCAATGGTATAAAATGGCTATTTTATGGTGAATTTATAGTAGTGATGTGATGTTAAAAGTTTCCATTAAAGACAAGGGGACTCTTATATATGTAAAGTAATATTCTGAGATGATTCCTGGTGATTAAAGATCAAATATTTGTGTTTTTTAATATTAATCTATTAATAAGTATAGAAGGTGATGAGAAGTTTATTATTCTGATTTTTTACTATTAAATAACAATATCAGTGTGTGAAGAATGTAAAAGGGTTTAGTTATCACCCATAAGAAGTGTAGTCTCTTATTAATGGTTTACTAATCTCTTTTTTATATCCTTTAAAGATAATTATTTTTTTTATTATTGAACATGTTACATAAATTGGTATAAATTTTTCATGTAACAGAATTCTAAGGGTAGATATAAGGACTCAGTCTTAAACAGTACATATTCTAGTATTTCAGACTATAATTCAATTTTTTACCATATATATTATAGTTTGAGATTTTTATATAGTTAGTTAATAACTCATACATATAAAATCCATATATTATATAGTGGACAATTTTGATCGGTATGAATGTTTCTTGTAATAAAAATAATTTAAAACAGTGCATGATCGTTTTTCATCCCAAATCATCAATAATATCAACATGGCTTAATAGTTTTCAATAACCATCCATAAACACTATGAAAAAAAATTGAATGTGCTATGAGTGAAAAATTATTATTAAGTGACATAAAATAAAAGAGACATACCTATTTTCCCATGAATTCTTATAAAAAGATTCCTTTCCAATGTAATATTTGTGTTCAAAATTAATATAGTTTTCCCCATGGAATCACATCCTCAACATAAATTCTTTCTAAAAATTTTAATAAGAAAACATAAATTCAAAATAAAACTCATAATGTTTTCCTTGAAAACATATAAACTGATAAAAAAAATTCACAATTTTATAATTTTTAATCACAAGAATTATTAAATAATTTATTTTTAAAATAAACTCAATTATTACATTTTTATAAATCATATGATTTCCATAGAAACCCGTATAATGAATTGATAAAAATTATAGGTAACTTGGTAAATATTTTCTTATACCACTATTACCAATAAAATATTAATATCATTGATTTACAAATCGAATACATTGCAGGGATGTAATGGACTCCCCCACCCCCTCATTGGATTGTAATGTGACCACCCATCTTTGGTTTCTAAAATAACCACCAATCCATGGTTAATATCATCACGATCCATAATTGGTTTATAATTGGACAACACAATACCAAAAAAATTCTACAACTATAATGTAATCCTAATACATAAAATATATTATTATAAAACATTACACCCATAAAATAGTATTTTCAACCAAAAGAAAACATTTCCAGATATTAAAATATCTTTCATATTAATAAAGACATTATGAATACAAATATCCCTAGAAAAATGGATAGATTTTTTTAAAGGAAAATAAAATATTTTCATATAATCCAAACATCAAAAAATTATGGTAGTTTAAAATTTCATTTTTATTATCTATGTTAAAATATAACATTCCTTTTGACTTTTTAATAAAATTAAAAATTCAATAAAAATAAATTTTTTTGATAGAAATTGAAAGAAATAAAAAATGAACGTTATAGAAAATTTATGTTCATATAATTATAGTACTAAAATCATTTTACCAATATGGAATTTGAGGTGAATGTTTTTGAAAATAAATATAAAGAACATTAACTAAATTATTTTCAGTTAAAGTGTCTCTTCCGTTAAATCTGTCTCATCGCATATGATATTTATCATCGAAAAAAATACTTACATTATTTATTTAATTTCTTGAGAAACACATTCAAGTTTATTATCTCAGTTTTATATTATCCCAAAAAAATTTAAATACAATTAGTCATTTTTTTAAGTTCACTTTGAATGTTTTGACAGTATTCACCTTTTATGTCATAAAGGACATCAGTGGGTTGACAATGGTCAAAGAGGTCTATTTTTGAACATATACAACCTAATAATAAATAAATAATTATACTTTTTATACATAGATTATAATTTAAAAAACATTGATTTTGGTTATAAAAAATGAACTCTCTTACAATCATGGAGATGGAAAGATGTTTGTATGCATAAGTAATGATTCCATATTTCAATGATCATTATGAAAACAATGTAAGTATTATTTTTTATTTCTATAATGATAATAATATAATATATACCATATAATTTCAATAAATATACTTACTTATATGATCCATTTTATTTGGTGATAAAAAAGAATCAGGTCACATCATGGAGGCAGTGGTCCACACGTATGCACGAACGACCATATAATTTTTCAGTGAGTGGAAAAATTAGAAATAAACTGATATATTATTATTTAATTTTGATAAATATTTTATTAATATCATAATTATGTTATATATATCCCATAAATTCATTAACTTTATCCTTTTTCCCATCCATGTAAACTGTTATAGAAAAATTAATCACATCGCTTCGTAAAACGGTTGTATGCCTTATACATGAATGATGTTATCGTATTCCCTGTGGAATGAAAATTAATAATTTATATATGGAATAATAATTAAACATTTATAATTATGTATAAAATATTACATATACTCTATAAATCCGTAATAACAACTACCCATAAGAGGTGATGATGAAAAAATAATTACATAGGTTTGCGAGGTGGTAGTCAGTCGTAAACATGAATAATGGTTTTGTTGACCATTTGATGGAAGATGATATGGATTTATTTTATCCCATTAACATAATAAAATATATTTCTATAATTTCTTTTTTTAGTAAATCAGAATAATTGATGTATTTTTGGAGTTGGTGGAATAAAACATAAATAAAAAAACTTGGTTAAGAAACATACCTCTTCTTTAGACAACCTCCTTAGGTTAGTACCAAAATCCTTTTTTGGATAGATTTATGATAAAAAAAGGATATATTTAATGGTTATATAATTAAAGAATTAATATTCTGATAGATTTTCATAACCAAAATGATTTTTAGGTGTGAATTCGAGAGGATACGGTGGTCTTTTATATGTGGGGTGACTAGAACACTTGTAATTTGTCAAATTCTGTCAATGATTCCACATCAATTTCTTGGTCTCAAAGATAAAAAATGAACTATTATTGATCCTTATATGATTTAAGGTTTAAATATATCCACAAAGTATATTTTTTATATGTTTTTACGTTCTTTTAACACTTATAGTTTTTGTTTAACCCACTGTAAACCCATTTTCACCTTAACTGTGATAAACAATTTTTATTGTTTTCACATTTAATTATCACTAAAAATTTCATTGAACATATAATATAATATAAATTATGAATATTAAAAATATTTCTTCTACTTTAAAAAAAATCCTGAAAAAATAGGCAGAATATAATTTAAAACTAAACAGGCATATACGGAAAAAAAGTTGTTTTTCAATAGGTGGATTTATTAAGAAAAATCAAACTTTAAATTAACTCTATGACTAGTAGTTTTCATTATGCTAATTTGAATTAAGGTTTATATATATATATATATATAATTTAAATCATTTTTCATTAGGGTTTATTTTAATTAAGTAAAAAAGGAGAAATATTATGCACTTTATAATAGCTTTCCAGAAAATGTCTTTTTTAACGAAAAAATAAAATTATATTAACATATGTCTAATGATGATTTAGATTTTATTTATTAGAAAGAATATAACTAAATAATAATAATTTTACTTGTAAATAAATTCAAATCATAATTTAACTTTTTAATTCCTTAATTTATTGAAATTAAACGAAAGTTTTACAAATATCGGTATTCTCGCTATTCATTGAAAAATTAATATTTTCCAAATAAATAATAAAAATTCACACTAAGTTAATTTTCTTTTTGATTTCAATGATTAATTTAATTTCATAATGTAATTTTTCTAATAGTTTTAAAAATTAAATACAATAATTTTTAACAAAATGAAATAAAATATATTTTTCAAGAATGCATATTTTTTATAAAACAAATGAATTAAAATGAACAATTATTTATAAATAATTTCAAAAAAAACATTTATATTGAGTATGATATATATATATATAATAAAGTAATATTATTCATAAAAAAATTTAATAACCTTGTTCTAATGGTAATATATTTCATGGGTCATTTTGGCTCAGTGTTGTGTGTCGAATACTCTATCGAATAAAATGTTATTTTATCTTGGGGTATTAAATTCTCACCATTTAATGAATTACACCTACATATTTTGAAAAATATATCATTAACGAGTTCTCTTTTATTATAAAATAATTTTCATAAAGTCCCAAATCATTAAAAGGGTTAATAAAACATACTCTTAATAAGAGAGAAAATGATGTATAAATGTCATCTAGAATAATACATATTAGGAAAAATGGGGAGAATTAAAGATTTGGACATGGAATAAAAATGTAAATCTAAAATAATAATGTAGAGTTATATAGATCATTGATCACTAGAAATTTATTGATCATGAGAAATCTGACATCCACAAAACCATAAATGGAAGAGGTGTGAATATGACCATCATTTCATAAAAAATGAATGTAATAGGATAATGTATTAATTATAAAGATCTTTTTCATAGGGTGGATTAATTTCCTACCATATATACTAAGAACCTAAAGAAATAAACATAACTATTAATTTTAATTTCATCCTTTAATAAATTTCAACCACAATATCATATTTTCAAAATGATTAGTATTAAAGGTGAATCTTTCATAACTCACGCACTAAAATAAACATCTAAACAATCACATAACCATAAAATGATAAGAAGGTATTCCTCTTATATTTAGATGTTAAACAAAACCAAAATGGTTACCACAAGGTATGATAATTCTCAAAAATTAATAAACCAATGTATAATAAAATATACATTAATATCCAAGGAATAAATAATAACATAAATTTTTTAGTTTAGATCATTCAATAAATAAATATATTTAAACTTTTCTGAAATATTTCTCACTAATACAAAAATTATAAAGTCAAATGGGTTTGATCATATATTCTTCAAATATTTATTTATCATTTATCTCCAAATAACACCTATAACTATTAATGACTTGTAAAAAATGTATATTATTTAATCATATAACCTCTTAGATATAATAATCATTCTATAAATAATTTTAATTACAACAAATCAACAGTAAAAATATAATTCCACATTTATTCTTTAAAAAAATACAGTGTATTTTTATTATTAATTATATAAGGTTACAAAAATAATTTAATTATTATTAGATTAAATTAATCAATTAACCACAAAATCACTTTCAAATATCATGGTTATCAATATGATAAAACATTTGATCAAAAATATCAACTTAATAATTATCTTTCAAACCATTTGAAAGAGAAAAATGATGTTATACATACCAGGACATAACTTAAGACAGTGGTCGGTGTTGCACACCTATCACACTTCAGTTGTGGGTTTAAACCATGTGGTGTTGCCAGATGTGATAAGATTATATTTTCAAAATATACACCAATACAATTCATAAAAAAAATTGTAGAAATATAGTGAGAATCTAGAAAAATATTATTAATCATCAAAGATCATATAAACTATAAAGGTTTCAATACCTTTTAATATATTTCCACAAAATGAAAATATATTTATCCCTCAAATGAAATTTTAACATGTTAAACATAAGGTTACATATAATATAAACATATATCAAAAATAAATTAAGGCCTAAAATATATTACCATTGCATAAAAACATTATTTTTAAATTTATCCATATGATCATATTTAAATATGATACTATATATTAATTTTTTAATCCCCAGATGTAGAAACTTTAATCACTTGGTATTATTTATAATCCATTAACCATGATTTTCCTTTTTATTACATAATACATATTTCACTTTACATATCATCTATTTTTTTCTCATCTTCAAATGTTTTAAAATTAGAAATTTCTAGGAATTTATTTTTATTTTCTTATTCATCAATTTAAGGATATTTCCCCACAGTAAATCAGTTTTTATATTGCCCAAAATCCATACATTTAATACATTAAATTGATATCTTTGGAATAACTTTATTCCCCTTCATGTAATTTACTGAACACTTTATGTTTCCTTGGTAGATTTTGGGTTTATTCCCCTACTTTTCCACATAAAAAATATATTCTATTTCTATTTAGAATTTTTCTTGCATACTTCTTCCCAATTTCATGACATACAATTCTCTTAATCTTTTAAAATTTATTACTTTATCTCCTAAAATTCTTGGAAATCCCATTTTTCTCTTGTTTGGTGTGTTAGGAAACTCTCTTAGGTTCTTATTCTCATTCCAAACTCAAGATTTCTAGTAAATAATAACCACAAGTGTTTTCAATACACCTTCCATTCTGTTTAGTTTCTCATTTATACAACCATGAAATTTTCTTTCAAATCTATTTTTAATTTGGTTCTTGTTAGATTCATCTGTTTTGTAAAAATAGTAATTGTGAGTGTATAAAATAAACCATAGTAAACCATATTAAGTGGATTATAAATGAAAATATATCCTCAACCATTATATCCTATATTAATCTATTTACATTTATCAAAAAGAACAATAATTCTACTAGTCATTATAACTATTGTTGTTATAGCATATTATCCACTTAATATAAATAACCTAATAACCTCTAAAGTAATCTAAACATTTTCTATAATACAAAATATATGGACATTGCCATAATAATTATATATTATATTGTATATATACTATAATTAACTTTATTTTCCCATATATCTTTTTTTTATTGTTTTCTAGAATTTGGTTATAAATCATACATAAAAACTATATATTGAAAAATGAACACTTCTATCCAATACCCATTTTTCCATAAATTAAAAAAATTCAATATAATACATGATTTCTTTCACTGAAAAATAATCATGATTTTTTAGATGACATCATCCTTTCCTTATCCACCCTTAAATCCTATGAAAACTTTTTAAAATATTGTATGAGCACAAAAACTCAGTAAGGGACATAAAATAATATAAAGAAACTTGTTAGTCCAACATAAAATCTAATAATTTTCCTCTTCAAAGTAATCATTAGGGTAAAATTATAAATTTTTTTACCAAAGAAATAACCATAAATAGAATAATATTTTCTTAAAAAATTTCATTATAAAACTTAATTAAAATGTAAAACTCATAACGATTTTTTAAAATCAGGATAATAACATGAAAACATTTTCACATTGTTATAATTTTCTCCCTAAATAAGTAATAAATAAATTATTTTAAAAATAGTCTCAATGCTACACATTTTGGGAAAAATTGGATTAACATAAAAGACATAGTAATCATAGATAAAACTTATCTGTATCTTGGTAAAATATTTTTCATATCACTCTTAAAAGTGGAATAACCATATTTTCAACTTACAAAAGCAATGCATTGGAGGGCTTTGAGGAACCAACCCAATGTTTGTTTATAATGTAATAATCTATCCATCTGTTATAACATAACAACTCATTATTATCTAAAATCATAAACAACTATAATTAGTTTTTAATGGAACCAACATAACATAATCAATACTTATACATAATTTCAATTTTCAACATTACACTCATCAAATATTCTTTTCACCCATAAGAAAACATTTCTGGATATAAAAATATTCTTCTCATTTAAAACCCAAATTTCAATCAGAAAATACAAAAAATATAGTATAGGTTTTTTATATAAAAAATGAATGATTATAGTAGAATCAAAACTTCAAATTATAGTTATTATATATAAAAAAGTCATTTTTGCGAATATATTTAAGTACATAACTCCTTTTGTATTTTGTAAAGAAGGACAAAAATTCTGTAAAATGATTCATATTTGAAAACATATGAAATAAATAAAAAATTATTTACATAACATTCATCTCCATATAATTACATTCATAAAATCATTTTTAGAACATGTAGATAGAAGGAAATGATTTGAAAAATAAATATTAAAACATTAAAATGTAGTTTTACATTAAATTGTTCCTCACCATGTGTTTGAATCATCATGTATGTTACTTTTTTATTCAATAAAAAAATATTTAAATTATTTACATTTTAATAAAAATTTTCTAGTTTATAATTCCTTTTTATTCCATCTATTACAATGATATACATAATTATTTAATCATTTATTTTCATTTCAAAAGTATTTATGGTATTAAACTATTATGTCAAAATTTACTTTCGAAGGTTGCATATGGTCTAAGAGGTCATAATTTCAACATACATAGAATAATAATACTCCAATAATTATAAATTTTATACATAAATTTTATTCTTAAAAACAATCTTGAGTTTTCTTTATGAAAAATAATATATGTTGCAATCATGGAGATGGTAGTTTATACATATACATGAGTAACATTCCCATTTTTCAATGATCATTATGGAAAGAAGGTGTAACATCCCAACTGAATAAAGAATATACCATTTTCATATTTATTAATGTTTTTCAAATAAAATATTAATTTTACTTTAAAGGGGATTACATTTTTGATGGCGTACCCAATAAGTTAGAACGGGTTTCTTTGAAATCTTACGTCGCACACAATGTTAAGTTATACCGAAAAGTAATATAATATAATACTTATTTTAATGGTAGTTAATACATAGACATTGTATTGGCAGGAATGAACAAGACTTACTAAAATATGGTTATACATTTTTGTTAAATGTTTTTTACATTTATCCAACAAAATTTAGAAGAATAAAATGTGAATGAATCCAATTTTAAGCATAAAGACTCTAATATTACTTAAAATGTTGATTTACCTCCTTTTGATGGTGAACAATTTTTAAATATTGTTTTTCTAACATTTAGATTTTATATTTGACAAAATAATATTCTTCTTTGGAATCGTGACATCAAAATTTACTTTCGATGAAATGTTGGTATTTTTCTAATAATGTTCCTTTTTTATGAATAGTGAAAAATACTGCATTTTAAGTCAAAACTACCTTTTAATAAAATGTATTTATATAGTTAAAATATTATTTTAATTGGTTTTAAAGTTTAATTAGATTATATTTTTACCTTTTAATCCAAATTGTTTTCATTTAAAATAATTTTCATCCTAATTTAAACATAAACAACTGTCAATCTTTTGAAAGATATTATTTCGTAAAAACAAGATTTTTTATTTTAACAACGAGAATTAATTTTAAATTACTTTATGCCACTTATGTGTTTTGAATTTTGAAAAATTGATTCCATTTTTGGAATTAGGAGGTAAAAGTTGTGTGAATGGGTAAATTTTATTTTTAGTCATCATGAAAATTTACTTCAAAACAAATTTATTTACCATGGTTAAAAGGTACATTTGGTAAATAAGGGAACAAAATAATATTATAATAATATTGAATTATCCTAAAACATGTCATAATCCTCTAATATGACACATGAACGACCATGGGAATCCTTGGGTCGATTTGGGGATCCCATGGAGCCACTTAGAAGTGATAATGACACTTTATATTAGTATATTTAAAGTAAAGACAAAATTTACATAAACATATTCCTTCTTGTAAATATAATTTTATATGGGGTTATATATGTTATATAATCCACTATAAATATTAATTAGAAACCTAAAACTATTTAATACATCATGACATTTTATTTATAATTTTTAGACATCAAATAAACATAATTATTTAGGACCCAATGATGATGTAGTGGTTAGCTTATTAAAAAATTATTTAAATAAATGAGATTATAAAATTTAAAGAACTATCCAAAACCTATCCAATTATTATTGGAAGGTTTTATTTTGAACAAGGGTCATATTATCTTCTAATTTAATTAAATTTGGACCTTTTGAAACCTAAATTGTTTTTATAATAAAATAATGTTCTCAAACCTTCCTAAAGATCCCCTCCTCCCCTTTATAAAAATCTATCACCTCTAACCCATTACTCAAACCTCTCAAGCCCCTTGGCTTGGCCAACATTTTCCAATTAAGCTCCCTACATCCCTATATTCTTCCGAGAATCCTTATCTTATGCATATGGCACTTCAAGGAAGACTATTGGTTCAAACCAAACGGAGTTACCCGATTTAAAGGTAACGATTTCTCTTAAGTTATTTTCTATTATTTTACTTCTCCAACCCCCTAAAATCTCTTTATTTATTTATTTTATAACAAAACTAGTATCCTAAATATACTAGGTTGTTTTTATGAGAAATATTTGAACTAAAAATTCACCCACCTTTATCTAATGGATACGAACATACTATTTCCGTGGACGACGAACTACTGCCCCACGAAACCATGATTGTTCAAATTTCCCCAAATACCTATCATAGTGTCCATCATGATGGAACTTCAATTAGATATGATATATATTATGTTTATTTTTTCTCTATTATTCGTTATTTTTTATTTATATCATAACATTATGGTTTCCTTAATGGGTAAATATGATAATTTCATTTGAGGAAGTGTGGACTACCGCCCCCTCATTGTGATATGAATCATTCATATAATACGTGGATCATACAAATGATCGTGTCAATGAACTTAAGTAACATATGTAAAATATTATATTATATATTAATAATAATATGCCTATGTATCATTTTATTTTCATTCCTTTTAAAATGAAAAAATGAAATGGAAGTAGCATTCATGCGTACGTACGGTTTACCGTCTCCATGAACAGTGCATTTCATATTCAGATATCCAAATGATATGGACTATTATAAATACATATAATATATATATATATATATATTATTAATTATATATAAATATTTAATATAATTCTATAGATAATAGAATTTTGACCACATGGACAATTTATAATTATAACAAGTTCATTTTTAACTCAAGTTTCAGACATGGGAAAAATGTCTGATATGGTCTCAAATAAGTAACTAATTGTTATAGCAAGGTAATAAGTGATATAAAAGTAATAATAAATTTGATAAAGGTTCTTAATAAAGTATTAATTGGCTTATGTTTAATATTCAATAAGAAAAAGGAACATACAAGACAAGTCGGACTCGAGGTAATGGGTTTCCATCTCACTTTTTATTCCCATGAGATTCATGATATATTTTCTACTATTTTATTTTTTGTGGTGTATGTACTGCCCATGGTTACATTATTTGTGTAATATAATTTTATTTATTGGTATTTACATCTTGATTTTATGATCATTCTTTCATGGGGTGTATGTTTTGTAATTTATCAAATCGGTAAGGGAACCTTTCACCATACTCTTTCAGTCAAAGATTTCATTTTTGTCATGTCTTTAAATTTAATTTTTCTTATGTTGGGTATGTTATTATTTATACTTATTACTGTACATTTTATTTCCATGTGATTAGATGACCTTTTCTCTCTCATCAACTCATTTTCTAAATTTTAAATTAACATTGTTAGGCTGTCGAAGTTTTGTAAGGGAACTTCTTAACCGAATTTCCATTCTTTTGGTTAATATTATACTTCTTGATCATGAATTTCTATAAATATGTGTTAATGCAATATTATTGTTTTACACTTAATATCCACTTATATTGGGTGAATTAATATTTTCACACATAATTATTTCATTTATTTATCCTTAATCTAATGGAACGATCATTGTAAGGATTTTTGTCTCAATTTACATTCCATTAAGACATATTTATTTTAATGCACCAATTTATTTTTATATGGGGTATATACTGACCTTTGAAATATTATATCATAAATATCTTTATTATCATGATATTATATGTTTTGTTTTATTTTATTCTTTAATTGTGTTAGGTTAAGTGCTTCTCAAGTGTTACGAGACTCTTTAACTGAAACATCATTTTAAAAGCTTCAACATTTTATTCATAAAAATATTTCTCAATAATGTCCATGTTTTCAAAATGGTTTTAATGATTTATTTATATGGAAATTAATTTTTTAAAATTTTTATACCATTAAAAGTCTTAATGTGGTATGGGACACCTTGATTCAAAAATCTTTTATTAAATGTTTTAAATGGTTTTGAAAATGGTTTGATAAAGAATTGATTATTTCAATATCTTGAAATGATATATTGTGATTGAAATGTGAAAATGTTATTTTTTTATTCTTGTTTTATGTCTTTTTAGTATGTAATGGTTCTTGGGCATTTTTTACGTATACGGGTGGTTCCATGATAATCCTAAGGTGGGTGAGCCCGAGATAGCTCTCCAATGCATTGGGTGACATGATAGAGGTAAATGCTAATGTTTCTCCTAATATATTTAGGGAATATTATGTGATTGGTATTCCATACATAACTCCCTATGTAGATATGAAAGATACATTGTACATATGTTATGTATTCAATAAGTTACCTTTATGATTTATTATTTCTGCGTGTTATTCAGAAATCTTATGATTTCATAAGGTATGTTATAATTAAAAAGTATGGGTTCATTAAAGTGTATTTATTGATGGGATAATGTTTTCATTCCTTATTTTATAACCCTTATTGAGATTTTTATTCTCATACCATGTTTTAAATTGATTTTTACAGGTCCTGTAGATGAATAGGGTCAAGGATAGGATCAAGGAAAAGTCATGCAATTTAAAATGATGAACTAGACATGTTTTTTAAGATTTTTTATTTTATGAAAAAATAGAAGCTGAGTAGAAGTGTCTAATTTTTAATTTTTTAGATGTAATGTAATTGTTATGGCATATTTATATGAAGCTCTAAACCTGAAAAAATCTTCATTTTTAATCCTTCATTTAACTCAAGATTAAGTAATGTTTAAATATGTGTCCTTATAGTTGGTATCAAAGGTTGGTTTTGAAAACATTAGGGGTTAGATGTTTTTTTAGACATATGGTTAGTCTCTATGTCTATTCATTATGTTGAATCCTTATTTTGTAACATCTTTAGATAAAGGAAATTTTGTTACAAATACAAGGAGGAGGATCTCAAATGATATTCTTATCTCTTCTTAATGACTTGCTTGTAATGATTATTGCAAAGTCTTGGACATATTACTCTCAAACATTTTCGAACATACAACTCCCTTGCATGAAATTATTTGAGATATCAAACACCTCCGCTATAACTTGATACCATCATGGATCATGGATTGTATTTAATCAAATCCTATTTTCTCAATATTCTAAAATCTTTAAGAAATGTAAATATTATCAGGGAATTTTTAAAAAATTTACCTAATCACAATATTCTGAAGCGTATTAAGATTTTCAAAAGGTTTTTGAAGGAGACCCTTGCACAACCTATTTATATTTTCATTTAAATTATAGTATTTCAGCACATACTTATGGTATTTTAAAAGGACCGTTTATTGACTATATCAACTCAAAATCGGTTTGACAGTTTTATAAAAATAAAGTTTTATCAGATGTTTTGAAATTATATGTCATACATGATTGTTTTTCAAAAAAAACTGTTTCTTTGTGATCACCCATATGACCGAAGTTGTATGAGATGTATTTTTATAAAGGAAGCAAATGATTTTTAAGGATCTCTAAATCATTACTACAATGCATGGACCATTTATCTATGTGAAAAAGATGATGATGAAACCAGGTGGACACAATGATCAAGGTACGATGTTATTTCTTTGGGAATAGTGTTATTTTATGGGGGTAAAAATTCAATATATATAAGACTTCATGAGTTAAGATATTGAGGTCATTATGAGTTGGGATGAAAATGAGAGGCATAAGACAACCATTGAGGTTAAATCATGTTATAATTATTTTTGAAGAGTTTATCACACTTTTGGGAATGTTATAAAATTTTATAGTTTTTGAAAAAGGACAACACAAAAATTGTGTGAGAACTCATCCCGCCAGAAAAATCTGCGGGAATCAATACCACAACCAATGTGCAATTGGGATTTATCTCCTACCACTGGACAACATTATGTCCATATTTAGTACAACTTATTCTTTTTTGTTAAATTATTTTATTGATCAAGAATAAGATGATTTGAGATCTTATGTTTTATCAAATGGATATCCTTAGTATTGGAATGTTATTTGGGGATTAAGTGATAAAGGTTATTTTTTAAGATGTTTTCTCTTTTTGGGAAACTATATGCCAAGGAAAATAGATTACTTTGGGATTTCAATTGAGGAGTAATGGTGGAATTGTATTTTTGGAAGAATCTTTGTTTTTAATATAAACATATGTTGATTTGGGTTATTTATGGAAATGATTAACCTATCATAGAGAATATGTGATTTGGTTAATTATACTTAATAATGAGACTTTAAGAGTAATTTATTTTATTTTGAGATAAATGTTTAGATTTATGGAGGAAGAGTATGTAATTAAATCCTTATGAGTTTTGGGTTACAATCTTAGTTTGGGTTACTTTGAAGAATTTAAAGTACATTTGTTTATTGAATGGTCTTTGTCGAACTTTGGGTATTATTTGTATAATTTTGGGGATTATGAGTAGTATTTGTTTTTTTAAAGTATTATCCTTTTTTTAGGATTATGTAATTCTATAAACGTTGATTACAGTGCTTTAGATTTGAAAAAGTCATATTGAATACTCATCATTTAGAGAAAAGATTAGTTTCTGGTAGAAACTTATTAAAGAATGAAACTATAATTGAAAACTTAGTATATTTCCTTATGTACATAGTCTATCTCATAAATAAATTCTCCAGCTTAATTAAATTAAACATTAAATTTTTTTTTTTACTTTTACTACTAGGAAACCAAATCCCGTTTAACCTATCAAAAGTTTGTGGTTTTATTGTGCTTAACATTCTCATGTTTTCTATCAATCTTTATCCGAACATGACACTTAGTATCTACTCTATATCCATGTTTTCATAGAATACTAGAATTAGTTTTCTCGGGTTACCATTTTACATATCTTTATTTCTTTTCAAGTGATTTTTTTATTGACTATAACATCCAAAGTAAGTAATGAATAATAGATATTTTTATATATGTCTATTAATTAATTAGATAATGTTTTAGAGGCATAAAATGAAAATAAATCCAATCTTAAGCATGGAATACACTAATATTTTTAAAAGATTGTTTTACTACCTTTTGATGGAAAACCATTTTTAAAGCTATATTTTAACAATTTTATAAGCTATGTTTGTCCCAATAAACTTATTCTTTATGATTGGGACATCAAAATTTACTTTGTGTGAATTTTTGGTATTTTTCAGACAATGATCATTTTTAATGAATAGTGAAAAATACTGCATTTTACATCAAAACTTATTTTTAATCTAATTTATTTATATTATTAGATTATCTTTTGAATTGGTTTTGAAGTTTAATTAGAATATATTTTTACCATTTAATCCAATGGTGGTCACTGGAATCAATTTCACTTTGAAACTGTACTTAAACTGGTGTCAATCTTTTGATACTTATTGTTTCATAAAAAACACGCTATTTGTCATGACAGTGGGAATTAATTATTAAATTAATTAATGTGACTTATATGTTTTGAATTTGTTAAAATAGAGTTCATTTTTTAATTCGTAATATCAAATATAGCTTAGGGTGAATTTTTGGTAATTTTCTGAAAAACATCAATTTTTGATGAATAGTGAAACCACTAAGTGGTACTTATAAAAACTGATTTTTCATTGAAATGAAAATTTCCATCTTTTTGTTTTGAATTACAAAAAATCTGACATACATGGTTGTCATTAAGAAGTAAAACGTGGTTCAATGAGATTATAATAATTTTTGGTGAATAGTAGCTTATTAAGTTTTTAATCGCGATTAGTGGTAATTAGTGTAGTTTAAGGTAAAAATAATGTTTTAATAGTATGATATGACCTAGACACATGTCCTAACCTTATTGGATGTGTCATGGCCGACCAAGAAAAGCCATGGGTAAACTTGGGGACCCCATGGGGCCACTTTGGTTGGGAAATGACATAAATAACTTTTTATTTAATGTTAAAGTAGAAATGACACAAACAGAGTTATGTTACTAAAACAATTTTTATATGGGGTTATACAAGTCATAGTTTTTACTATAAATATTAATTAGATATATAAAAATATTTCCTACATCATATTATTTTTTTTATAATTTTTAGACATTAAATAAATTAAATTATTTATGAAATCATGATGATGCCGCGATGACCTCATTATTTAACGATTTAAATAAAATGGAAAGATAATGTAAAATCTAAGCCCTACACATGGCCAAAACCAATTGGATGAGTGTATTTTGAACCCTTATCACCTTATAATCGAATTATATCAATATGGGACCTTTGGAATCCGAAACTCATTTTAAAATAAAGTAACTTATCTTTACTTTCCAATAGTGCCCCTCCTCTCCTCTTATAAAAGGCCCCCACCTCTACCTCCTTACCCACACTCCCAAAGCCTTTGGCTCGGACAAACCCTGACCATTTTGTCTCTCCACTTCTCTATATTACTCCTTGATGCCTCACTTTGGGCAGAAGTCTTCCCAAGGAAACCTTTGAGCTCAAACCAAATGGAGTTACCCGATTTTGAGGTAATGTCTTCTTTTGAGTCCTTTTGTTTAATTTTGCTTCTCCAGCCCCCTAAACTCTTTTTATTATTTTCTTTTATAACAAATCCAGTATCCTCAATATACTAGGATGTTGTTATAATATGGATTCGAGCTACACTTACACACACCTACATCTATTGGTTAATGAACATACTGTTTCTGTGGATGGTGAATTTATGCCTCTCGTAACGATGATTGTTCAACATTCTTTTAACACCTTCAAAGGTGGCCATTAAGATGTCACTATATTTATATATGATATATAATATGTTTATGTTTTCCTTAAGCTTCTGTTTTTTTCTTTTTGATCATACCTTTATGGTTTCCATTATGGGTAAACGTGATATCTTCATTTAAGGAAGTGCGGACTACCGCCCCCTCAAAGTGATTTGATTCGTTAAATACCATATGTGGGATGTATAAAGTATGGAACTATGATATTATATATGATATTATACTGTAATTATAATATACCTTTATATCATTATGATTCCATTCTATAAAATATGAAATAGAAATGAAATTAGCGTTCTTGCGTATGTACGGCTTATCGTCTCCATGAATGGTGCATTTCATTTCTTAACTCTAAATGATTATGTAATATTATAAATGCATGTATATACTAGAGATATATGATATATACATAATGATTGTAATTCTAGATATAAGGGATACATGAACAACATGTAATTATAAAGGGTTTGTTTTTTACTCAAGTACTAATGATCGTTAAAACGATCGTTATTAAATTAAATAATTACGTAGTGTTCATGACATGGAAATAAGTGATATAAAAGGAATAATGAACTTGAAAAAGGTTCTTAAAGAAGTAGAAATTAACTCAAGTTTATTATTCAGGACATTAAAGAATGATCGAGTCAAGTCGGACCCGAGGTATGGGACTTCGTCTCAATCTCCTTTCATTGAGGCATATTTTGTTTTATACACAACCTTCTTTTATACGGTGTATAAACCCCTTTGACTTTTACATTTATCCAAAAGGAATCTTTTTTATACGAAGCATTTTACTAAATGACAAAAGGGAATGTTTTTGTCATACGTATGTGGCGACAACGACTTCTCCGCCACCGTGACCGTTATTTGAGTTTCGGCTTCCTCTACAAGCCATACCTTCTTTTTAAAAGAAAAATAAATACCATGTTTCAATTTTCTTTTATTTTGGTATTGAAAATGGTTTTCATAATGTTTTTATATCAATGTGTTGTATTGATATCTTGTGATATAAAGGTGGAAATGTTATGTTTCCTTTATGCATGTTTTATGTGATACGATTATGTTGAGGTTCTTGGGCATTATTATGAAGACGGGTGGTTCCGTGATAAACTAAGGGCGGGTGAGCCCGATATAGCTCTCCAATGCATTGGGTAACGCGAAGGAGTGAAACATTAAGGTTTCTCCGAAGAGATTTAGGGAATATACTGTGATGGGTATTCCAAACGTAACCAAGAGGGTTACTCCCTACGTAAGAATGTTATGAATGCCTCAAGTTACCTTTATGTCTTATGATTTCTATGATTTTTTCATGATTTGATGAGGTATTTTGAAGTTATTATGTTTTATGGGTAAAGTATGATTTCATTCTCAAGTATATACGTACCCATGTTTCCTTTCCATATTTTTATATCCCTTACTGAGCTTTTTATGCTCATCCCAAGTTTTTTGAAATGTTTTTCACAGGTCAAGGGAAAGGTACATGATATGATGATAGTGTCAAGGAAGTGTCAAGAAAGAATCCTTGTTTTATTTTAAATATGTTTCCATTGATGGGAAAGAAGAATACTATCTTTATGTAACCACTTTTTTTTATATGTGGAATGTAATACAAGTTTAATGATATAATTCTCTAAAACTCTAAACCCGAAAAGATCCTCAATGTGTAATCTTGTAATAACTCAAGATTAAGTAAGGTTTAAGGCTGGGGCCTTATAGTTGGTATCAAAGGTCGGTTTAGATAACTTTAGAAGTTAGAATTCTATTAAATGATTATCCAAAAATATATTTTTTTGAAATGATATAGCATTTGAAGATTACCATGTTGCTTCATCTAAGACATGTTTGTTCATAATGGTTTTCCACAGAGGAAATAGGGAAGTAGTTCTAGGAAGGCATACAGAAGGAAATAACCTTCTTGAATCAGCATCCGAAGATGGTTGGAATTAGAACTGAATAGTTTGTTGCAGTAATGGCGCAGTTGACTCAAGCGATAAATGGCGGTGGTATCCATACACGAGATCCGCCAGATCAACCGCAGAGGAACATGTTAGTGGTGGAACATTTCATGAGGAAACATCCCCCATCATTCAGAGGATCATCTGACTCTGTGCTAGCTGACGGGTGGATTAAAGAACTGGAGAAGATTTTTGATGTCATGGGGTGCTCAGACAATCAAAAGGTTAGTCTTGGTATTTACCGTTTGGAGGGTGAGGCAGATCAGTGGTGGTCTATGGTTAAAAATATCAGGGACGCTGATGAGATTGATGCTCTTGACTGGGATGAATTCAAAGGTATGTTTCTTGAGAAGTATTTTCCTAAGGTTGTTCGACATAGGATGGAAAATAAATTCCTGTAATTGAGGGAGGAGGAAGACTCAGTGGATACCTATGAAAAAAGGTTCACTCGATTGGAAAGGTATGCTCTAAATTTTATCTGAGATCTTGATAGTAAAATCAATCGTTTTTACTCAGGATTATATCCAAAATATCGAAGGGCATTAGCCTCTCGTGAGTTTAAAAGTTATGAAAAGCTTGTTCGAGGTGCTGAGAAAGTGGAAATGGAGTTTGTCGATGATCAAGTGTTCTATAACAGCCAACAGAAGAAGAGACTGAGGTGGCAGGAGAAAGGTAAGAATTCTTCAAAAAAGTCTGATGGTAAGAAAACTAAGTTTCCAGTTTGTGATAAATGTGGAAAAAGGCATGCTGGGGAATGTCTTCTGAATTCTGGAAAGTGGTACCGATGTGGTAATATGGGACATAAGGCTCATGATTGCACTGAAAAGGATCAAGGTGATGGTAAAACCAAATTTGATTTACAGTTAGTGAAATTAAATAAGTGAAATGAGATGGGTCACTATGCAAACGAGTGTCCGAAAAAGAGCTTGAGTGATGGGAAGTAGTTATACTACAAGCAGAAAGGGGTGGTTAAATCCTTTGCAACAACTTCAGTAGATGTCGGGCCATCAAATGAAGTTGTATCAGGTACTTTGTTTGTTTTTTCAGATTATTCTAGTGTATTGTTTGATTCGGGGTCTACACATTCTTTCATATCTGAAACCTTTTCTAGTAAAATGGGAATACCATCTCAAGAAATGAATCCTGAACTTTTGGTAAAAACACCTGGGGGTAATGTTGAGGAAAAAAGAATTTATAAGAATCTTCATATCCTTATCTGTGGAAATAACCTACTTGCAAACCTTATTGTTCTACCTCTAGTAGAGTTTGATGTTATCCTGGGTATGGATTGACTCTCTATTTACCATGCTAAGATTGACTATAGAGCTAAAGAAGTTTCTTTTTAGAAAGACTATCAGTTTGTGTACAAGAATGAACCCTTACTGTTGATAACTTATCAAGAGGCCGAGAAACTTGTAAAAAATGGAAATGAATGTTACCTTGCACACATCATTGAAAATAAAGGAACTTTTCAGATTAATGATGTGCCAGTGGTAAATGAGTATCCTAATGTTTTTCCTAATGAGTTGCCTGGAATAATACCATATCAGGAAGTTGAGTTTATTGTTGACTTAGTTCCTGATGCTAAGCCAATTTCAAAACCTGCTTATCGAATGGCTCAAATTGAACTTTTAGAGTTGAAGGAGCAATTGCAATATTTATTAGAGAAAGGTTTCATTCGACCTAGCACATCACTATGGGGTGTTCCTGTCTTGTTTGTTAAAAATAAAATGGTTCAATGAGACTTTGCATTGATTATAGAGCCTTGAATACCATCACTGTTAAGAACAAATATCCTTTGCCTCATATCGATGATTTGTTTGATCAGCTCCAGGGATCTCAGTAGTTTTCAAAGATTGACTTGAGATCGGGGTACCATCAGCTGAAGGTAAAGGAAGAAGATGTTCTGAAGACCACGTTCCGTACAAGATATGACCATTATGAATTTGTATTAATGCCTTTTGGGATAACCAATGCACCTATTGTATTCATGGACTTAATGAATAGAATTTTCCATGAGCTCTTGGATAAGTTTGTGGTGGTTTTTATTGATGATATTTTGGTGTTTTATAAAAGTAAATAAGAGCACGAAAGACATTTAAGGGTTATCTTGCAAACCTTAAAAGAAAAGAAATTGTATGGGAAATTCTGCAAGTGTGAGTTTTGGTTGCAACAAATTTCTTTCCTTGGTCACATTGTTTCTAAAGATGGGATAACTATTGATCCTGCAAAAACAAAAGTTGTGGAAGACTGGCCAAGACCCACAAATGTAACTGAGATTCGTAGCTTCCTTGGTTTGGTAGGCTATTACCGAAGGTTTGTTAGAAATTTTTCACGGTTATCTAGTCTAATGACTAAGCTAACTCGGAAGGGTGTTAAGTTTATATGGACAAAAGAATGTGATGATTGTTTTCAGGAATTGAAAAGAATATTGGTGAATGCTCCAGTTTTGGCACTACCTTCCAGGAATGGTGAGTTTGTTATATACAATGATACTTCATTGAAAGGACGTGGTTGCGTCCTAATGCAGAATGATCAGGTAATTGCTTATGCTTCATGACAGTTGAAAACTCATGAGGTAAATTACCCTACACATGATTTGGAATTATCTGCTGTTGTTTTTGCTTTAAAAATTTGGAGGCATCATTTGTATGGAGTAAAGTGTGAAATATATACCAATCACAAAAGTTTTAAGTATATATTCACTCAGAAAGAATTGAACATGAGACAAAGGAGATGGCTAGAATTAATCAAGGATTATGATTGTACAATTCATTACCATCCGGGAAAAGCAAATAAAGTGGCTGATGCTTTGAGTCAAAAAAGTAATTCTTCATTAGCAATGTTGCGTTTGGAACGTGATATTTTGGTTAAGGATTTGATAAAATTTGGCATAGAAGCTGTTGGTGCAGGAAGTTCTTCTGTTTTGTTTCAGGTATTAGTGAGATCATCTCTATTAGATAGAATCAAGCAAGCACAGAAGCAAGACAGTGAGTTGCCGAAAAAGGTAGAGCTGGTTCAGAAAGATAAGTTGCCTGAATTAAACATTGATAAAGATTGTGTTTTGAGATTTGGGAAGAGATTGTGTGTTCCATGTGATTCATAGTTGAAGAGAGAGTTGTTATGTGAAGCTTATAGTTCTCCGTTTTCAGTTCATCATGGCAGTACTAAGATGTATAGAGATCTGCAGGAGTATTATTGGTGGGATGGAATGAAAAGAGATATTTCTGATTTTACCGTGAAGTGTTTGACTTGTCATCAGGTTAAAGCAGAGCGGCAGTTACCGAAAGGGATGCTTCAGCCTTTACCAGTGCCAGAGTGGAAATGGGAGAATATATACATGGACTTTGTTGTGGGATTACCGAAGACATCTCGAGGTAATAATGTAATCTGGGTTATTGTTGATCGCTTGACTAAATCTGTTCATTTCCTTGCTATACGATATAATTTTTCCCTAGATCAACTTTCTCGTTTGTATCATAAAGAGATAGTCAGGTTACATAGAGTTCCTCTCTCCATTGTATCTGATCGTGATCCCAGGTTCACTTCTATCTTTTAGAAAGGCCTTCAGAAGTCGTTCGGTACTGAATTAAATTTTAGTACAGCTTTTCATCCTCAATCAGATGGGCAGTCAGAATGAACAATTCAGACATTGGAGGATATGCTACGTTCTTGCTCTATGGATTATCAGGGAAGTTGGGACCAACATCTTTCTTTGGTTGAATTTTCATATAATAAAAGTTTTCATTCTAGTATATAGATGGCAACATTTCAGGCATTATATGGGAAGCGGTGTCGAACTCCAGCTTTCTGGGATGAAGTGGGTAAATGGAAGTTAATGGGACCAGAATTGGTAGAAGAGATGGCCAAAAAAGTTCTGCTGATTCAGAAGCACATGAGAACAGCTCAGAACATGCAGAAGAGTTATGCAGATAACCGGAGGAAGGATCAATCTTTCGAGGTAGGTGATCATGTTTTTCTCAAGGTTTCTCCTTGGAAAAGTGTGATGAGATTTGGTAAGAAAGGAAAGCTGAGTCCAAGGTTTATTGGACCATATAAAATTCTGGAGAGAGTTGGATCAGTTATATACCGGGTGGCTTTACCTCTGATTTTATCTCAGGTGCACAATGTTTTTCACGTTTCGATGTTGAGAAAGCATATGCCAGATCCATCTCATGTTTTGAGTCCAGAGGTAGTTCAGCTGGAAGAGAACCTATCTTATGAGGAACAACCGATCCAGATTCTTGACTATAGGGAGTAAGTGTTACGGAATAAGGTGATTAAGCAGGTAAAGGTTTTTTGAAAAAACCACATGATGGAAGAGGAAACATGGGAATCTGAAAATGCAATGAGGGATAAGTACCCCCATTTATTTGATAAGTAAATAAATTGCGGGGACGCAATTTTCTAAAGGGGGGAAGGATGTAACATCCCAAGTAAGTAATGAATAATAGATATTTTTATATATGTCTATTAATGAATTAGATAGTGTTTTAGAGGCTTAAAATGAAAATAAATCCAATCTTAAGCATGGAATACACTAATATTTTTAAAATATTGTTTTACTGTCTTTTGATGGAAAACCATTTTTAAAGCTATCTTTTGACAATTGTATAAGCTATGTTTGTCAAAATAAACTTATTCTTTATTATTGGGAAATCAAAATTTACTTTGTGTGAATTTTTGGTATTTTTCAAACAATGTTCATTTTTTAATGAATAGTTAGAAATACTGCATTTTACATCAAAACTGATTTTAAATCTAATTTATTTATATGATTATATTATATTTTGAAATGGTTTTAAAGTGTAATTAGAATATATTTTTACCATTTAATCCAATTTTGGCCATTGGAATCAATTTCACTTTGAAACTGGACTTAAACTGGTGTCAATCTTTTGATACTTATTGTTTCATAAAAACACGCTATTTATCATGACAGCGGGAATTAATTATTAAATTAATTATTGTGACTTATATGTTTTGAATTTTGTAAAACAGACTTCATTTTTGAATTCGTAATATCAAATATAGATTAGGGTGAATTTTTGGTAATTTTCTGAAAAACGTCAATTTTTTATGAATAGTGAAACCACTAAGTGGTACTAACAAAAACTGATTTTTCGTTTAAATGAAATTTTGCCATCTTTGTGTTTTGAATTTCAAAAAATCCGACATACATGGTTGTCATTAATATGTAAAATGTGGTTCAATGAGATTATAATAATTTTTTGGTGAATAGTAACTTATTAAGTTTTTAATCGCGATTAGTGGTAATTAGTGTAGTTTAAGGTAAAAATAATGTTTTAATAGTATGAGATGACCTAGACACATGTCCTAACCTAATTGGATGTGTCATGGCCGACCAAGAAAATCCATGGGTCAACTTGGGGACCCCATGGAGCCACTTTGGTTGGGAAATGACATAAATTACTTTTTATTTAATGTTAAAGTAAAAATGACACATACATGAGTTATGTTACTAAAACAATTTTTATATGGGGTTATACAAGTCAGATTTTTGACTATAAATATTCATTAGAAATAGAGAAATATTTCCTACATCATAGTAGTTTTTTTATAATTTTTAGACATTAAATAAATTAAATTATTTATGACATCATGATGATGCAGCGATGACCTCATTATTTAACTATTTAAATAAAATGGAAAGATAATGTAAAATATAAGACCTACACATGGCCAAAACCAATTGGATGAGTGTATTTAGAACCCTTATCACCTTATAATCGAATTATATCAATGTGGGACCTTTTGAATCCGAAACTCATTTTAAAATAAAGTAACTTATCTTAACTTTCCAAGAGTGCCCCTCCTCTCCTCTTATAAAAGGCCCCCACCTCTACCTCCTTACCCACACTCCCAAAGCCTTTGGCTCGGCCAAAACCTGCCCATTTTGTCTCTACACTTCCCTCTCTTGCTCATTGAATCCTCACTTTGGGCAGAAGGCTTCCCAAGGAAGCCTTTGAGCTCAAACCAAAGGGAGCTACCTGATTTTAAGGTAATGTCTTCTTTTGAGTCCTTTTGTTTTATTTTGCTTCTCCCACCCCCTAAAATCTTTTTATTCTTATATTTTGTAACAACTACAGTATCCTCAATATACTAGGATGTTTTTATAAAATGGATTCGAGCTACACTTACACACACCTACATCTAATGGTTAACGAACATACTGTTTCCATGGATGGTGAATTTATGCCTCCCGAAATGATGATTGTTCAACATTCTTTTAACACCTTCAAAGGTGGACATTAAGATGTCACTATATTTATATATGATATATAATATGTTTATGTTTTACTTAAGCTTCTGTTTTTCCCTTTTTGGTCATACCTTTATGGTTTCCATTATGGGTAAACGCGATATCTTCATTTAAGGAAGTGAGGACTACCGCCCCCTCAAAGTGATGTGATTCGTAAAATACCATATGTGGGACGTATAAAGGATGGAACTATGATATTATATATGATATTATACTTTAATTATAATATAACTTTATATCATTACGATTCCATTATATAAAATATGAAAGAGAAATGAAAGTAGCGTTCATGCGTATGTACGGCTTCCCGTCTCCATTAACGGTGCATTTCATTTCATACCTCTAAATGATTATGTAATATTATAAATGCATGTATATACTGGATATATATGATATATACATAATTATTATAATTCTGGATATAATGGATACATGAACAACGTGTAATTATAAATGATTTATTTTTGACTCAAGTACAAATGATCGTTAAAACAAATCGTTATTAACTTAAATAATTACATAGTGGTCATGACATGGCATTAAGTGATATAAAAGGAATAATGAACTTGAAAAAGGTTCTTAAAGAAGTAGAAATTAACTCATGTTTATTATTCAGGACATTAAAGAACGATCGAGTCAAGTCGGACCCGAGGTATGGGACTTCGTCTCAATCTCCTTTCATTGAGGCATATTTTGTTTTATACACAACCTTCTTTTATACGGTGTATAAACCCCTCTTACTTTTATGTTTATCCAAAAAGAATATTTTTTATACGAAGCGTTTTACTAAATGACAAAAGGGAATGTTTTTGTCGTACGTATGCGGCAACAATGACTTCTCCGCCGCCGTGACCGTTATTTGAGTTTTGGCTTCCTCTACAAGCCATACCTTCTTTTTAAAAGAAAAATAAATACCATGTTTTAATTTTCTTTTATTTTGGTATTGAAAATGGTTTTCATAATGTTTTTATATCAATGTGTTGTATTGATATCTTGTGATTGAAAGGTGGAAATGTTATGTTTCCTTTATGCATGTTTTATGTGATACGATTATGTTGAGGTTCTTGGGCATTATTATGAAGACGGGTGGTTCCGTGATAAACTAAGGGCAGGTGAGCCCGATATAGCTCTCCAATGCATTGGGAAACACGAAGGAGTGAAACGTTAAGGTTTCTCCGAAGAGATTTAGGGAATATACTGTGATGGGTATTCCAAACGTAACCAAGAGGGTTACTCCCTACGTAAGAATGTTAAGAATGCCTCAAGATACCTTTATGTCTTATGATTTCTATGCTTTATTCTTGATTTGATGAGGTATGTTGATGTTCTTATGTTTTATGGGTAAAGTATGATTTCATTCTTATGTATATACGTACCCATGTTTCCTTTCCATATTTTTATATCCCTTACTGAGCTTTTTATGCTCATCCAAAGTTTTTTGAAATGTTTTTCACAGGTCAAGGGAAAGCTACATGATATGATGATAGTGTCAAGGAAGTGTCAAGAAAGAATCCATGTTTTATTTTAAATTTGTTTCCATTGACGGGAAAGAAGAATACTATCTTTATGTAACCACTTTTTTTTATATGTGGAATGTAATGCAAGTTTTATGATCTAATTCTCTAAACTCTAAACCCGAAAAAATCCTCAATGTGTAATCTTGTAATAACTCAAGATTAAGTAAGGTTTAAGGCTGGGGCCTTATATTGACCCTATTTCTGATGTCAGACTTTTAATGAAGCTTCAGAGCCCAATTTTAAAATCGTGAGGATACAATTCCCAAAAGGGGGGAAGGATGTAACATTCCAGGTAAATAAATAATATGGAATTTTCATATTTATTAATATTTTTGAATTAAATATTAATTTTAATTTAATGTGGATTCAATGTTTGATGGCCTACCCGATATGCAACAACACATTTCTTTGAAATCTTACATAACACACAACATTAAGTTATACCGAAAAATAATATAATAACATTATTATTTTATATGGTAGTTAATATATAGTCGTTGTATCGGAGCGAATAAACAAGACCAAATAAAATATGATTATACATGTTTGTTAAATGTTTTTACATTTATCTAACAAAATTTAGAAGCTTGACATGTGAATGAATCCAATTTTAAGCAGAAAGACTCTCATATTCTTTAAAAGGTCGATTTATCGTCTTTTATTGATGAACCCTTTTTAAATCTAATTTTTTCACTTTATATGTTCTATTTGAAAAAAATAAAATTCTTTTTTAGAATCAGGACTTCAAAATTTACTTCGGATGAAATTCTAGTATTTTTATGATAATGTTCATTTTTTTAATGAATAGTAAAAAATACCGCATTTTAATTCAATACTGGCTATTAATATAATTAATTTATATAGTTAGATTATTATTTTAATAACACATTATATTAATTAATTTAAAGTAAAGACAAAAATCACATAAACATATATCTTTTAGTAAATCAATTTTTATATGGGGTTATATAAGATATATATTCAACTATAAATATTCAGTTGAATTTTAAAAATATTTACTACATCGTGGAATTTTATTTATAATTTTCATAAAACAAATAAATATAATTATTTATGACACAATTATGATGAAGTGATAACCTTATTAAAAAATGATTTAAATATATATGATTATAAAATTTAAAAATCTATCTAAAACCTATCCAATTCTTTTTGGATGATTTTATTTCAGACAAGATCCATCTTATCTTCTAATGTAATTAGTTTTGGACCATTTGAAATAGAAAATTAGTTTATAATAAAATAATATTTTAAAACTCTCTTAAAGAGCCCATCCTCCCCCTAATAAAAATCCATCACCTCTAAACCATTACTCACACATATCATGCACCTTGCCTCATAAAAACCCTACCCAATTAAGCTCCCTATATCCTTATCTTCCTCATATAGTCCTTACCCTTGGTATAAGGCACTTCATGGAAGGATTTTGGTTCAAACCAAAGGGATTTACCCATTTTAAAGGTATCGTCTTCTCTTAAGTTCATTTCTTTTATTTTACTTCTCTGACCTCCTAAACTCTCTTTACTAATTTCTATTATAACAACACTAGTATACTCAATATACTAGGTTTTTGGTATTATAATTATTCAAACCACACTTCCATACACCTCTATCTAATGGATACGAACATATTGTTTCTATGGACGGTGAACTACTACGTCACGAAATAATGATTGTTCAAATACCTCCAACCGCCTTTCATGGAGGCCATTATGATGGAACTATATTTATATATGATATATATTATGTTTATGTTTTATCTATGTTTCTATATTTTTTATTTATAGTATACCATTATGGTTTTTATAATGGGTAAATAATGTAATATCATTTGAGGAAGTGCGGACTACCGCCCCCTCAAAGTGATATAACTCGTTCATACCATACATTGAATGTATAAAGGAGGGTGTTAATGAACTTAAGTAGCATATATAAATTATTATATTATGCAGGAATAATGTTATACCTATGTATCATTTAATTTTTATTACTTTTAAGATGAAAAAAAATGAAATGGAAGTAGTGTTCCTGCGTACGTACGGCTTACCGTCTCGATGAACGGTGCATTTAATTTTCATATATCCAAGTCATATGGAGTATTATAAAAAAAAAATATACTCTATATATATGATATAAATAAATAATTAATATCATTCTATAGATAATGTAATTTCATCCTCATGGAAAATTTATAATTATAACAAGATTATTTTTAACTCAAGTTTCCAACATCGACAAAATGTTCGATATGAACTAAAATAATTAACTAATTGTGATAGCAAGGTAATAAGTGATATAAAAGGAATAATAAACATGAAAATAGTTCTTAAGAAATTATAAATTAACTTATGTTTATTATTCAGGAATAACAAGAAACATACAAGACAAGTCAGACTTCAGGTAAGGGGTTTTCATCTCACTTTTTATTCCTGTGAGATTCATTCTATATTTTACACTATTTCCTTTTTGTTGTGTACATACTACCCATGATTGTATTATTTTTGCAATATACATTAATTTTTTGATCTTCATTGTATGATTCTTCTTTCATGGGGTGTATGTTTCGTAATTTACCAAATCGGTAGGGGAACTGTTCACCGTACACTTTTAGTCAAAGACTTCATTAATGTCATGCCTTTTAATTTCCCTTTTCTTATATTGGGATTTGATAATATTTATCTTTATTGCTATAAATTTTAGATCCATGTGATTAAAGACCATTTTCTCTTCCGTCAACTCATTTTCTTAATTTCAATGTGACATAGTTAGGATGTAGAATTTCTATAAGGGAACCGCTTAAGCCAATTTCAATTATTTGGGTTAAACCTATACTCCTTGATTATATCTTAATATAAATATGTTTTAATGAACTTTGATTGTTTTACACATAATATCCACATATATTGGGTGTATTTATATTTTTAACACATAATTTTTTCATTGATTTATCCTTAATCTAATGGTAATATCATTGTAAGGGATTTCATCTCAATTTACATTCCATTGAGACTTATTTGTTGTAATGAACCAATTCACTTTTATATGGTGTAAATACTAGCCGTTGAAATATTATATCATGAATATATTCAATATCATGATATTATAAGTTTTTTATTTTATTCTTTTATTATGTTTAGTCCAGTGTTTCTCAAGTACTACAAGGATATTAAACTAAAACATTATTTCAAAAGCTTAAACGATTTATTCTTCTAAATATTTCTTATTAATTTACATGTTTCCAAAATGGTTTTATGGATTTATTTATATGAACATTAATTTTTTAAAATTTTTATTCCATTAAAAGTTTCAATGTGTTATGGGATACTTTGATTAAAAAATCTTATTATTAAATGTTTTAAATAGTTTTGAAAATGGTTTGATAAAGCATTTATTATGTCCATATCTTGAATTGATATATTGTCATTGCAATGTATATATGTTATCTTTCATATATTATTGTTTTATGTTTTATGAATATGTTATGGTTCTTGGGCATTGTTTATGTATACGGGTGGCTCCGTGATAAATATAGCGAGGGTGAGCTCGAGATGGCTCTCCAATGCATTGGGTAATGTGACGGAGGTAAACGTTAATGTTTCTCCTAAGATAATTAGGGAATATATTGTGATGGGAATTCCAAACGTAACTCCCCACATAGTTGTGAAATTTAAAATGTAAGTATGCTATGTTTTCCATATTTTTCCTTTATGATTTATGATTTCTATGTGTTATTCATAAATCTTATGATTTCATAAGGTATGTTAGGATTGATCTTTACAGTTTCATTGATTTGTATTTATTTATGGGATAATGTTTTCACTTTTTATTATATAACCCTTAACGCTCTTTTTATGATAATCCCATGTTTTGAAAAAAAATTCATAGGACATAAAGATGAATAGGGTTGAGGATGGGATTAAGGAAAAGTCATGTTGTCTAAAACAAGGAACTACACATGTTTCTTTTTTTAAGAATTTTAATTTTATGAAAAAAATGGAAACTGAGTAGAAGTTTCTACATTGTAATTTTTGATATGTAATTTAATTTTTATGGAATATTTATCTAAATATCTAAACCTGAAAATATCCTCAATGTGAATTCTTGATTTAACTCATGATTAAGTAATGTTTAAGGCTAAGGCCTTATAAAAGGTAAGTATTATTTTATCTTTATAATGATAATAATATCAAAAATTCCATATTATTTAATTAAATATACATATATAAATCATTCATGATTTGTGGTGATGAAAAATAGAATCACATCACTACATTGAGTATGTACCCACATGTAGTCATGAATGATGTTATCATTTTACATTATGTGGAAAGGTAAGAATGAAAATGATATATTATACTATTAAAATTACAAATATGTAATTATTTACATTATTATGTCATTGCTTTTAATCATTTTTTTCCATTTTCAAAAGCTGGTTTATGGGTTCCCAGTACCCAAACTGGTTTAAGGGTTACCGGTAATCGTACAGACCATTACCGAAAAATCAAACAGGATTCATCCAAATTTCGAAAATCAAATTTCAAATCCAAACCATGGCCCACCATATTCCATCTTCCACACCGCGAGCTGTGAGCCCATCATCACGTGTCACCATCATTCCAGATCACCAGCGAGACCATCAAATCGTCGTCGCCGAAGCAACCTCATCACCTCAGTATCAAACAACGCCGGTGACAACCATCCTCCACCGATCATCATTATCCAAGGATAGAAACATCACTGAAGACATCGAAACAAGAAATCGATTCCACAGACAAAATTTCCAAACACAGCAGCAATCATTCAACACCTCAAAAACCCCAAAATTGAACATCCACCTTCCAGCAACCAAACCAGCTTTCATATTTACCAACGTGTTCACAGGACTCACCGCTGAAATACCATCATTCCCATCTAGAGCAAAACCCTATGAACACCCAAATATCTGAATTTCACCACAAAACATGAAGACACATAGAAATCAAAACAAAAAAACCACAAAATCATGAGGGGGAAGATCCCATATCCAAATCTAATTCGTCACTGCAACCTGACGACGACGCTGAACAACAATGCCGGAGCAGAAAACCAAGTCGCACACCCAAAAACAGCCTGAAGAAAAGCAAGATCACCAGAACTGCAAGTCCACCCCCGCCTTCAAGTCCTCACACAGTTACCATATCCGGCACACACACCCACATAGGACGCAGGAACGTGATGAAACCCTCACCACAACAGCCAAAAACTCGAGGAAGGACCCTAACGACACTTCCAATTGAGTTTTGAGAAGATCGATCTCACAGATTCAATGACACCGCCAGAGGAAGACCGCATGACATGAACTCGCCGGCCTAGGCGACGAGGAGGTGAGAGCTGAACCATAGAGGGAAGAAGGCGGGGGGGAGAACCCAAGCACGGAGCCCCTTACGGGCCCATCCTTTTCTAGATTGAAAACCAAAGGATAAAATATTTTTATTATTATGTCATTTATATCATATATATCTATTAAAAGTTTCCTTATAACCTTCTATGTAAAACATTAGTGGAAAATGAATTACATCTCTTTGTGATGTGGTAGTCTGTCGTACACACGGGCGATGTTATCATATCCCCTAACGTATGAAAAATAAGAAGTTATATGTTATATAATGATTCTATAATTATTATTATTTTAAAATTATCATATATAAATATATAATTTAAATATATCCTTATAAAAAGTTGTGAGAGATGATGATGAATAATGAATTACCTCGGTTCGTGAGTTCAAAGTCTGCCATACACATGATGGCAGTTTCATTACCCAACAGATTAAACATGAGATTAATTAAATTTATTAAATTTAAATAATAAATTCCTACTATATGGTAATAACTAGTTTTATTATATAATCATAATTTAAAAATATTTTATAGAGGTTGAATAATGAATTAAATAAAAATGATCGATTAAGCATGATACATCTTCTTCGGACAACCTCCTTAAGTTAGCACCAAAATCATTCATACAATCGATTTATGGTCATAATAGTGGATATAAGTAATTATTAGATAAGTAAATAAGTATTTTGGTATGTATTCAATGAAAAAATTGGACATTAATCTGTGAATAATATATGAGAGGTGGTGGCCTTTTATATGTTGGGTGAGTGGAACACTGGAAATTTTCAAAGTTTCTCCATAATTGCATTTCACATTATATGTAAAAATGCTCAAAACTAGCCATTATTGAGACATATATGAGATAAAATATAAATAAGGATTTAAAATATAATTTAACAAATTTTATAGATTATTTTTACCCTCTTTCATTTTAGAATAACAGTCTAGGTAACTTATTTTCCTATTCACTACGGTAAATTATTTTTTCTATTTTCAGTATTCATTATGATTATAAATTTTGTTGATCACATTATATGATATAAATTATTATTTATAAATATATTAAATCTATTTTACAACCTTAAACTCAAAGAAGTGATAGAATTTAATTTTAAATTAATCCCACAAACGTGATAAAAATTGGTTTTCAAAGAAGATTTTTTTTCAAAAAAGATGACTTTATATTAACTCCATTTCTATTAATAATCAGTAGAATAATTTAAATTAATATTTATAAATTTATAATATATAAATTTCCTTTAAATCCTTAATCATTATGGGGTATTTCTATTAATTAAAATGGAGAAATAATATGATCTTTAAAACAATTTTAAAAAAAAAAATTAACCCAATAAATATACAAACATACATTATAAAGAGGATTAAAATGTAATTAATTATATTATATGTAACTAAATAATAAAAAATTTACATTAAATCATAATAAAATAATAATGGGATTTTCAAATATTTAAATTTACTAAAAAGAAATGATAGTTTTACATAAATCAAAATTTTTCCCAATTCACGAACAAATCAATTTTTTTTTGAAAAATAAAAAATTTAACCATAAGTAAATTTTGATATAATGATTTAAAATTTGAAGTTACTTTTCAAGATTAATTTCTTAAAAGTTATAAAATTAATTATAATATTTTGAAAAAATCAATTGAAATCGTTTTTAAAGAAACCTTATTCTAAATGTGTAATATAACGTTACTGAATATTTTATAATTATTTACTGAGATTTTATAAAAAATATATATTTAATAGGAAATTTATAAATTTATATATTTCATAAATTATATAATCATATTGACACCAATAATTAAATGGAAATGTGATATCAATCATATATGTCATTGTATGTTTATGCACTATGTTGCATTTCGAACATGTTATCTAACAAAATGTTATTCATTTAAAATCGTGGTGTGTTACAATAGATCCTAAAAATTTATATCCATGATGTTCATAAGTTCAAGTGATATTAGGTTTTCAGTACATTCCAAGGACACATCCATTTTATTTTAATAGAAAACGATATAAATTCACTATGTTGGCTCTATATGGGTTTCTTGAAGTGTACGGAAAATAAAAATAATATCTATTTAAAAAAATTAATAGGTTATAATTGTTTTTCAGAATTTAAATGTAAAAAAATATTTTCATTGATTCAACCCCTCCCCAAAAATTCTCAATGAATCTTTAATTATTTTAATTCATATTTTTATGCATTTATACATAATAATTTACATATTTTTTTTCCTCAAAACTCCATAAAAATATCCCAAATTATGAAGTTACTCTATTTATTTCTCCCACAATGTCATATAGTCCAATACGACCAATATGAACTCATATCCATAATAATTTATAATGAACCTATTAAATTCATCCATCCATATAAAAAATTTATACCTTTGGAATTCTAGATTGAGGCATTTCAAGCCTTATTTCCATTTTCACTTTCATATAACATTTATCATAGACACTAAAATATTCTCTATAATTTTTCTATAATTTTTTCTATTAAAATACTATTTGTAATACCTTTACAATATTCTTCATATTTCTATAATTTCCACCACAGTGTTGTGAGTGACAATGATTCAAAATTAAGTGCACTTACACTTCCCTCACAAATTTTTTTATGATTCTATCAGTTCTTTTTTTTTGAAAAAAATGATTCCCTCTAGAAATAGAATTTAAAAAATTCATGGAACTAAACATTAAATTCTATTAATATCCTTTTTTGATCTATCGTATCTATATATAATTTAAATTCTCTAATTACCAACTAACTTCTCTTATACTGATTTTTAATAGTTAATTATTATACAATTCACCCTTGATTAGATTAGAATTACCATCCATTAAGTCATCTAGTCTAGACAAATGATATCTTTATTTATATCATATTTATTATCAATGTTTAAAAAAATTATTTTAGATGAATAACCGACTATGTTAAACATGCTTTAGCTTCCTTTTTTTGGTAGTTGTATTTTAGATTTTAATTATCGATGTAGACTATCACTTTACTAATAATTAAATATGGTCGGGATTTCATCATTCTATACACCACTACAAATATTATTCATCTATAATAGAATAATTATTTTGGGTTACATTAATAAATTTAATTTTATAGTATATCATATGTTTATTTTTTTTCTTTTCTCTGTTTATACAGGAAACCTAACAAAACAATCATTAACATAACATGTCACATAAAAACAAGAAATCTAGTATAAGGATATAATAATTTAATCTAATATTAAATTCTTCTTTTATCTATCAAAATATTTTTGGATATCATTTTAAAATATAAATTTAACATCCTTAGCTAAAAGTGAAAATAATAATCTCTCAATTTTTGAACAATACATGATAATTATTTATTAAAAATCATTATTCCATAAGAAACTCTATATTAAATTTGTTGATTTTAGAGGGAATTATGATAATATAATTCAATTTTGGATTTTCTTCACGTAAATTCTATGATAAAATATCATGTGTCCTATCTTGATTCTTTATCTCACCATAAAATATAATTTCCTCCATTTGAATAGATTTATTGCATCTATATAAATTTTATGAACCTTAAGTAATTTATACATTCCTCAAATGATATCCTAATGAAAAAACATATTCTAGGAAGATCTCAACTTTTTTTCTACAATATTAAAAAATATTATCATAATGAACCACTTAAATATGGAAGGAGCACCAAACAATTCACAATGCCTTACCTTGTATGGAAATAACCATATACGTGTGACAATGTTTTGTTTTCATTGTCTTATTTATGAATTGAAAGATTATTATACATGATTATCCATCAAAAAAATAAACATCTGAGTTCCCAATAACTCTTCTAATTATTTGATCAATAAATAGTGGATGAGAGTGATATTTCATGGTTACTATATTTTTTATTATATAATAAATACACTACCTTTATCTTATCAATTATTTATTTGGAAAATGGTTGATTCTTATCATTTACGAAAATAGTAGTTCAACATTTCATCACAGTTATATGAGAAAGTCCAATGCATGCATTAATTGATAAATAATACATTATCCAAATATCGGATATCTTGGGTATCTAAATATTAACATTAATTTTTTAAGGAAAACAATTTCACAAAATTTTATCTTTGGCTCATATTTCCTTAAAATTTTAGGTTTATTGATAGAAGGACATATCCCTGTAATGTCTAAAACTATCAAAGCTATGGTAGATTAATATTTCCTCAATAAATACAATAGTTTTTCTTATAGTTATTACCACTCAGAAAAATAATAATTTTAATAAAATATCCCTAATTTGAATAATTTAGTTTGGGTGACATCGTCATTAATTGATGTGGTGTGGTTCTTGAATAAAATGTTTCAATATCGATTTCTGTCACACAATTCCTCACATTACTGGTTGAAATAATTTCCCTAGAAACAATATTTTGTTTAAAAACCATAATCTTCTTGTGTCATTTATTTTATTTCCTTATCTCCTACTATTTAATCATCCATTATAACTCTACTATAAATTGGTTTTTCACTTGATTGGTAACTTATTTATCTATAATATCAACTAATAAACAATCATGAAAAATATAAATAAGTTTTATGGGAAAACAAATTGAGAATATCTTTATATCCCCCAAGAAATTTCAATTTTCATTATGGAACATCAAGGAGATTACATGTACTACCTAAGAATGGTCTTCCATTTATAAAAAGATAATCATTTCTTGTCTCCATGTCAAGTGTAATGAATTATTTAGGAAATATTGGATTTCATATTATTGCCAAATATTATTCAATCGCACATGTGGTATATATGATAAATGAATTCATAAGTTATAAAGAATTTTATTATCTTAATATCTCTTATTTCAAGTTAAATATATACAATAAAAAGAAGCAGATTATTGATTCCACCCAAACATACCAAACAAGTCAATGTCATCTTTCCGTCAAATTCACATGGAATTTTAATTCTCTTTAAATACTAAAACTTTTGTGATATCTTATTTTGGATCAAATAACTAAATTCATCAGTCAATGGAACTATGGAAGACTCCCCTTTATTTTAATTTTAAATGATGTTTTATAGAAATTTTTTATACGTTGGAATCTTTAATAATGCTTCTAAAAATGGTACATCCTTTCTAATATTCTGAAATATTTCCACATATTAGTAAATATCTTGTATTTTTATTTTTCAAGCTCTATGTATATTTATGGAGATTTTTTCGGGGGTATGTATGTATTAACACTATGATACAATAAATTCAATATTAAACTTGCATAATTATATTCATTTATATTTTTATGGGTTCCATAAATGAAATGTAATTTTTATTTTTAACTAATTTTTTATCATATTCTATAACATGATAGTTATTTCCTTTTATTTTTCCTTATTAATTGTTATAATTAATGTTATCCTTTCCCATAACCATTTTTCATCAAATATTTATTTTCATTCATCCATCCTTAGGATTGGTATTAGTGTAAGTGGAAATATACCATTTTCTCTCATGTTATGATATATTTATTGCTACCCTACATGTAACTTCAGATTCTTAATACCACAGTACATTATATCAACAATTTTATTAATTCTATAAATGTTAGATTGAATAATATAAGAAAATTCATTTTTTATTAATTAATTATTCTAAATATTCAATAATTTCTATATAATTCTATCAATTCCATTATTAAATTATGTTGACGTTAAATCTTGTTACACAAAAGATCATTATTGCTTCCTTTCCTTATATACAAATGAATATTTTCTTTGAAAATCAAAAGGTTCAACTTATATGAAATTCCTTTATTCCTTCCAAGATAGATCGTGTTAAAGTTTCCAGTTTTGATTATATATATACATGAAAAAAGATCACATACCAAAGGCTATGTTCCATAATATACTATGTATTATACCTCCTCTACAAGTGATGATTACTTATCTTCTGGTATTTCATGATTTATACAGTGAATTCTACCATGACAGTGATGGGGATATTCTTTAAAGACTAATATATTTAATGTTTAGTTTTCTATATTTAATTATATAATACAGGTTTATCATATGATAGAATTCAACTACATTTTCGAATCATACTGAATGATATATGAAATTCATAAGGCTTTTGAAATAGATTTTTTGATTAATGATGCCCATTAATTTTAAACGAAATTTAACATTAAATGTTAAATGTTCAAATCTCGTTCCTAATTTATATTTTTCATATTACATTTATATATTAAATGATTAGGAAAATAGAAATAGTTGATAGTTAAAATGGTATTTAAACCACATGAATAATTCAAATGTTTGGGAACAAGTAAATACATATATAAAAGAGTAGTATCCTCATGGAATATAAAAAGTGACGCTAACATTGATATGTCGTTTTTTTCCAGTGATCCTTTCTTAACCCCCATTTTTCAGCTCTGCCTATAACTCTCCTTTTTTCATTCATTTTATAAGGCCCCAGCCTTAAACCTTACTTAATCTTGAGTTATTAAAAGATTACACATTGAGGATCTTTTCAGGTTTAGAGTTTTAGAGAATTAGATCATGAAACTTGCATTACATTCCACATTTAGACAAAGTGGTTACATAAAAGACAGTATTCATTCTTCCCATCAATGGAAACATATTAAAAATATAACACGGATTCTTTCTTGACACATCCTTGACACTATCATCACATCATGTACCTTTCCCTTGACCTGTGAAAAACATTTCATAAACTTGGGATGAGTACAAAAATCTCAGTAAGGGATAGAAAAATATGGAAAGGAAATATGGGTACACATATACATAAGAATGAGTTCATACTTTACCCATAAAACATAGGCATATCAAATCATGAATAAATCATAGAAAAAATAAGACATAAAGGTAACTTGAGGCATTCATAACATTCTTATATAGGGAGTAACCCTCTTGGTTACGTTTGGAATACCCATCACAGTATATTCTCTAAATCTCTTCGGAGAAACCTTAACGTTTCACTCCTTCGCGTTACCCAATGCATTGGAGAGCTATATCGGGCTCACCCGCCCTTAGTTTATCACGGAACCACCCGTTCTTCATAACAATGCCCAAGAACCATAACATAATCATATCACATAAAACATGAATAAAGTAAACATAACATTTCCACATTTCGATCACAATATAACATTTTAGGATATTGAAATAATGAATCCATTCAAAAAGAAACTATTTCCAAAACCATTTAAAACATTTAATAAAGAGATTTTAGAATCAAAGTGTCCCATACCACCTTGATGCTTTTAAAATTTTAAACCATTAATATCCATGTAAATAAATCCTTAAAACCATTTTGAAAACATGGATATTAATAAGAACAAATAACTAAAACATTTAAAACGATATTTTGGTTAAAGGGGTTTTACCAAAATTAGAGACACTTGAATATAATAATCGAGGAATAAAATTTAGTCAGAATTTTATAATATCATGAGAATAAAAGGATTCATGATATAATACTCCAAAGGACAGTATATACACCATATAAGAGTGAATTGGTGTATAACAACAATGAACCCTCAATAGAAATGTCAAATGTGATGAAATCCCTTATAAAGAAGGTATCCTTAAATTAAGGACCAATCAATCTCAAAATATGTGTGAAAAATATAAATACACCCAATATAAGTGGATATCAAGTGTAAAACAATAAAAGGACATTCACACATATTCAATGGATGACATATTCAATGACTACATGTTGAACCCAAAGAAATCGAAATTGGGTTAAAAAGTTCCCTTGACAGCCTAACGGCATCACATCAAAATGAGTTGATGAGAGATAAAAAGTGTATCTCATCACTTGGACATAAAATTTACATCAATAAGGATATATGAGAACATATCCCAACATAACAATATGTAAATTAAAAGACCCAACAAAAGAAGTCTTTTAAAAAGATGATGGTGAAAGGTTCCCTTACCGACTTGGGTATCTTTCAAAACATACACCCCATGAAAGAAGGGAAATAAATCATTGATGTATATACTCATAAACGAAATTATATTACACAATTATTAGAATAATGGGCAGTACATACACCACTCAAAAGAAATTGTGGCAAATGTAGCATAAATCTCACGGGGATAAAAGTGAGATGAAAAATCCCTTACGAAAACTCGGCAGCCTAACGGCGCCACATAAAACTTCCAAAAGGATTGATGAGAGAGAATAGGATCTCTCATCACATGAACATAAAAATTACAGTAGGAGTAATATAAAATAACATCCCAATCATAAGAAAGATGAGCTTAAAAGAAATTACATAAAAGAATGTACTTAAAAAGAAAGAGAGTTGTAGGATCCCTTACCTCGGGTCTGACTTGACTCGATCGTTCTTTAATCTCCTGAATAATAAACTTGAGTTAATTTCTAATTCCTTAAGAACCCTTTTTCAAGTTCATTATTACTTTTATACCACTTATTACCATGTCACAAACATTATGTAATCATTTAAGTTAATAATATTTGTTTTGCCGATATTTGGTTCTTAAGTCGAAAGTGGTCTTCTTACAATTACATGTTGTTCGTGTGGCCAAATGTTTATTATATCCAGAATTTTATTCATTATGTAGATATCATATATGTCATATATATCCAGTACATGCATGCATTTATAACATTACATAATCATTTAGAGGTAAGAAATGAAATGCACCGTTCATGGAGACGGTAAGCCGTACGTACGCATGAACGCTACTTTCATTTCTATTTCGTATTTTATAGAATGGAATCATAATGATATAAAGGTATATTATAATTACAGTATAATATCATATATAATATCATAGTTCTGTCCTTTATACATCCCACATATGGTTTTTAACGAATCAAATCACTTTGAGGGGGCGGTAGTCCGCACTTCCTAAAATGAAGATATCGTGTATACCCATAATGGAAGCCATAAAGGTAAGACACAAATGAAAAATACAGAAGCATAAGTAAAACATAAACATATTATATATCATATATAAAAATAGTGACATCATAATGGCCACCTTTGAAGGTGTTAAATGAGTATTGAACAATCATCGTTTCGGGAGGCAGAATTTCGCCATCCACGGAAACCGTATGTTCGTTAACCATTTGATGTAGTTGTGTGAGAGTGTAGCTCGAATAAATCTTATAACAACATCCTCGTATATTGAAGATACTGGTTTTGTTACAAAAGAAATAAATAAAAAGAGTTTAGGGGGTTGGAGAAGCAAAATAAAACAAATGAACATGAGATAATGAATTACCTTTAAAAGTGTAACTCCTTTTGATTTGAGCCTAAAGGCTTCCTTTGAAAGGATTCTACCCAAAGTGAATCCTCTAGGATGAGGAGAGGGATGTGGAGAGAGTAAATGGGCAGGGGTTGGCCGAGCCAAAGGCTTGATGAGTGTGTGAAAAGAGGTAGAGGTGGGGGCCTTTTATAAGAGGAGAGGAGGGGCACTTTTGGAAAGTAAGAAATATTACTTTATTTGAAAATGTATTTCGGTTTTAAAAGGTCCCACATTGATATAAGTCGTGTATAAGGTGATAAGGCTTCGAATTCCACTCATACAATAAGTTTTGGACATGTGTAGTTCATAGAGTTTACATTATCTTTCCATTTTATTTAAGTCGTCAAATAATGATGTCATCGTTAAATCATTATTATGTCATAAATAATTTAATTTATTTAATGTCTAAAAATTATAAAAGAAATACTATGATGTAGGATATCTTTTTATCTTTCCAATGACTATTTATAATCAAAATTTGGACTTGTGTAACCCCACTTAAAAATTGTTTTAGTAAAACATATCATGTTTGTGTCAATTTTTCTTTTACATTAAATAAAATGTTATTTATGTCATTTCCCAACCAAAGTGGATCCATGGGGTCCCCAAGTTGACCCATGGCTTGTCTTGGTCGGCCATGACACAACCCATAATGTTGGGACATGTGTATAGGTCATTTTATATTATTAAAGCATTATTTATACCTTAAACTACCCTAATTACCACTAATCGCGATTAAGAACTTAATGAGTTACTATTCACCAAAAAATTATTTTTATCCCATTGAACCACATTTTACTTCTTAATGACAACCATGTATGTCGGATTTTTGAAACTCAAAACACAATGATGGAAAATCTTCATTTAAACGGAAAATCAGTCTTTATAAGTACCACTTAGTGGTTTCACTATTCATCAAAAATTGAAGTTTTTCAGAAAATTACCAAAAATTCACCATAATCTATATTTGATATTACGAATTCAAAAATGAATTCCGTTTTACAAAATTCAAAATATATTAGTCACATTAATTAATTTAATAATTAATTCCCGCTGTCAGAGCAAATAGCGTGTTTTTATAAAACAATAAGTATCAAAAGATTGACACTAGTTTAAGTCCGATTTCAAAGTGAAATTGATTCCAACGACCACTATTGGATTTAATGGTAAAAATATTTTCTAATTTCACTTTAAAACCAATTAAAAAGATAATCTAATCATATAAATAAATTATATTAAAAAGAGGTTTTGAATTAAAATACAACATTTTACACTATTCATAAAAAATGAACTTTATCAGAAAAATACCAAAAATTTACACAAAGTAAAATTTGATGTCCCGATTCTTAATAAGAGTTTTATTTGGTACAAAAGAATGTATAAGTGTGATCAAAACTATATTTAATGACAGTTCTCCATTAAAAGGTGATAAGTGAACCTTTAGTGAAAACTAGGGCATATACGCCTAAAATTGAATTCTTTCTGTATTTTAAGCCTTTAGCTTTTATTGGATAAATGTAAAAACATTTAAAAACATATATAATCATATTTTAGTTATTTCTATCCATTCCCGCCATTACAACGGCTACATGTTAACTACCATTTAAAATAATATTATTTTATTATTAGAGTGCAACGTAAGATTCCCAAGAAACTCGTTGTTGCGTGTTGGGTACGCCATCGAGCATAGCGTGCCCTTTAAAGTCATTTAAATATTTTATTCACAAATATGGATAAATATGAAATGTAATATTCTTTATTTACCTGGGGTGTTACATCCTTCCCCCCTTTTGGGAATTGCGTCCTCGCAATTTTAAAATTGCTCTTGGAAACATCCTTGAAAGTCCCACATCGAAACAAAAGTCGGTAAAACAAACACTTTAAAATAAGGAAAGATAAGTACAAAGGTCACCCGAGTTAACCCATACTAGGATTCCAAGTATGAAAATATGGACATGGAGGAAAAAACAAAGGGTCATGTTCTGATGGAGAGTGACAGAAAACATGTTTAGGAGAAAGTTAACCACGAGAAAATCACAAACTTGTGATGGGTTAAACGGTATTCGATTCCCCAGTAGGAAAATTTAATAGACAACATTTTTGTTTTACGTTACTTTTTATTGAGGAATTTATTCATAAGGAAACATAATCACTTATCATATTGACTTTCAACCTTTATTAGATTCCTTACACAAACTCATATTTTCTCCAAAAGACGAGTATTTAGGAAGACTTGTTCACATTAAGAGTACTATAATCAACTTCTAGAGAATCACCTAATCCACAAAATAGAACTATATACTTCCCATGTCTTTCGACTTTAACCAAATCCAAAACCAAAAAGGCTAGTACAAGATCTGATAATTCATAAAAGGATAACCCCTTATAAAAAGAAAATCTATTCTTAATCTCCAAAATTTGTCCAACAAAACCCAAAGTTCAACGAGGACCATACGATAAAAAATTTGTCCATAAAATTCTTCAAAGTAAACCAATATAAGATTTAAACCCAAATATTTGAAGGATTTAGTCACATAGTCTTCCAAGTTAAATCGTAACATTTATCTCCAAACAACATCAGTTGCTCCTAAAGTCTCACATTGAAAAGTAATTATCCTAATCACATATCCTCAATGATAGGTTAATAATTTTCATAAATAACCCAAAATCAACTTACTCTTAATTCATAAAATCATATAACTGAAAAGAATCAGTCAAACTAACCAGGGACTTCACGTAGTCCAGTGGTAGGCGATAAATAACAGTCGCACTTTGGTTGTGGGTTCGATTCCCGCAGCTTTGTCCGATGCGACGGGTAGTCACACGGTCTGCGTGTTGTCCATTTTTCAAAACTATATAATTCTCAAATCATTACCCAAAAAGGGATAAAATCATCAAAAATAACCATAACATAATTTAACCTCAATTTTATCTCATGCCTTTCACTTCAATCATAACATATGGTAACCCATAATTACCTCAAAAGTAAGGATCATATAAACCCAAATGGTTCTTTATAACTATGTCCACAAAAGAAAAGATAACTATTACTTGAATAAAATTTGCCTATATTAAACATCAGGGTTACATATAATATAAAAAGTCTTCTAATGTAACCCCATCATCAAAAGAGACTTAATACTCTTAAGAATTTCACCCTAACTCTTGAAGCCCTTATATGTTGACATCTTACTCATTCAACATTCTTCATGATCCATTATCCATTCCTTTCCAACTTATTCCGAAATACCTCTTTCCTACAAACAAAATCATGAATCATATCCTAAGATTCCAAAATAGGAAAACAATAGTCATGAAATAGTACATACCTTTGATTGGTCATTGTCAGTTTCTTCATCCTCAATAGGAATGGCATTAGGTATTGGTAAACGAACATTTGTACGCTCTTGGTGACCCCATTCACGAAACTTCTTCATAGAACATGTGTTTTCATAATGACCATTCACACCACATTTAAAACATTCAATTGATCCCTTAGAAAGAACATCTTTCCCTTTCCTCGAGTCAACTGGATGCTTCCTTTTTCCATGGCAGGTTCTTGCTTTATGACCTTCATTTCCACATCTATAGCATATTTCTGTCCCTTGGAAACATTTTCCTAGGTGTTTCTTTCCACATCTTTGACACATAGGTTTTTGAACACACATACCTTTATGATTATTACCTGTACTTCCGTAGGGATTTGTTTCTTGCATATATGATGCCTTAGAGAAAACTCCAAGGTTTAGGTGGTCAATCATGACTCCAGATAGTTGGTTGAGGATAATCAGAAGAGTTCTCAATGCAGCTCCCATATCATTCAGTTGCTTGCTCAAAAAAATGTCACAGTTCCCTTCACATCCACTGTTACTTTGGTGCCTGCTAGATCCATCCATTTACTAAAACCAAAAAAGGTCAGTGTGAGTATATCAACAAAACCATCATGTACTAATGAGGAAGATAAACACTATGATACACTTACTCATTCACTTTATCTAAAACTAGGACTCTTTCTGAAATCCTAACCATTATGGTAATGTCACTTATGCTTAAAGAGTACCCTAACCTCTAAAGTTATCTAAACCGGCCTTTGATACCAACTATAAGGCCCCAGCCGTAAACCTTACTTAATCTTGAGTTATTACAAGATTACACATTGAGGAACTTTTCAGGTTTAGAGTTTTAGAGAATTAGATCATGAAACTTGCATTACATTCCACATTTAAACAAAGTGGTTACATAAAAGACAATATTCATTCTTCCCATCAACGGAAACATATTTAAAATATAACACAGATTCTTTCTTGACACATCCTTGACACTATCATCACATCATGTACCTTTCCCTTGACCTGTGAAAAACATTTCAAAAACTTGGGATGAGCACAAAAAGCTCAGTAAGGGATAGAAAAATATGGAAAGGAAACATGGGTACACATATACATAAGAATGAGTTCATACTTTACCCATAAAACATAGGCATATCAAATCATGAATAAATCATAGAAAACATAAGACATAAAGGTAACTTGAGGCATTCATAACATTCTTATGTAGGGAGTAACCCTATTGGTTACGTTTGGAATACCCATCACAGTATATTCCCTAAATCTCTTCGGAGAAACCTTAACGTTTCACTCCTTCGCGTTACCCAATGCATTGGAGAGCTATATCGGGCTCACCCGCCCTTAGTTTATCACGGAACCACCCGTTCTTCATAACAATGCCCAAGAACCATAACATAATCGTATCACATAAAACATGAATAAAGGAAACATAAAATTTCCACATTTCGATCACAATATAACATTTTAGGATATTGAAATAATGAATCCATTCAAAAAGAAACCATTTCCAAAACCATTTAAAACATTTAATAAAGGGATTTTTGAATCAAAGTGTCCCATACCACCTTGATGCTTTTAAAATTTAAACCATTAATATCCATGTAAATAAATCCTTAAAACCATTTTGAAAACATGGATATTAATAAGAACAAATAACTAAAACATTTAAAACGATATTTTTGTTAAAGGGGTTTTACCAAAATTAGAGACACTTGAATACAATAATCGAAGAATAACATTTAGTCAGAATTTTATAATATCATGAGAATAAAAGGATTCATGATATAATACTCCAAAGGACAGTATATACACCATATAAGAGTGAATTGGTGTATAACAACAATGAACCCTCAATAGAAATGTCAAATGTGATGAAATCCCTTATAAAGAAGGTATCCTTAAATTAAGGACCAATCAATCTCAAAATATGTGTGACAAATATAAATACACCCAATATAAGTGGATATCAAGTGTAATACAATAAAAGGACATTCACACATATTCAATGGATGACATATTCAATGACTACATGTTGAACCCAAAGAAATCGAAATTGGGTTAAAAAGTTCCCTTGACAGCCTAACGGCATCACATCAAAATGAGTTGATGAGAGATAAAAAGTGTATCTCATCACTTGGAAATAAAATTTACATCAATAAGGATATATGAGAACATATCCCAACATAACAATATGTAAATTAAAAGACCCAACAAAAGAAGTCTTTTAAAAAGATGATGGTGAAAGGTTCCCTTACCGACTTGGGTATCTTTCAAAACATACACCCCATGAAAGAAGGGAAATAAATCATTTATGTAAATACTCATAAACGAAATTATATTACACAAAGAGTAGAATAATGGGCAGTACATACACCACTCAAAGGAAATTGTGGCAAATGAAGCATAAATCTCACGGGGATAAAAGTGAGATGAAAAATCCCTTACGAAAACTCGGCAGCCTAACGGCGCCACATAAAACTTCCAAAAGGATTGATGAGAGAGAATAGGATCTCTCATCACATGAACATAAAAATTACAGTAGGATTAATATAAAATAACATCCCAATCATAATAAAGATGAGCTTAAAAGAAATTACATAAAAGAATGTACTTAAAAAGAAAGAGAGTTGTAGGATCCCTTACCTCGGGTCCGACTTGACTCGATCGTTCTTTAATCTCCTGAATAATAAACTTGAGTTAATTTCTAATTCCTTAAGAACCATTTTTCAAGTTCATTATTACTTTTATACCACTTATTACCATGTCACAAACATTATGTAATCATTTAAGTTAATAATATTTGTTTTGCCGATATTTGGTTCTTAAGTCGAAAGTGGTCTTCTTACAATTACATGTTGTTCGTGTGGCCAAATTTTTATTATATCCATAATTGTATTCATTATGTAGATATCATATATGTCATATATATCCAGTACATTCATGCATTTATAACATTACATAATCATTTAGAGGTAAGAAATGAAATGCACCGTTCATGGAGACGGTAAGCCGTACGTACGCATGAACGCTACTTTCATTTCTATTTCGTATTTTATAGAATGGAATCATAATGATATAAAGGTATATTATAATTACAGTATAATATCATATATAATATCATAGTTCCATACTTTATACATCCCACATATGGTTTTTAACGAATCAAATCACTTTGAGGGGGCGGTAGTCCGCACTTCCTAAAATGAAGATATCGCGTATACCCATAATGGAAGCCATAAAGGTAAGACACAAATGAAAAATACAGAAGCATAAGTAAAACATAAACATATTATATATCATATATAAAAATAGTGACATCATAATGGCCACCTTTGAAGGTGTTAAATGAGTATTGAACAATCATCATTTCGGGAGGCCGAATTTCGCCATCCACGGAAACCGTATGTTCTTTAACCATTTGATGTAGTTGTGTGAGAGTGTAGCTCGAATAAATCTTATAACAACATCCTAGTATATTTACGATACTGGTTTTGTTACAAAAGAAATAAATAAAAAGAGTTTAGGGGGTTGGAGAAGCAAAATAAAACAAATGAACATGAGATAATGAATTACCTTTAAAAGTGTAACTCCTTTTGATTTGAGCCTAAAGGCTTCCTTTGAAAGGATTCTGCCCAAAGGAAATCCTCTAGGATGAGGAGAGGGATGTGGAGAGAGTAAATAGGCAGGGTTTGGCCAAGCCAAAGGCTTGATGAGTGTGTGAAAAGAGGTAGAGGTGGGGGCCTTTTATAAGAGGAGAGGAGGGGCACTTTTGGAAAGTAAGAAATATTACTTTATTTGAAAATGTATTTCGGTTTTAAAAGGTCCCACATTGATATAAGTCGTGGATAAGGTGATAATTCTTCGAAATCCACTCATCCAATAAGTTTTGGCCATGTGTAGTTCATTGATTTTACATTATCTTTCCATTTTATTTAAATCGTCAAATAATGATGTCATCGTTAAATCATTATTATGTCATAAATAATTTAATTTATTTAATGTCTAAAAATTATAAAAAAACTACTATGATGTAGGAAATCTTTTTAGCTTTCCAATGACTATTTATAATCAAACTTTGGACTTGTGTAACCCCACTTAAAAATTGTTTTAGTAAAACATATCATGTTTGTGTCAATTTTTCTTTTACATTAAATAAAATGTTATTTATGTCATTTCCCAACCAAAGTGGATCCATGGGGTCCCCAAGTTGACCCATGGCTTTTCTTGGTCGGCCATGACACAACCAATAAGGTTGGGACATGTGTCTAGGTCATTTTATATTATTAAATCATTATTTATACCTTAAACTACCCTAATTACCACTAATCACGATTAAGAACTTAATGAGTTACTATTCACCAAAAAATTATTTTTATCCCATTAAACCACATTTTACTTCTTAATGACAACCATGTATGTCGGATTTTTGAAATTCAAAACACAATGATGGAAAATCTTCTTTTAAACGGAAAATCAGTCTTTATAAGTACCACTTAGTGGTTTCACTATTCATCAAAAATTGAAGTTTTTCAGAAAATTACCAAAAATTCACCCTAAGCTATATTTGATATTACGAATTCAAAAATGAAGTCCTTTTTACAAAATTCAAAACATATTAGTCACATTAATTAATTTAATAATTAATTCCCGCTGTCAGAGCAAATAGCGTGTTTTTATAAAACAATAAGTATCAAAAGATTGACACTAGTTTAAGTCCGATTTCAAAGTGAAATTGATTCCAACGACCACTATTGAATTTAATGGTAAAAATATTTTCTAATTTCACTTTAAAACCAATTAAAAAGATAATCTAATCATATAAATAAATTATATTAAAAAGAGGTTTTGAATTAAAATACAACATTTTACACTATTCATAAAAAAATGAACTTTATCAGAAAAATACCAAAAATTTACACAAAGTAAAATTTGATGTCCCGATTCTTAATAAGAGTTTTATTTGGTACAAAAGAATGTATAAGAGTGATCAAAACTATATTTAATGACAGTTCTCCATTAAAAGGCGATAAGTGAACCTTTAGTGAAATCTAGGGCATATACGCCTAAAATTGAATTCTTTCTGTATTTTAAGCCTTTAGCTTTTATTGGATAAATGTAAAAACATTTAAAAACATATATAATCATATTTTAGTTATTTCTATCCATTCCCGCCATTACAACGGATACATGTTAACTACCATTTAAAATAATATTATTTTATTATTAGAGTGCAACATAAGATTTCCAAGAAACTCGTTGTTGCGTGTTGGGTACGCCATCGAGCATAGCGTCCCCTTTAAAGTCATTTAAATATTTTATTCACAAATATGGATAAATATGAAATGTCATATTCTTTATTTACCTGGGGTGTTACACATTTTCTATGTAAGGAATTTGTATACTGTGGATGTTAGTAATATTCTACCAAAACATTTTTTGATTATGATTATCCTATAGATAAAACCTAATGGTTAGATTATTTTGGTTATTCATATTCTCTTGAATATTAATTTATACAAGAGAGTTATAGAGGCTCAATAGTAAAGGGAACATAGTTTCTGAATTTATATTTATAGGTTTTGGATTTCAATGCATGGGATTATTAGAAATATGATTTCTAATATCATTATCAAGTTTTAACAAGTTTTTCATTTTCCATTGGAAATCGAATTGTGGTATTATAGATTATTCAGGCTTATTAATTCATGAAATCATCACTCAAAATGAATATATATTGATATATGATTTATAATATGATAAAGATTATTGATATATCATTCAAAATGAGTTTTTTCTCTAGTTTTTTTAGATATGTCACATAAGATTAATGTTAATAATGTGTAAAACCTCAAAATTTAAAAGAAAAATATTATGTTTGATGACTTATTCGACAAGAAACATCGAACTTAAATGACTCGTGGAATATATGACCATTATAACCTAACCATTAAATTGATCATATTAATAGGAATAACAACTTTATAAAATATTTATGTATTTCCAACTCAATATAAACGTTTTTTAATTTTTATTAAATAATTACTCAGTTTTTAGTAAATTTGTTTTACGCATAAAGAATATAGTTTTTTCAAAAAAGATTATTACAGTTTTTATAAGAAAATATTAAAATTATTTTTTACTAAAATTATAAATTTTATTTGATAAAATTAAATTCTTATTTTTAATCTCAATATCAAAATTAATATAAGTCGTAATTTTTTTATTTTTCGTAATATATTGACATTTTTGAGAATGTTGAAAATTAAGGATTTTTTAAAAACTATTATTTATTTTCAATAAATTAAGTAATTTAATTGTCCCGATATAGTTTTAATTTGGATTCAGCTAACATAATAATTATTAAGTTATATTTAATCAAATTAATTACATTAGAATCATCTTAATAGTATCTTTTAGTGTAGTTTTTTGGATTAAAAATCATTTTTATGAAATCTATTTTAAACTAAATATTATTTATCTGTTTCAATTAAAAAAATAAACCATAATGATAACCGATTTAAATTTAAATTATATATTATATGTTAATAAATAAGAATTTAAATTCTTATAATTATTATTAAAATTAAACTAGTTAATATTAAATCATCTTTTTTGTGAAAAATATCTTCTTGAAACACTGACTGTTTCGTCACGTCTTTGGGATTAATTTAAAATTAAATTTTGAAAATTTTGTTACATGAATTTGGTAAGATTTATTACATATTTTAAATATTTATAATTTATATTATATAATAAGGTTAATTTATTTTTTCAGAATGAATGGTGGAAATATTAAAAATCTTTTACTACAATTAAGGTGAAAATGGGTTTACCTAAGGGTAAAATTAAAATGATAAAGGGTAAAAATAACATAAATTTTTTCTAAATTATATTTTATAGAAATATTTAGACCTTATATAATATAATTCTAAAAATAGTCCATTTTGGAGTCTTAATACCTAGAAATGTACACGGTGTTATTGAGAATCTTTAAAATAATACATGTGTACCACTCACCCCCTCATAAAAGGAAAACCCCTCTTCTCTCCTCTTCAGACTTTAAAATCCATTTGATTTGGAAAATAACAACCCAAATCCCTTAATTACATCCCTCACTATGAAATATATCCCCTATATTTAACATAAATCCATCCTAATAAGGATTATGGTGATAACCAATGGACGTTGTCCCAAGAAGAGGTATCGTGATTAATTGATGATTATTATATAACTTCTTATTGCACCTCATTAATGTATTATTCAATTATGATGATATAAAAATAAAATAATATCCCCTATTCTGAGATTTTATAACTTAAATTTCATCACATATGTCCATATCATCTTTCATAAAATGGGAAACAAAACCATCATTTGTTTGTATGGTGGACTACAACCACAAGAACCAATGTAATTAATTTTCCATCATCGCCTATCAGATATTTTTTAAGTTTTTATCTTATATAAATATATGATATTTTTCACATAATTATACTTATTTAATTATTATATCAAATATGAATTATTAATTTTTATTCCATAGGGGATACAATTATATCAATTGTGTGTATAATGGACTACCACCTTGTGAAGCAATGTGATTCATTTTTAACTAACACTTTACATGGATTGTAATAAGGATAAATATAATTAATAAACAATATATATATATATCTTAAATAATTATTATACTAATGAAATGTTTATTTTTTGAAAATATAATATACCATTTTATTTCTAACCTTTTACTTACTAAAAATGATTACATCATTGAAGAATATGTGTTGACTATCGCCTCCAAAAAGCAATATAATTCTCTTTTCATCACTGAATCACATAGAAGATATATATATAATCATATTTAAAAAAATATTGTATTCCTAAAATTATTATTATTCTATAAAGATAAAATAATACTTACTTTTATTTTATTATGATAGTTGAAAAATAGAAATGAAACTTATGAGTACATATAGCCTACCTTATCCATGATTGTAACGTACTTCATTTTTCATAACCAACATTCATTATCAGTTTTAAAATTAAACATTATGTTTGAAAATTATAATTATGTCATTATTATTATTCTTGATAAGTTCCAATAAAGATCACATTGACTAAGTCATCCTATCGAATTCATTTTTGATTTATATGATAAATACTATCAAAACATGATAAGTAAACTAAAATTATTAACTAATTGTGTATATACTGGAAATATATATGTTAAAAAGTAAAAAAAACATGAAACATTTTCTAAATAATTGAATTATTTACATATTTTTTTTATTAAGGAAGATAAAAAACATATGTGATGATTCAAACTCAATGTAAGTGTAATTTCTTTTAGAATCCACTATTAATGTTTTCCATACAACTCTTTTTCTTTCATGTACATGTTTTTCAAAATGAATTTTATAAAAATACTTAAATGGAGTGAAATTTTTATAAATTAAATTTATATATTTCTTCAAAAGGTTTTCAAAAATTAATATTTTTAAAAAATGTTTGAATTTCATTAAAATATTAAAATGAAATGATTTATTTTAATATATGCGGAGACAATGACTTTTTCGACCACTGTGACCATTATTTGATGTTTGGATTACATTAAAATATTTCATTTTTAATTCAAAGAATAAACCTCTTCCACTTTTTTGGGTAATTTGGTATTCTAAATTGGTGGTTAAAAGAAATTATAACTTAAAGAGTTTTTCATATGAAATTATAAAATATTTTAAAGAGTTTTATGATGAAAATTCAAGATATCAGGCATTATGATTGAGTTATGGTTATTAGGAAATTTTTATGTTTTGGGGTTCCTTTATAAACCATGTACGGGTGGTTATCTTATTAAACACAGATGGGTGGTTATTTTATTAACCACGGATGGGTTACTTCGTTATAAACTAAGGATGGCTGGGAAGTCATATCCCTTCAATGTATTAGTTTTTCTGGAGAAATGTGGATATTAACCACACCAGTAATTACATTTTTAATAGTTATATGAATAATGATGTACAAAGTTACATGAATGATTTATATATTATTTATATGTTTTTTAAAGGATTTATTTGAGAAAAAGGTTTGTTTTATTTCATTTGAAATTTATTTATTAAATTCCATTAAATAAGATTGAGTCAAAGTTAAAAATTTCTAGGGTGTTCATTTTTTCACTAGAGTAATGGATTTATTCTTTTTATATCACTAACTGAGATTTTTGTTCTCATCAAATGTATTAAAAACATTAGAGGGTTTGAATATGTGTATTCAATGGAAGAATTCAAGTTTAAATTCATGGAAATTTATCCTAAAAATAAAGCATGATTTATTTCAAAAAAAATTATATTATGGGAAAATGTATTCTGATCATAACTGCCCATTTTTTAATATATTGTTTTTTATGTAACAGTTATGAACTAGTTTCCTAAAACTCTAAGCCAAAAAGATGTTTGGAAATTAAAGAAAGTTATTTTTAGTCTAAAAACTATAGAATATGTAATTTGTAAGGCTGGGTCCTTATAGTTGGTATCAAAGAAGAGGTTTCCATAACAATATATGTTTGGATATTATTTAAACTCAATTTAAAAATACTTAATAACAAAAAAGGATAGAATTATATTTTTAATTATTGTTATTTTGGATAAATAAAAATAATTAAAAAGAGTATGTAATCGTTAATGATATATTAATATTTATGTACCATATAAGATGGTTAATTATGATTAATTTGATATACTAAGACTAATTTTTTTAGTGAATGTATGGATATAGTTGGAACCAACTTAATAATGGATATGATGGAAAATATGGTGGTTGTATGAGTGGGAAACTGAATGGAATGAGATCTATAGTGAAAAATATTGTGGTTATTCTTAAATAGATATCACGAGTTATGATTAACAATTTAGACCTGGGAGAGTTACTTAACACACCAAATAAGAGAAAATTGGAATTTAGTAAATGTTTGGGTGATAAATATAACAAAGATAAAAATATTTATTGACCTGTGTATTAATAATGTTGAAAGAAGAACCAAATAAAATGTATTAATAGAACTTGAAGATATTTTATTTGTGGTAAATGGGGTATAAACTAACAATATAACAAGGGAAAAGTGAAGCATTCAGTTTACACTATGAGGGGGAATAAAATTATTTCCAATGTGCCAATTGAATGTTTTAAATGTGGATATTTAAAGAATTTTTCCAATCGATGTCTTATGTAGAAATCTTGAGAATGAGATCAAAAAGTCTATAGAGATAAATGCTTATCGATCACTAATTCCATTACAGTTGAAGATAAGGTAACAACATATAAAATATGAAAGTTATATATTATATATAATGGATTTTGTTTTGAAATTGTTCAATATTATAAAATGATTCATATTTTTTTATATGAAGGAAGTAATAAAGAAAAATATAGAAAATAATATTTAATGGAAAATAAATAAAGTTGAATGACTTTGGTGCCTACATTAAGGTATTAAACGGTTATGATATATTGGTAGATATATGAATGACCATAATTTTAAATTCATTAATAATATTTTGAATTTCATGTTATAGGAGTATATTTGGAGACAATCAAGGAGTTTTAATAAGTTTTTTTTAGAATTTTTAACCCTAAGATTAACATTTGAAAATTTCATTTTAGGGAGAATACTCTTTCTATTTTGTGGACATGTGTTTAAGGATATCAAAACCTTTAGGATTTATATGGTCATTGATTATTAAGATTATTTTTTAGGAAGTTCACTATATTATTTCTATTTTGGTATGAATTATTTTAGTACAATTTTTGAAAAAAGAAAATTTGACACATATGGTAAGGTCATGGAACATGAACCCAACATAGAAGGTCGACCATGGTTCAACACCAATAACCCAACACAGAAGGTCGATCATAGTAAACAATTTGATTGAAAAGTGATCAAGTGATTAGTTGATTAATGTTATTTCGGAAGAAGTTCATGATTTTTTGAACAATATATGATTAAGGTAAACATAAAATTATGGGACTTTATATGAGGAATAAGGGATTAATTAAATTTTATGATGAATTTTTTTTAAATGAATTTTTTCAGAGAAATGTATTGTATATCTTGAAGATCATATGGTTAAGGAAAATACATTGTTTGTGAGACATTAAAAGTTATTAGTATTTTTTTTTAGATAAATGTTAAATCAATATAATAAGAATATGTGATAAATCCCTTCTTTTATTGGGTTTCTATGAAATTTTGGAATATTTTGGTGAATATTAAATATGGTTATTTATTGAATGATTTAAGCTTCAATTTTGGTGTTTTTGTGTAAGCCATGGATATTAATGTTGTATTTAATCATATTAAGGTTTACTCCATTAGATAATTATCTTACATTTTTCTAAACATTTTTATTTTGGTCAATGTATAAACATGGGGGGGATATATTTTTATCCTTTTATAGTAATTTTATCCATTTAAAGTATATTTTAGATTTTCAAACAAGAAATATTAATCATGAACATTCATTGTTTGAACAAAAATATGAGATAGTGGTGGAAATTGATTAAAATAGGAGTTTAATCTAATCAAGAACGTATATTTTCTTATGTTATTGTTCTATAAGTTAAAAAATTACTCAAACAAAAGAAAAATATCATGAAAAAGAAAATTGAATCCTATTACTTTCATTTTTTATGAAACAATGGACTTTTTCACACATCGTTGTTGTATTGTTTTGTGAATGTTGACTTTCTCATGATCATTCAATTTCTTGAGATTAATGATATCTGTCACTCTCCATCATTATTTGGTCACTATTATTTTCATCCATTTTTAAATATTCACTTCCAACTAATTTATCCAATTTGAGACCTAGTATACAGATAACCTTCGTACTTCTTTTTCTCTCTTATCAAGTGGTGGTTTTATTAACCCTTTTTACAATGTGGGACTTTCATAGAGGTATTTTAAAATTTAAAAACACTTATTAATGAGATTAATTTAATATTTCAAGTATTGAATTTATTAGAGTGGGAGGATTTAACACCATGATATTTTAAAAGATAAATATTATGTTTGATAGCTTATTTGTTAAACAAAATCGAGCATAATCAACCCATGACATATATAACTCTTTTAAACTAGCGACTAAATGGGAGGTATGAATATGATTATATAATTTATGAAATAAATATTTATATTTATTTTTTACTCCATATAAATGTTTGTATAAATCCTTAGTAAATAATTACTCAATTCTTAAAAAAGTAATTTTATTCAACAAAAATTTGTTTTCATCAAAATATACTTTAATTACTTTTTATCATAAAATTTTACAATTATTTTTTAGAAAATTTATAATTTTTTTGGAAAAAGTTTACTTCATTTTTTTAATCATAAAATAAAAATATACTTAGGTGAAATTTTTGGATTATTTGGAAAATGATTATTATTTAGTAAATAGTGAAAATACCGATTATTGTACACATGTAATTTATTTTCTAAAAATTAAGTAATTTTAAAGTCCCATTATTATTTATAATTTCATTAAAATTAACAAAATTATTATTTATATATATTTAATAAAATTAATCATATTTTAAAAATATTTATTCTATATTTCAATATATGTTTATTTTTCGGGTTTCAAAGGCATTTTTTTAAAAACTATTTAAAAGTGCTTAATGTTTATCCATCTCAATTAATTAAAATAACCCCTAGTTGAGAATAATTTAAATTAAATTTATAGAATATATATTTATAAATATGAATTTAAATTTATATAATGATCATTACTATTCATATATTTAATATAAAATCATCTTTTTCTGTTAAAATACATTTCAGGAAAAAAAATTCATCATGTTTTCATGTTTAATTTTAAATTAAATTCTACCACTTATATGAGTTTAATTTTGTAGAATGGATTAAATATTTTTAATCATCCTAATTTATATTATCTAATAATGGAATGTTAATTTTTGGTTATAATGAATAGTAAAAATAGTAAATAACCTTTATTATGGTCAAGGTGAAAACAAGTTTACTAGGTGATAAACTAAAAAGATAAGGACTAAAATGACCCTAAAACTCTTATGAATTCTATTGGTTTGAAATATTGAGAGGTTATCTCATCTAAGTCTTCAGAATGGTCTATTTTAGAGCCTTATTTCCAAGAAAGTTTTATGGGAATTATAACACCCTATGATTTTAAAATAGGAACATCATGTTCAATAGAGTGTATGACACATGAAACCAATCATAAAATAGAATATAACATCATGACACATTATGATATATTTATTTTTAAATAAATTCAATCTATTTGAAATATTTTGAGGCACGCAACACATGTTTTAAAATAAATACAATACTCTATCAAAATATTATTTATATAAGACAGTTATAAACTAGTAGTTAAACTAGAGGGTATGAATATGACAAAAAAATTTAAAAATATATTTTTTACACATTTTCATTGTTTCTAAATTTTTCATAAATTACAAAAGAAAACAATTGAAAAAAATAAAGGTTTCAAAAAAATTATTTTTCTAAAAGGCGGTGTCGTCTCGCTTTCTCAAAAATTTAAAATTTATTTTTTACCAATTATAGAAAATTAATTTTAAAAATTAAAATTAATTTTTTAAATATAAATTTTAAAATTATATTTGGTTAAATGTTTTAGAATTTTCATTAAATATTAATTAAATGAAAAATAGTGACAACTATTTATTTTTAATGAAATCTATTATTTTGTATAATATATTTATAAAGTTAAAATATAATTTAAATTTTTTCAATGTAAAATTAATTCAATTACATTAAAATTTAAATAATTTACTCCCTTATAAACCATTTCAAATTTCATTCTGATATGAAATGTTTTTAAACTTTTGAAGGTTTTTCTTTGGAAACCCCATTTTTTACGTCTGGGGTTTAATTTTAAATTTAATAATTCCACTTCTATGAATGATATTTTTTATAATGGATAGCATATTTTTAGTTGTCATAATTAGTATTTTATTATAATAAAAAATTAATTTTTTTTTCATAATGAATATTTAAAATCGAAAATTAATTATTGCAATTAAGGGAAAAATACTTTTTACCGGGGGTGTCAAACTAAAAACATAAGGGATTAAATGAACTAAACACATGTAAAAAACTCATATTATGGACCTATTGTGACCATATAACCACTATTGTTCTTTAATAAACCATTTTGAGGCTTTTTCAGGATAAAATGATGTCATGGTAGATTATTTTTTTAAATACCATGTCCCCCCCCACTTATAAATGGTCACCCACTCTACCCTGATCTTCACACTCCAAAGTATCTTTGTTGTAGACAATAAAAACAAAAATATATTATTTAACTCCCTAAAAACATCCTATATTCCTTAATTTTTTATTAATCTATCTTGAGAAGGATTTAAGAATAAACCTAAAGAGAATATCTAATAAAGTGTTAAAATTATTAAGCATTCATATTTTTTTATTTCTCCTTCCATATTCATAAAATTATACTAAACTATAATAAGATTATAAAACTAGTATCCCATATATACTGAGATATTATTATGTTAATTTCATTACCCAGATTCTTCTCCACTTTCCTAAAATGGGAAACAAAATCTTCGATTAGGTGTACGAAGAACTACTACCTCGCGAAATGATAATTTTTTTTTCAAACACCGCATATTATGGTTATTGATAATGATTTATTTAAAATATTTATATAATTTTTATGAACATGTTAAACTTATATAACTATTGATCCCCAATTAAATTCATATATTACATTCTGTGGGGGATACGATAGTTGTACTCAGGTGTACATTGGACTACCACCAAACAAAGTGATGTGATTTGTTTTTCACTTAATAATTACATGGAAGGTATTAATGATAATGTTAACAAATATATGTGATGTTTCTGACATAAAATTACTTCTATAAAAATAATATCACATATAACTTTTTACCTTACAATCTATTAGAAAACAATAATGTCACTCGTGCGTACGTGTGGACTACCGCCTCCATATAGAAATGTGAAATGTTTTTTATTTAATTTTTACATTGATGGTAATAAAGATAGATTTTATTATTATAAAATCTATAAATAAAAGAATAATAATTATATAAATTTTAATTAAAATTTATTTTTCATTTCATTTAATCCTTCGGTAAAGTGGAAACAACATTCATGCATGCATACAGTCTACCATCTCCATGAACAATTTAATCCATTTTATATCTATAACTTTTATATATTACTAAAAATACATATATAATGAATATATATATGATATTTATATTATGGATAACATTCTGGGGATTATTTAACAATGATCAAAGTAAATGAAACAAAATTATCAAACCAAAACTCACATGAAAATCAAAGAAAGTATCAACCGAAATAGTGATTTTAACAATGAATGGTTTATAAACGGGTGACAAAAGACTATTAGTAAATAATATATGTAATGAGATATATGATTTTGGTTTTTCAAAATATTTATAATAAACCAATATTTATAGGGTGTTTGAACATGTATTAAGGAAATTGAAGTCGAGGTAAGGGTTTCTCGTCTCACTTTAATTATCATGAGAAAAATTCCATATACACCACTTATTACTTTATATTATGAATAAAATTAACCTTTTCATATTTTAAATCACAAAAATATTTCTATTCATTGTATTAAATTTTAAAATTTATTTTATTTATTTCATGTGCATTATGATTAAAACCTTACCAAATTGGTAAGGGTGTATTTCACAATCTCATCATTAATCAAAATTGATTATGTTAATGTATCCATTAGGGAATAATTTTATATTACTTAAACTGAATAAATTTTATTATTCTATGGTTATTAATTAATTCTTTAAGTTATAGTACCATTTTCCCCTCTTTAGTACTTCAAATTATTTTGAAAATGTCTTTAATAAAATTAAACTTTATTTCACTCTTCAATCCAAAATCCTTTTTTCGTCCAAAACCATTTTTATAAAAAAATATTCAAATTTTTTCATAAATGTTTTTAAAATTATAAAAAAATATTTAGTAATAACTTTTTTAACTTTTTTAACATTTAAAAAATCATATTAACTGAATATTTAAGTTATTTTTCAAATGAGGTACATTTGGATTTTACTGAAAATGTAAAAGGAATATTTATTTTAGTATATACAGTATGTACAGAACATCCCACCATTAGGATAATTAAAAGTTTTAAAAAATAATTTATAAATTTACATCATTATTTTAATAGAAAATTATTTTAATAATATTTTTAAACTTCTAGTTTAAAAAATACTTTCAAAGTGAAAATAATATTTTGATCAAGAATATTTTTAATGGAATTTTAATGTTATTTAAATTCATAAAAAAACAACATAACAATATTGCAATTATTATCCATAGGGGATATGTTTTATTTTTATCTTTCTTATTGTTAATTTTTATTTTTATGACCATTTTGATTTAGGATGTACAATTTAATTACCATTCTCCGTATTAATTTGAATTGTTTATGATTGTGTTTATTGATTGGGTTAATTATTAAAATTTCATATGTTTTATTTAAAATAATAAAATTTATGTTGATTACGTTTCACCCATATTATTTGAGTACTACATTTCAATTTTTATGTGATAAGAGGGGCCTTAATATCCCTTCAATGCATCAGTGCGTATCATGAGACAAACTAACTTGGGTTTTTGGATGAGTCTATAGCCATTTATGTAATATGTATTATTATGAGTCCATGATGTTAAGGTTATGATGCCTAGATTTATTAATTACATCATCAAGAGATCAGTTATTTATGTCCATGTGATTTTTCAATCAGTTATAATATCCCTTGATAAGATTCAAACCCATTTGATTATATATATATAATTATTTTATCCTCATTTATTTCATTAATATTACTCTTCATGATCAAGTTATTAATTAAATTGAATGTGTTTTACATTATTTATATTTACATACTATTTATGATTATTCATTCATGATATCTTCCATTGTAATCTTACCCATACTACACATCTGACCTCTCCCCTTTCTTATTATTTATTTTCCCTAGGATACCAAAAAGTGTTTTTTGATTGATATATAGGGAAATGCTAAGTGGAAATATTCCATTCATAAATAAAACCCTTTTTGTATTTTATTTTCTAAATTATAATGTGATTTTAAACTATGTATCTAGTTTTCCCAAACTACTAAACTATTTAGTCTTTTAGGATGTGATTCCTTATAACTTATTCTAGTGTAATCATATAACCACCGACTCGAGGCTACTGGATTTAAGGTCTTTATAGTTGGTATTAGGGTATGTTTACTAAAATCCATGGGCAGTGTATTTAAGAAAAAATATATTATAGAAGATAACATTATGTTAAATATTGTGGATAAGTATAAAAACATTCTAATGTTTTAATATAGAAGATATTTAGAATCTTTCCTAGAAATATATCCCTTTTTAAATACTATAACTGAATCTGGTTCTAGAATAGATAAACCTAGGGGTAATAACTCTTAAAAAGGATCATCAGTCGTGAATCAACTAAGACCTAGTACTTGGTAATAGGCATTATTGCACACCTAGTTTGAAACTCCTGTGGGATATGATTTAGAAAATTCATATTTTCTTTACAAACTATTCTGAAGGATTTGAAAATATTTTAATGATTTGAAAACATTCCCAAAGAAACCATGTTTATTATTATGATATTATACATGAATAATTTTTTTCAATTTATGTTAGCTTTTTTACTTGTTTTTGGATAATACATTATGTTTCATAATATTATGATATAATATAATGTTCTCTATTATTTATAATTGGTTCGTAGAATAATGAGTAGAAACTGTATCAATTCTCCTACCCTATGTAGGGATTTTACTCCAAGGAATGACAATGAAGCTAGAGTTAGAGCTACAGCTGAAAGTGATCATATTATAACCATATTTGGGAAACTAACTTAGGTTATGAGTAATAAGCATTACTGGTATAACAATGTTAGACAATTTTATGCATTAGAAACTATTATTATTGAATGGGACTACAAATCCATTTGTAGCTGATAAAATGGATAAGTTCAATAGAAAATATATTTATTACTCGGGAATTAAATTAATATAGATGGTTGTTATGGAATTTTACCTTCTTTTAGGATATTTTTATTATTTTTGGCCATTGATTCCAAAAACTAAGGATGTTTAATAAATAACAAACAAGGAATGTAAGGATCTCAAGCTACACTTCATGGAAAAAATATTTCCCTTGTGAGAAACAAGAGATATGGATAGATAATTATTGAGTCTAAGAAAAAAAGGAATAAAATATTTTTGTTATTTATGAATCCAACATTACATGGTTATAAAGACATGTGGTGGACTACGTATGTAATATTAAGAGAAATATTGACCAATTACTTGATGGTATTAAGCCAATCCTTCAAAGGGAACAAGTCTCCCAGACATTCTCATTATACAAGGACATGATATCATGTACTATTAAAATAGAAAAATAATTATTCAAGTCTTATGGATTCAAAGGGAATAAATATAAGAATAGGAAGATATAGGAAAATTTATAATGAGAATAAGGTAATGAAAGATTCTATCTCATATGATTATTGTGGAAAAATACTCTTTGATACTTTCTTCAAGGGAATGAGATTTTACTTCATGTGTGGATAAAAAGTCCATTGGGTGTGTAATTTTAAGGGAAATAAATAATTTTACAATATTCAGGGTTTCAACTATGAGGATTTGCGAAAAAAATGTATTTGAATTCCCCAAGCATAAAAGTAATATAGGTCATAATAAGCAAATAAATCATGGTCAAGATTATACTATTGATATTTGCCAAAGTGGAATCATTAAATTTATTATTTATTTGGATTCAAAAAATTATGTTGAAGAATTATTTTATCAATTGTATTAATTTTATAAGAATAATGAAATTTATAATTATTTTACTAAAATAATTTCCTTTAAGTATTTAAAAGATTATGTTTAAGGGTACCGATGACTAATAAATGTGATTCAGTTGAAAGTTGATATTTTCAGAAACAAGTGATTAAGGGAAGATAACCATTAATATGTTAACTATATTGAGATAATAATGATATTTTTATCGGATAGTATTGGTGATCTTGAAAATGATGTGTGATTTAGTAGATTATGTTATATCTGTTGGATTTTACTTCATTCTTGAAAATATGGAATAAATTTGATAATTTGATATTTTATTTAAAGAATAAGTAGAAAAATAATTGTTTGATGCATAGAAAATTTCATTAGGTTATTATGGTGATCAAGGTATTCATATATTTGGTAAGTGACATTAAGAGTTTAATTATGTTGTTTGAGGAATCTTATATTAAATTCATTATGGAAATTTATTGACCTTCCTTTAAAATTTTTTACTTTGAATTCAGTTACACATATTTTGAATTTTTCATAAGGTTAATAATTTATGAAATAGATTACATTGAACTTTTGGAGGTATTAATTATCTATGGAAAATAATTTATCATTATATAATGGGTGTTAACCATTATGGTCTTAGAAGATATCTAGAGAAATGGGAAATGACTTGTCGTTATTTTATAGATCTTATGATCTATTAAAAGTTAATTTTAGTGCTTTAGGAATAAAAAATTATTTTATTGATTTTCATTTCATGGAGTACAAGATGAATTTCAAATTTATCTGAGCAAAACAAATGGATTAAATTGTGTTTATGAAATATAAATATATCAATTAACTATATTTTTATATATTCTTAGATGCTAAAATAACATTAGAACTTTAGAAAAAGGATATTAAAAAAAATTATCATATTTATTGCATATCTGATGAATCAAATAAACTTTTATGTAATCATAAATTTAGGTTTTTTTGGTCCTTAACACCCATTTATCATTAAATTTCATTTGGCTAGTGATATATATCACTCCATATAATTATTTACTATTTTCTTCCATGTCTATATCTTCACTACCCAATAATATTATACTATTTCAAAAGATTGTATGTGTTATTCTAGATGAAATTCATACATACCTTCCTATATTATCAAGAGAAACTTTTATTAACCCTTTTGTTGATGTGGGTGTCCAATAAAGGTATTTTCCAATGTCATACCCTTGATTACCAGGGTCAAGATTTACTAATGAGGTCGAAATTTATTTAAGGGGAAGAGAATGTAACACCCTAATATTTTTAAAGATAAACATCAGGTTCGGTGTAATTTAGGACAAGAAAAAAATATTATAATTGAATATAAAAACATCATACTTTACGATATATTTGTTTTTTAGTAAATTCAATCTCTCCAATAGATTTTGATGTACACAACACCAGGTTTAAATGAAATGAGATACTCTATTAAAATATTATTTAAACATGATCCTTAAAACATAGCTACAAAATTATAGGGTATGAATAAGAACAACTAAATTACAAAAAATATATTCTCATTGGGTGTCTATTGATTAAACAATAAAATAAAAATCGGTCTGTATAAAAAGTAATGTTTTGTAAAAAACTATATTTTCTAAAAAGGTGATTTTGACGCGGTTTGGGCACAAAAAATAAATTCAATTTTTCCAAATTTTAGAAAAAATTAATTTTTTTTAAACATACTTGTCAAAATTTTATTTTTGAGTTTTTTTTCAATTTTCTAAAAAGGATAATTATTTATTAATCGTAAAAATATTAATTTTTATTTAAAAATGTTTTTTTATTTTAAGTATATAAAATTTTAAATTATATATTAAATTAATTTTAATGTAAAATAAGATAAATTATATTAAATTTTTACTAATTTAGATAATACTAATCCATTATATTTTGAATTATGATATAAAACATTTTTAAAATTTTTAATGGTTTTCTTTGGAAAAAACATTTTTTGGACATGTTTGCATGTTTTATTTTAAATTGAATTCTGTCAATTATATGAGATTAATTTTGAAAAATGGATTCCATTTATTGGATAATCATAACTAATATTATCTAATAATTTCAACTTAATTTTTCACCATAATGAGTAGTGAAATATTGGATATTAATTACCGCGGTTATGGTAAAAAAATAGATTTATGAGAGGTTAAACTAAAAATATAACGGATAAAATGAAATCAAAACCTGTAAAAAATCATTATATGGAACTGTTTAGTCTTTATCGACTCTATTAAATGGTAATTACCCATTTATGGGGCTTTTATTATAATACAAAATGGGCATAATTTATTTTCTTCCAAACTGCTTACTATGACATCTCCCCCGCTTATTAAAGGTCACCCACTCTACCATTCTCTTAACACTCCTAAATAACATTACTTCAACCAAGTCAAAACCAAATATCTTAATTAATCCCCACCCCCTAAACTCATATAGGCATTTTTTTGTTATAAATTTCTCTTAATAAGGCTTTAGTTATAAACGTAAAGAGCCACTCTAAAGAATACGTAAAATTAATGAATGTTTTTATTTATTTTATTTATTTTTGCACATCCATAAAATCATATTAAACTATGATAATATAATTATAAAAGGTCTAAAATATTTAATTATGTTTTATTATGTTAATGTAATAACCCAGATCTATCTCCACTTCTATCAAATGGGAAACGAAACTATCAATCATGTGTATAGTTGAAAACCCCCTCATGAACTGATGTAATTCATTTTCTATAACCACATTTCAAGGATTGATATAATGATGGATTTAACATTTATGTATGATATTCATGACATTTTTATAGATATATAATTTTTATATCACATATGCATTCTTACTTTTCTTTCTGTGGGTGTATGATAACGCCACTCGGGTGTACGGTAGACTGTCATCCTGTGAAGTGATGTGATTCATTCCTTTCTTATGATTTCTGTGTAAAATATTAAGGATAAATTTAATATATATATATATATATATATATATATATATATTTGTGTTTTTGTGTGATATTTATGACCTAAGAATACTTTTTAAAATATAATCTCACATCTAACTTCATACCTTCTAATCCATTTGAAAACAATAACATCTATCATGCATATGTGTGGACTACCGCCTCCACGTAGAGATGTGAATTTTTTTTTATTTTGTTTTACCTGGATGGTAATAGGTATGGATTTTATTAACATAAAATCTATATATAAATTAATAATTATTATATAAAGTTTAATCAGTATTTATTTTTCCTTTCATTCCATCCATTGAGAAAATGGTAACAGCATTCATATGTATGTACAGTCTACCATCTCCATGAATGGTGTAATCCATTTTATATCTCTAACTTTTATATATTAATATAGATCCATATATATTTAATGAACCCATTAGAACCTTAAATAAAGAATTTTACAAAGAATGGTTTATAAAAAGGTGGTAAAATACTATAGTTAAATAATATATGGTTTGAGATATATGATTATGTTTATTTAATATATTTATAATAAACCTACATTTATTATATATTAGGTTCTAACATGTATGAGTAAAATCATACTCGAGGAAAGGGTTTATCGTCTCACTTTTAGTTTTATGGGAAAAATTCCATATTAAACACCTATTCATTTGTATAATGTATATACTAACCCTTTTTATTTCTTATGTCAGTAAACTATTTCTCTTAATGGTATTAATCATTTCAATTGGATTAATTTCTTTCATGGGTCTTATGATTCAAAAATTACCAAAATGTTAAGGGTATATATCGCAATCTCATCATTACTGAGGATCATTTAATTTTAAGTATCCCTTATGTTATTTATTCGATATTTATTCTCTTATAATTATTAAATAATGTTTTCACATGATAATAATATTTTACTCTATTTGTAAAATCAAATTATTGAGAAAAATTATTTAAAAAAATCTGACTTTATTTCTCTCTTCGGTTGAAAATAATTTTTCTACCAAAATTTTGTTTTCTAAAAAGATTTTCGAAAATGTTATTAAAATTATCCAAAAATATTTTTTAAATATTGTTTTACCAATTTATAAATTTTTAAAAAAAAAAATTTAATGCAATATTTAAATCATTTTCCAAATAAGGTATTTGTATTTTACTAAAAAAATTAAAGGATTATTTTTTAATGTATATTTCATGTATGGAATTTTCCACTATCTTGAACACTAAATATTTAAAAGAATCATATATAATTTTAAATTTTTAATCCAAAAAATAATAATTTTCAAAAAAAAATTGGAGATTTTAGTTTTAAAAATATTTTCAATGTGGAAATAATATTTTTCTAAAAAATATTTTTAGTGCCATTTTTTGGGTATTTTTATTCATCAAAAAAGTCTACCATTAATTGTACGCATGTTACATTGGGGATATGTTTCATTTATATCATAATTATTATTTATTAATATGGTTTATGATCGGTTGATTGAGTAGATAAAATTTTATTACCATTCTTCATTTTACTCTGAATTGTTTATGATTATGTTTATTGATTAAGGAAATTATTTACATTATTTATATTATTATTTTAACATGATTTTTTATATTAATTCTGTTTCAACATTTCTTATAAAGAGTTATTTGGACTTATATAGTGATGGGTGGGGCCTTTTATAGTCCCTTTATTCATTGGTAGGTCTCATGAGAAAAAATTACTTTGGGTTTTTGGTTGAGGACTTGTTTATTTATCTAATATTTCATGGAATATGTCCTTTATACTGTCATTATGATGTAAAAAATTATGCATTTCATCATTATGAGATCAGTTATTGAAGTCCATGTGAGTATAAGATTTGTTAAAATATTTATAAATAAGTTTCAAGCTCATGTGATTATTTATATGTATTTATTTGAAAATGATTTATTCCTACCATATTACACTTCATGTTAAGTTGTTAATTAAAGAGAATGTGTTTTCATTTATTTACATTTCCATATTGTTTATGCTAATTAATTCATGATATATTTGATTGTGTAATTTCCCATAATGCATATCTAAGATCACCCTTTTCTTATGTATTATTTTCCCAAGGATACCAGGAAGTGTTTTTGGATTTTTATATTGGGTTATTCTAAGGGTAGATATGGTGTTTTCAAAGAAAACATGATATGTAATTTATGTTTCAAAATATAAGGTGAATTTCAAGTATTTATCTATTTTGAAAATACTAATAAACCATTAGTTCCATCCATATGTGATTCATTATATCTAATTATTATTTAACAAAGTAACTAAAAAATTTTATAAAAAAAATCAATCATCTTTATAACATTATTTAGAAACTTAGAAAAATTACAAGTGTGCCATGCATCCCACTTATAAAAGGACACCTTCTTTCCTCTTCTCTATAATATTTAAAATATTTTTTGTTTATCCAATACCTAACTAAATACCTTGCTTAATTTCCACCACATTACCTAGATCCCCATTTTAAATAATAAATGAATCCTATGAAAGATTTTAGTGCTAACCTAAGGAGGTTGTCCGAAGAATATATATCATGCTTAACCAGACATTTATATTTTATTTCTGATTTAACCTCTTTCAAATATTAATAATTTATGATAATATTATAACAAAAATATCTACAATTCACTAATAAGTTATTATGTTAATTTCATAACATAAATAAATATTCTCCCAAATAAAATGGGAAATGAAATCGCCATTCATGTGTACGGCGTACTACCGCCAAGCAGACCGATGTAATTTTTTTTCATCATTTCCCCTCATATATTGTTATAATGATGTATTTAAAGTATATATGTGAAATTTGTAATATAATTATTCTTATTTAATTATTATATCAGATATAAATTATTAAATTTAAATCTCTGGGGGTGTGATAACATCGCTCATGTCTATGATGAACTATCGCTTCGTGAAGCGATGGAATTTATTTTTTCACTAATGATTTTCATGGAAAGTAATAAAGATAAATTTAATGAATATATATTATATATATGAAATAATTACTATATTAATGATATATTTTTCATTATTATAAAATAATATATCATTTTCTTACCTTTCCACTCATGAAAAAATGATAACATTGTTCATGCAAATGTGTGGAATACCACCTCCATGAAATTATGTGATTCTTTTTTCATCACCACATCACATGTATGATATATATAAGTTTATTTATAGAAATAATTTTCATTATAAGATATTATGATCATTATGGAAATATAAAACCTACATACCTTCTTTCTATAATGATTCTTTAAAAAAGCAAACATTACCTATGCGTACGTATGGTCTATCATCTCCATAATTATACTATAGTCCATTTTTAACCAAAATTCACGATTATTATTAAAATTACAATTCATTTATAAAAATGAAAATTATTTCATTATTATTATTCTAGGAGTTGATGAAAAAATGACTTATTTTAGGATAGTCAACATACTAAATACATTTTATATATATAATCCCAATATCATCAAAACAACCATAGTGAACTTAAATGATTAAATAATTGTGCATATCCTGGTAAGAGACAAATTAAAAACTAATAACAAACATGAAAAAGGATATTGAGAAACTAGATAGTTAACATAATTTTATTATTTGAGATGATAATGAGCATACGAGATAAGTTAGGCATAGGTAAGGGTTATTTCTTTAAAAATCATCATTTAATGTTTTCCTTCCAACTAGTTTTCTTTCATGTCTATGTTTTTTTAAAAACATTTTTTTGAATATAATTATATGGACATGAATGTTTTATGATTTACATTTTATTATTTTTTTAATGGTTTTAAAAAACAAATATTTTTACTAAGTGATTTACTTTCTTTATAAAAATAAAAATGAATGGTTTATTTTAACATATTCAATGATAAAAAAATTTCTTCCATAATGGCCATTATTTGTAGGTTAGATTACTTTAAAAGGATTCGGTTTTTTTCAAAAAAGACTACTCTTTCTCTTTTTCTAGGTATTTTGGTATTGAAAATGGGTTTTCAAAACATTATTTTGATGTCTAAAAGACTTTATTGTATGAAAATAAATGATTTTTTAAAGTTTTTTATGGTGAAAATGAAATATTTCATGTTTTATGATAATATTATAGTTCTTGTTAATTTCTTTTGATAATGGGTGGTTTTGTGATAAATCAAATATTTGTGGTTTAATTCTTATTCTATAATGGGTGATTGTGTTATTAACCAATGATCGGTGGTTCAATTATAAACCAAGAATGGCTTGGTCTATGATACCCCTCCACTACACTGGGTTATCTAGTGAATTATTTAAGTCGACCATTATAATTATTATATTTGTAAGAGTCGTATAAATGATGATGTCTTAATTTAACTATATTATTTATCTATTCTTTTTTAATTAGTTTAAAAGAAATTTTTTGAGAAAAATGGGTGTGTGATATCGTGGGAAAATAATTTATTGTATTATCTCAATGAACAATGAAATAATGGTAAAAATGTCTTGATTTTTCATCTTTTTTTACTTGAATAATGGATTTATTATTTTTATATCTCTTACAAGGTTTTTTTGTTCAACCCATGTTTCTAGAATATTTTTTCACATGTTTTATGGATGGTTAAGGGAAAATAAGAACTCAAGTAGAAATTTGGGAAGATTTCTCATGAAATTAAAACATTTTTTAATTTAAAAGTTTTTTATTGTTGGTAAAAATGGGTACTAATTGTAATTTTATCATATTTAATATATTTGTTTTATGTATTAGTTATGAAATAATTATAAAAAACTCTAAACCTAAAAGATTATTTAGAATAAAATAAAGGGATTTAGGTCTAATCACACTAGAATATATAAATCTTAAGATCGGGTCCTTATATAATGTTTATGATTATTTATTAAAAGTTTTAGATTAATATAGATATGTAATAAAATTAAAACCATGATATGTTTTTATTATACATGATATAGTTTCTGATCAAGTAAAAAACATCCAAGTAAAGGTCACTACATTATGATTCAGTGTATAATAGTGAAAAAAATATAAGATAACACTCTTCTTGGTTGATTATTCAATATAATATATCATAAAAACATTATAATATAATATGATAAAATTAAAAGGATTTTTAACATACAAATAAACTGCTTAAACATTAAAATTTTAAATACAATGATGATTTAAATTTTATAAAGAGTTGTAACCATATTAAATGTTTATGAAGTTTTTAAGGTTTTACTATAGAAGAAGAGTATAAATTCTTCATAAACATATCATAATCAGATGTTAGAAATTAAAATGTGAACATATGATTTTCTCCCATAAGAACAAAAAATAATCAGAAGTGATAATTTTTTATCTGATTTGAGTAAGGGAAAAAAGAATGCAGTGGAAAATAAAACTAAAAAATGTTAAACTATATGACTGATATGCAAAAAAAAAAGTCATTCATAAAATAATTACATCGTAAAAACAATGAATGGATTTAAGGATTAAAATATGTATACTCCATTAAAACATTTATAAAAGGATATGCATTTCCTATAAATGGAACCCTTCACTTTTATCCCAAAGAAGAAATAGGATTGATAAACTAAACCAATGTATCAATGTTTCACACCAGGAAATTATTATATCTATCCTTGATAATAAGATATTGGTTTTTACTATTATTTCCATAAAAAAATTGGTATTAAGAATCCCTATCACTGATCTCCTCTTTGGTCAGTATGGTCGGTAGAGAAAATTCCAAAATTGGACTTTATGGAACATCTACACTCATAAGATATAGCTTTGCGGCCCTGTAAAATATTTTATCATGCATTATCAAAGTAAATAATTTTAGAAAAAGGATCATAGATTTTACAATGATTCCCCACACTATCATAAGATCTTTGAAATAAAACTATGAAAATTTAAATTAAATCCCACAAAGAAAGGATATGATTCTCAAGAACATAATTAAATATTTCCAACCTATTATAATTATTAAATCCCTAAAATATTGATCTAATTTTTATATTATGATATAAAAACTCCATAATGATATTTCTGTAAATCTAAAAAAAATTAAAATAAATACTATATTTTAATGGATGAATTCAGTGTGACTACAAGATTCTTCAGAATATAGATAGATCAATCAGTTCAACGGAAATTAAATAATTAGAAGTTATAATCTAAAAAACCAATAAAAACCAAAATCATTAAGTCGGTTTAAATTCAAATTATTATGTATTGTGATTCTATAAAAAAATCATATAGAAGATTCATTTTAATCAAAAATATTAATATTTTAGATAATCTCAAAGCACAAAAAAAATTTATATTTGAATAAAAGTTATAAATAAAAAAATATAATAACTTCTAATGAAAATTATTATGAGATTATCATCTACAAGACTATTATTATTAAACCTCTCCAATAAACCCCCTTTAATTATTCATAACTCAACTCAATAAAAATTTCATTATAGAAACATACTCATCTCAAATCAATATAAAACATACTCAAAGGAAAAAAAATTACTCTTCCTGAATTTCTCCCACTTTTTTATTTTCAAAAATAAAAAACAGAATAATAAAAAAAATATTAAAAATTAAAAAAGTATGTTAAAAATGAGAATGTAAAATAATTAAGTAGAAATATACCAATAAGTTCTACATATTTTTCTAAACTTTTATATTTTAATGAATATTTAATATTAAACTAATCATCTTTAACTTCTCATTTCTACCCATTCCATTCACTTCTCCCCCTTACTAAATCATCAAGGGAAAATACCACTCTCCCTAATTGGGGTAAATGAATAGATAAAACGAGATTAAATGACAATAATGAACTGATGATGATATTATAATGAATGAACCTCCTAGATGTTATCTTCAGATGCATTAGGATGACATTATTTTTTTAAATATGGCTTTAGAAGATGTTTTAAATGATTTATCATATCTTTTTTAGAGTAAATTTGAATAAGTAAATGCTTAAATACAAGGATAAAAAAAATCTCAATTTCCTAAGATTTAATTAGATTGGGGAACAAAATCTATCAAATTAATAAATCATATATAATAGTAAAAAAAATTAAATAGGATTATTCAAACACAAGATATATCTCAAAGATATTTACGAGTAAACTCAAAGATATGTAAAATTAAATTCAACATAGTGAGTATATGTAAAAGTTAATAAAATAAAATATCGGTGTAGATATTAATATGTAATCATCACATAAGTGTGAAAACAAGTAAATGACAATATTCATAAGTAAGATAACATTAAATACAATAAAAATATAAATTTATATGGGTGTAGTTCCAAAATATATTTATGTAACATATGATAAATAAAATTCATTGGAATTTTGGACAATATAAATTAACCAAAAAAACAATAACACGGTTTAAAAAACTGGAATCCCCCTTTCTTGAGTTGTTTTGTAATTTTAATATATAGTGAAACAAGTAGTGGAAAGGGATCGCATAACACGAATCATATCCAAATGCATTTTAATATATTCAGATCTATCAGAATTGAAAGTGTGTGCTCTAAAAGGATGTGTTGTATTATATCAATGTGTTCTGCTAGTGAATTATGGGATGTCCTCATAGAAAAATAAATATAACATGTTCTGTAAAAAGTAAACCTAATTTTGGTGACATGCATTATAAAATCATTGATTGCGTACTGAGTCCATAATAATTGAGTGAAACAACATTCCACTATCAAATATTTGTATTCAACAGCAGAATGTGATACTGAATATTTCATCTTATTGGACAAAGAGACTATGTATTAAACAAAAATATTATATATTATATATGTAATCCTCTGATGTATTCTATAACCACCAAATTATATATTTGAATAACTATTAAGAGTAAATGTTTATCTATAAGAATAAAACAACCCATGTTCTAAAGTCTCATTAATTTAATAGAATGAACATTTAACAACTTTAATTTGTGATTAATTTGTATTTTCTTGGAACCTCACAAATAATCATAGAGATTAAATTATTTTTTTCTACTATCCATTAATTATTGTGATCTTTTTATCATCCCTCTAAAAATGTTATGACCTAGCATTTTCTCTAATTCATCACGATCAAGTTTTCAAGAGGTGCATACCAGGGTACTGATTCTTGAATCATTATCAAAAAATGATAATGTAAATATATAATGTATTAATAATGTATTAAGATAACTTCTTCAGTCTTTGAGTGATTTGGAATCCTATAATTTACTTATGTTAACCCATTAAACTCATCTAAAATTCACCTTGTATAAGTGCTAAAAAATATACAAATACATTTTTAGGGGTTGATCCAAAAATAAAATAATTCAAATATATTATTACAAGGATTATGTTATTCAAATCACTTTTTATTGAAAGAGTGGAACCTAATATTCCATTAAAAAATTCATTTTCAATTAAAAATATTTGTAATATGTCATAACATTGTTATTTTTATTATTTAAGTTCATATATCTCTTTGGTATGTATAAAAACATGTATTAGAAAAATTATATCATCAAAACCGTAAGGTTTCCCAATATAAACTTCATCCTAAACAACACCATTGAAAAGTATCTCTTTACATTAATTAGAAATATTGTAAAGTTCAGGTGAGTTGTGAAGGATAGTAGAATTTAAATGGATTCTTGTAAAGTGATTTGATAAATGCGTCTCTATATTCTATTACATATTCCTAATTATAACCCTTAGATACTGGTGTGGAATTATTTTTGAACAATTGTTTTAATTCCCATAACGCTAATTTTGGAGGATGCTCTTGACTCGTATAATCAAAAGAAATGTCACTTGATCAAGTTCAGAACCTTATTACATTTTTTTATAACCCCCACCCCACCAATACTCATCTTGGGCTAGTAGTGACAATGTTTATCTCTCCTCAATCCCACATATAATAGGCCACGGCTTTGTGACTAACACTGAAGGTACATAATACTTATATATGGGAGGCATTTCCCTCAATAAATATTAGAAAATGATAAATAATCCCCTAATAAACTCTATAACATAAATAAATAACCATCCCAATTAATGTATTGGTATACGAGATGAAATAAATGAAAACATAATGTACAATACCTAGGAAGAGACCAAGAACTCTAGTAACTCCAGAAAAAAACTATAAGATAGTAACACCCATCCTAACAACCAACTACCTTCGAAAAGTTTATATATATATGGTTGAACATATAGATATACTCAGTATGTATATTGTTCAAACCTTTCATGAAAATTTGGAAGAATAAAACTAAATCCCAAGTGAATAAATAAAGAAACCAACTCCTCACCTAAATTGGTAATCTATATTTTTAACCTCACCAAGGCCAACTCACCAAGTATCTCACAAGAGTAAGTGTAATAATAATTAAACATGAATATAATAAGTTTACATTTTATCCACTATCACAATCTAGTCACTCTAAGTCCCAATGGCTTATTTACTCATTCTATGGTCCCCTAAATAAGTCATACTACATATCAGTGCAACTCATCACAACCACAACATCATTATAACATTCCCATAATCACGTAGTAATTCCAAGATCAATCACAATACTATGTGAATATTAATTATATATTAATTCATTACAACTAGTATATAAATAAATGTGTATCAACCCCAAGTCATTATATCCTAATAAAAGTATATTTTATATCCTTAAGCCACCACATCATGTATATACCTTCAGTAAAAATATGGATTCATTACAGCTCTTATGATCACATACACTATAAAATTAATCCAATATATCCTGTATGTGTTTATATACATAGTATACATTTGTATGAGTAAGAATGGTAGGGTAGGTAGTAATCTATATATATCTATTACAAACTAGATGTTTAGAAGACACTCGGAACCTAGAGACAGCATGGGTTTTGTCGTCTAATCCGACTTGGGAGGTGGATTATGTGAAAATAATAAAACATGTTGATAGTATAACATACAAAAAATCTAAATGACACTATTCTACCTCATACTAAATATATAGGAAATGACCCTCATGACATCCAAGCTTTCATCACTTCGACTTGAAAGCTGATTTTGTTCTAAGAACAGAATAACCAATGTTTATCTGTAACCAAAAATATATAGTAATTAGAAACTACCATTCATTTATATAACCCATAAAAATTTATTCTTTAATAATTTTATAATTACTAGAAAAAATGGTTTTTTATTCAACCATTCAATTCCTTATTTCCATACCATTCTATTTAATCATTTACCGTAACCAATCTGTGGTTCCCATTTTATATATTTCTACCATCTTCAATGCCCTATTCCCGTGATTTAATTTATAATAAATTATCATTAAATAATACTTTGTATTCTATGAATAAACTAAACATATCTAAAGGAAGATATATATCTAAATTATTAAAGAAAATGAATCAAGAAAAATATGATCACAATAATAAAGAGCATGAAATTCTTCCCTCAGTCTAGGACACCACTCCAAAACAAACTTCCTAGTGTCATACTCAATTAATTTCAACATAAAAAGTAGAAAAAAATAGTTAATAACTGCTCCTAACTTGTACCATTCATCTCACCATCATGAATAACAATCCAGTAAATTTTCATGGGAAATCCTCCTACCCCTCACCAAACAATCCAACCACACCAGTGTAATAACATGGCCTAGATTCCCCAAACAACACCCAAAAATAGATTCTAGATGACCTCATGATATATTCCACATACTTTATGGGCTCTCACAAGTATATAGGGCTTAAAACATTCATGTGGATACTATCTTCTCTAAAAGGAGTCTTGGGGTCATACCAAAATGTACCAAAAATTCAACATGAACCATCTATATAATGAATACCCTCAAAAATACATGTAGATATAAAAGGGTTCCAAAAGGGGACCCACAGTATAGAATATAAAGGAATAAAATTATATACATGATTCATCAAAACATAACAAATCACATAATCATATATAAATATAACAATGGCCCATGGGCTAGTAAATGTTGAAAAACACAAAATAAACTCCACAAGACTCCATTCTGTCTCACATAATAATCCTATAAAATCCACATCCTCCATGACCTACTAACTAAACCATGTTTTCAACTCCAATCAATACATATTCTATGAGATAAATAGAAAAGTATACCCACATACATTGAAACTAATATCTTGTACGCAAGTAGGGTTGAGTACAATGACCAAATAGGAATCCCCAATGCCTAAATAGTATACATTGATGTTGTTATCAATATAATGTGAATATAATACAAATATAAGGACTTAATTTTTTCCCATGAAACACATCCATCCAAAAAACATTACCCACTTCACACTTATAAGAAAATATTTTAGGTTGTTGTTTGAGAACTAGTCCATTGTAAAACCTTACCATACCTACATCAGCTCCTTGATAAAAGGATGAGAGTTGGCTCATATGATAACCAAAAACATACATAAAGATTCTAGGTTGGTTTTTTTACCAATCCTAACCTATAATAAATTATTTAGTGTAAATTATCATGTCGAATCCTCAATACTATATGAGATATAGGGTAAAGTTCCCTCAAGTCTCAAACCATCCCTTCTCAATCAAGGGAGTTCAAAAACTAATAATATTGATTATACCTTCTCCCTTAATTAATTATACAAAATAGGTACCCATTATATACCTTATCACTAAAGATATGGTGCACTCCTTTCTCTAGACACACAAAATAACTCATGATTGGCCACCAAATTACTACTATGACCATTCCTTTTCACTCCAGGTCAGAAGAAAGTCCTTCCTCAAGACACACGTTATAACTTATGGTTTCCCTAGACATCACCCTTATATTATACCCCAAAAAACCTATGGAATTTGTATTATTTATTTATAAAATAATGTTAGTTTAGGAATAGGGATCTCCGTCACTGAAAACATGCTCTATCTAATAACACAAGAAAATAATCAATAAATCCATGAAAGAAAAATAAAGCTTGAAACCAAACTCATAAGATCACCAAATCATCACAAGGGAGATATTTTCTTAGGAACTAGGCCCAAAAATATCATCATCCATCCATTTTTATCGGATAGACTACCCAAAATTCATTGATAATACCCACAATACATATCGATCCCTGAAACATTAGTATCCCACAATACAAGCATCTAATGGTTTAATTAAAACCCATATCTTACCTCTAGTGGTCAACCATGTCTCCTCAACATATCCTATGATTTTATACCAAATTCTAAAAAGAATTAGCCAATTCATGTAGTCATACATCAACCTGCACTAAAACAATCTATAGGAATTCCCAAAAAAAAACAGGACATCAAAGCAACCACACTAAGAAAATAGAGTGTTTCCATCATAATGTCTATGGGAAAAAACCAATTTCAAAAAAATAATACAAATTTTCTTTAAAACATGATTCAATTCACCTTTTTCAAACTATTTATAAAATAAATCACATGTGGTTTTAAATATACAAGACCCTTAACTGAAATCGAAACAAAACACTATTTAAGAAAAATAACTTTTGTTTTAAAATATAGTCCCAAAAAATGTTTCTAAAATCACCACTTTTCATATGACATTACCATTCCAATCAAACCCATTTTTTCAAAAATAAAAATAAATATATTTTATTTTCAAATGATACTCAATAAACTAGACAATGATAAATATGTACACTAAAACTCATTCGATAAAGGTTCCACTATCAAAACAATTAACAATCTAAGTGGTCCATGTGGACTATTAGGTTGATTTAATCCTATTCTAATATATGTCAAAACTTCACACAAGGCATGGATAATTTTTAAAATGATTTTAATGATATCATATGGATATAAAACCATGAAAATAAAAAGTTACATAGTAAGGTTTATTCTACGGTCAATAAGGAGTAGTCCACTTCCAACCCACACCCAGACCTATGCCACAAAAAATCCTCATATTAAGCACATAAATCAATGCCTAATTTCACCTAAAATCTTTATTAACCCTAAATAAAATAATCAAGAAACATAAATAAAGATAATATGTATATGATGGGATAAATATCCCCTTTTAAAACCTCTTTTAAAAGATACACATAAAAGGACCATCAAGATGGGTGTTCTCACAATGCTCGGGTGAAATCTTCTCTCAGAAAACCAAATTAGTGAACCAATAAAATTAAAATAATGGGAGGAATTACAAGGAAAATAAGATGACATATATTAACAATTATCTACAAGATGAACCTCTCCTATACCATATATCATTAAGAGGAGATAATTAGGACAAGGGGAAGGGGATCATGGGATCCCCCTCTACTCGCATGACCCAAAATAAAGAAATATAAAATTGGTTTCCCATTTTGATTTCCCAAAAAACCATCCAAAATATCTTAAAAAATATCTCCAGTCTGGTATGTGGTATAATAATGGGATTCATGGTGTTAAATATCTCCTAGAAGAGGCTAATCCCAACAGATAGACCTAATAGATTTCTAAATCATCTAAGTCCCGTCATACTAACTATATGACAAAAAACAACATGAGTCCCATGTTTATCAAGTGTTGCCTCTTAATATTTCAAAAAACTGATGCAAAATCCACATATACATACTCTTATATCAAGGGACCAGCCATGGTTCCACCTCTAGGGATATGGAGTTACTACCACTCAAGAAAAGGGTCTATCCCTCGGTAAGCAACCATCACAGGGTGAACCTTCTAGGTCATAGTGTGACTTTTTCTATAAAAGAATTAAAACCACAAATGATCATAAAATATATATGAATTTTATTAAAACAATACACGGCTCCTAAAACATCTTAATAATCAATTAAAATATAATCAAACCTCTCGCTCCTCAACCGAAATCCAAAAATTTAAATTCTTCATAATTCTCATTGACATGTAATGATATGAGTAGTTAAAATATCCCCACTATAATGATCATCACACTAATGAATACATGAATACACTACAACAAAATATCTTAACCTTAATTAGTCATAAATATATTTTCTAAAATGATAATTTTTATCCTTAAAATCCCAACTCGCTTCCACTACATGACTCTCAAAAACCTAGTTCAATCTTCACAAAAAATAGATCCATATTCTCAAAGAATCCCACATCTTTTTATGACCACAAACATATAATTACTATTGTTTTACTTCAAGTGTTCCTTAATTTCCTTCAATGTAGTTTCTTCCAAATCATATATAATTCCAGAAAACAACACCAGTTGGTTCTTCTCTAGAAAACATTCACTGAAAACTCTCGGAAGCACCCACCGATGTGTTATCACTTTGCTCAATCCTAACAAATTAAATCTTTAAGTAAATTTAAAACAATACAAAGACTCATACTGAATTCCTACCTATCCACTCTATATAATTCCATGGTTTGATACTTGATCAACTAAATCTTTTACATAATCCACCAATTAGTAACGAACCATATCCAATTCAACTCACCCTTGGATTCCGCCATATCCTTAGCCTCAAAAAATTTTGGTTCATACATATATAACTCATTTTATTCTCCTTAAAATAGTTGTATCTTTATCCCGACCACACACCCAATTTTTCTTGATATCCAATTCCCATGTATTGTACATTACTAAGTGTAACGACTTGATGTGACAACTCCACTAAAACCTGATAGCCAATAAAAAAATTTATAAAACACAAATATGTTGGGAAGAAAAAATAATTGATACTTAAACTCCAAATAATTAACAACTGATTCATCATGTGGTTTATATTTCACCCCACCATAAGACTCTACTCAAAATGCTTGATTTTATCTAATGTTGATCCCCAACTTAGGAGTAACCAACTAAAACTGAAACCAATGGGTTGATCTCATAAACCTAAAAGACTATTATATTTATTATCAAAACTAACATCAAATATATATCCTACAGGAATGGATCATATGGATCTCCCAATAAATCCTATGAACAATAGCTAAATTTATAATTCCAACATTAGGGAACCCCCATTCTATGTCTCTAAAAAAATTTCAAATACAATCTAAACATGCATCATTTTCTTTATACAACATTTAAATATACCAAGACCCAAACATCTAAAATCATTTAGTTAACTAGGTATAATAATATATACAACCAGGGCACAAAATTCTTGTATCTTGGTCACTTTCATACAAATCACAAAAATCCATGCAATCATATTTACACAAGTTCCAATCTATTATCTTAAAAGAAACTAAATTCATTTTACACATACTAAAACTCATTAAATATTAATAAACACCCCATTGAATCTCCGAGTTTCTAAAAAATTCAAAAATTTATAAAATTATCATCCTAGTTGGACTTTCTTCCAAAAAATAATTATTTTAAAAAAATGCTATGAAATCCACTTCCCAAAAAGTTTTCCTTAGATTTTATCAAAACTATAAAATACCAACCCATTTAAAAATAGATGTCTTTATAATAAATTTTAATTAAAACCTATATACAAAATTTCTATATCAATGCCTCATTCCAATATATGAGTTTTTCATTTAAAAAACATGGTTTTTAATAAAAATCAACCACCCTAAAAACCATTTTCCTATAGAGAAAAACAATCCCAATCACAATTAGTCGAGAAATATACTCAAATCTATGTTAATATAGTAAAACAATAAAATATATTCTATAAAATATCTATTATAGTATATGTTTTTTCAATTAATATCATATTTCAGTGAAATGATTTTTCAAACAACATTTCCAATAGGTTCATGTGTCATACCCAAATTAGGTCATTATCATGATACATAAACAAGGTCACTCACTTTAGGTCAAGACTTTTGAATCATCCCAATTTTCAACCATATAAAATTTGGTTTATTTATCCAATTCAATATATCATTCATTCTAGAGTACTCATTCCTAAAACTATACATCCACTAGAAACCTCATTTTCAACAAAATCTATATTGGCCATGAATTACACAGGTCTTCCTCCAAAGTCACAACAACCTAAATTAATGTCTAACCAACATTATCCCATTCCAAAAAAAAGGCTACTATACCATTTTTTAAGTCCCCAACCTACACTATCTGAATGGAATCCAAACGGGGACATTTTATGAACTTAGGAAAACCTCCTCATGTGAAAGTGTATTTTGGCTAGTGGGGAGTGCGTAAATAGTCATTATGAAGGATATTCCCTCTAGAAAATTATTATTATATTTCTTGAATCAACATAAAATTAATCATGACCCATTTGTATAATGGACATATCTAGAAATACCTGTTGACATAAAAGGGATCCATGTAGGCCCCCATAGTTCATAAAAAAATGTAATAAACCATTATACATAATGCATAAACATTATATAAAATGTAATAATATATATGTATATATATAAATGGAACACATGTCATTTGATGTTGAAAAATAACCAAAATAAACTACACTAGACTCGAACCCAACTCACATAAACATATTATCAAACCCTCATCTTACCCATCCAACTAATTGAACCATATTTCCAAATCTATGTAATATATGTTATTTAAGAGAGAACATAAGGGTATACCCTTATATATCAAAAACCCATATTTTTTATATGGGTAAGGGGTTCACCCAATGACCTAATAGAAATCCTTAATTCCTAAAAAATTATCAATGATGATGTGATAATGTTGGTTTGTATTCAAAACATATATGAAGACTATAGTAGTTATCATGCTACACACCAACCTAGAAAACATAACACATAATGCACATATAATAATATATACCAGGTGGATATATGATAACAAATACACTATGAAACCTGACTATAGCTATTGTTTATCCTTACAAAAAAGAAGATATTCACCACATAACATAACTTGATCAATAGCCAAGGACACCAAGTAGGGTTTTATACTATGAACGACCCATATTACAAGATGTTGGGTGAGGTGTTATGCAGAATATTGACCACTACCAGAGATTTAGGTTAGGGTATCCTCATGTCTAGAACCATCCCATACCTTTCAAGGGAGGTCACATTAAAAGAATTAGGTTTTACCTTCACACACAAGGGATGGAACAAAAGAATTAAAATGTCCATATATAGTAACTTGACCTTTATGTGTAGTTTCCTCACCCATGAAATTATAAATACCATTCAGGCACCTTATAAATGAGAATGAATGTTTTAAAAATTAATAATTAAGTGTTAGTATTTTGTGAGTAATAAATATTTAATTAAAATTTTAAATTAATAAATTTATTTAAAATAATATTCCTTTTTATAATATATATTCGAAAATAATTATTTTTTAATATTATTTTAGGATAATTTTATGGGACCTCAGTTAACTTTTGAAATTATTATAAAATCAATTTTATATTTAAAATATGTATTTTTCAAGTAAATAATGATTTTAGTTAAAAATTAAATATCACATATTTAGAACATAATTTTGATAAAATGGAGTCCATTTTTTTAATTTTATATGTTTCAAAATGGGTAGGGTTAATTTTTTGTATTTTTCTGAAATACTTGAATTTTTGTGAAGAGTGAAATTCGATAATTTATGAAATATGCTAAATAAATGAATTTATGCATCATGATTGAGTAATGGATGATGTAAATTGAAATTAGTTCTAAATAACATGAACTTATTTCTATTTTTTCATAATAACCAACAATAATTCTTATCTAAACAAAAATAATAAAGTAGTGAATACTATATTCAAAAATCACCCCTCTCCTTCACTTTAAAAACCACCCTCACTCCCTCTTTTCCTCACACCTCTAATCATTGAAGAATATAAAATTTATACCCAAATACTCTTCCCTATTGACTCCCCATATCCAATATCTCTTGTTCTTTCCAAAAGACACAATCCTTTTCCCTTAAAAAAATTCTCAAGGAGGTGTATTCAAGAGATAAATCTACTTCTATTTTCGTTTAATTTCATTTCATATTACTTCCTTTTATTATTCTCTCATCAACTCCTATGACCAAATCATAATGATAAATCCAGTATCACATATAAATTGGAATTATATAGTGTTAATTTAAGAACCAACACCAATATACTTACTCTCACTCTCTTTTATTTTAAAAATGAACCCATTGTCTCAAAGATGCTAATTTAAAACCTTCATGGATGATGAACTTTCATTCTTCAATTTATTCCTCAAGACTGGTCATGAAACCATTTTTATGGTATAAAAGGACTATAAAAATTGCATTATACCCTATTCAATTATTTTTTAACAAAAATATGTACATTATACTAAATAATAGAACAAAACTAGTTCGTTGTGATCGAAAAACAGTCGTGAGAATCTAAAGGATTATCTCCAAATGACATATCTAATTATTCATCCTTAAACCATATAACCAAATGATATATATAACCATTTAAAATTATTTATATTAATTAAAAATATATATATTCATTCCTATTTAATTATATCCATTCTACATGAACTTCTATACTCATATACAAGTATCATGATCATGAAAACAAAGGAAAAAAATCCCTCAAACGATAAATTTGTATCCTATAACTCATCCCAAAGTCCATAAATAAACATAATAAAATTATGTTAAATAAATTATATGTATATTTAGTTCTTAATTAATTATTTAATTGATTAAATTTTAGTATCTATGATGTTTAGTTCAAGTGAATAACATGTTTGGGAAAAAGGTAAGGGATTTCTCATCTCACTTTTATTTCCATGAGATTTCTATTATTCACCACTTATTTCTTGTATCTGGTGTATGTATACTGAAATTTTATATATAATATCATAAATATATTTAAATTCACAGTATTAAATGATTCATTTTATTATTTTTACTTTTTTTACATATGATTTAGTTGATTACTAAGTAGTAAGGGGTTTCTCATCTCAGTTTATTTCCATGATATTTCCATTATTTACCACTTATTTCGTGTATTTGGTGTATGTATACAAAAAATTTGATATATAATATAATGAATCAATTTATAATTATTTTATAAAATTATTCATTGGCTATTTTTTAATTTTTGGACATACGATTCAATTTATTACAAAGTAGAAAGGGGTTTTGCATCCCACTTTAATTTCCATGAGATTTCCATTATTCTCCACTTATTTATTGTATGAGGTGAATTTTTAATTAAATTAGATATATAATATCATGAATCTATTTATCCCCATTTTATTAAATTAATCATTGTATTGTTTTAAATTTTTGTACATACAATTAAATTGATTTTTAATTAGTAAGGGTTTTCTCCTCACACTTCTGTTTTTATGATATATTCCTTATTCACCATCATTTCTTGTGTATAGTGTAAGTATAACTCACATTGATTTAAAATATCATGACTATTTTTATTTTCATGGCATTCAATTTATAAGTTTTAGATTATTAATTTTTAGGAATATGTTTCCATAGATTACAACCTAGTAAGGGATTCCACCCAAACCTTCATTTTTCCATTGGGTTATTCTTTCACAATCCAGAACCCAATGTGATATTTATTTATTTATCTGTAATTATTCTATATTCTGTTTATATGTTCCAAAATCATATATTTAGATCATTTTATCTTTTGTTTAATTTATTTTTATTTTTTTAAATGGTTCCCTTCTCAATTCTTCATGATAAACAATCCCAATTCAAGGGAACTTCTAAAATTCTTCATCATTTTCAACTTCACTATATAATCTATTTTAAGAAATAATTATTTTTCTAAAATCATAAATTTTATCATGAAAATATGTAATTTTTAATTTATTCTTTTTTTAAAACAAACATGGATTTATACTTTAAAATCTGTTTAATATTTTATTTAAACCAAACTAAAATATTTTATTTCTAAAGTTTCTTAGAAACAATTTTTATATGATTTAACTTCATGGGGATACAATTTATTCCTATAATATAATAAAAATGTACACCCCTTTTATTTTCTTTGATATACATGTTTAAAGTCTTATTTTAGGATAAATAAAAATTATTTTCAAAAATAACTCTTCTTTCTAATGTAATAAGTCTTTTTCTAATCTCAATCTAACTTTTAGGAGATATATGCCCTGTTCACAACTTATTAAATTCAAGTGGTGTATGTAATTTCCTTTGATATATCATATCAATGGTATCCTTATTCTTCTAATATTATTAGGGGTTATTATATGAATGTTTCAAAGTGGTATGGGCCACTTTGGAATGTTTAAAGATTATTTCCTCATGAATTTTCCAATGGTCTCATTTAAAAGTATATGCATCTATTTCAAAATAATGTTTTTCTAATATTGTACATCACTGAGGTCAATATGATATGATATTATATAACATATTTTTTAGGGTTTAATAATCATTTTGACTATGGATGTGCTAATTTGATACCATTCATGGGTTGTAGTTAAAGTATTCACATTTTGTACCATATATTTTCAATATGAATGTTTATGTTGTTTATGTTTCACAAATTTTATAAGAAGAATGTACTGGACTTATTATATGATGGGTGGGGAATAATATATCCCCTAGATGCATCGGTAGGTCTTATGAGACAAACTAGTTTGGGTTTCTACCAGTTTATGTATGGTCTTGACACGAGGCTTTGACAGAATGATTATGACGTCCAACATTATGAATTACCTCGTTATAAAACTAGATATTTATATTCCATGTTATAGTTATACTAGTAGAATATAAATGGATATTTTTTCTGATATTATTAAATAAGTTTTTAATCCTTCTATATTATGCTGATATTTATTTTCAAAGGTATGTTTTTTAGTTATTCATCATGCCAAGTGTTTATATTTATGATTACTTATTCTGTATTATTTAACCTTTATGAGCATCTAAGATCACACCATTCTTTTGTTTTATGTTTCCCTGTAATGAAAATAATTGTATTATGAATGACGTTAAGTGTTAATTTCCAAGTTACAAGAGTTACTAATGGATTTGCAATGTTGTATTTCATTTCAAGTTGAAATGTTGTACTTATGTATGTATCTCGATTTCCAAAACTACTAAACTAATTGGACCTTTAGAATATAACTATATTTTAATCATGATAATGTAATAGAGTATGAATAATATTCAGGATAATGGGTTTCGGTTGTTATGGAAATAAAATTTATTATGGATGTTGGTGTAAACCTGAGAAGTTTACCCGAAAAAGATGTTATGTTCTTCAATGATCATTTTTGAATTATTTCGTCTTGCACCTCCTCATATTATTATTAAAAAATTATGATATGCTATACATAGTATCTTACATATAGATAAATTATTTTATAAAAATTTAATTACTAAAACCATCCCAACTTCCATAAAATGGGTTATGAAATCATCTTTTGTATGAATGGCGAACTACCGCCTCGTGAACTGATATCATTAATGTTTCCATTACAATCTATACCAATTGGGTAGGATGATAGATATAAATTAAATATATTATATTTAGAATATAATTATACCTATTGAGTCAGTATATCATATATAATATTTTCTTTCCCTAATGTAGGGGATATGATGGTGTTGCTCGTGTGTACGGCGGACTACCGCCTCGCAAAGTGATGTGATTCTTCTTTCCCAAACGATTTACATAGAATATAATAAGGAAAAATTTAACAAATATATGTGATATAATTGACATAAAAACGAAATTAATGAAATATTTATCATTATATAAAGATATATATCAATTTCATTCTTACCTTTTCAATCACTTAAAGATGATAACATCATTCGTGTATGTGTGGACTATCACCTTCACGAAGCAATGTGACTCTCTTTCCCCAACCCCACCACATGGATGATATATATATATATAGAAATAATATTATATAATTAACATTATTAAAAGATATAATATTACCTATATCCTTTCTATAGTGAACTTCGAAAAATGAAAATGTTATCCATGCATACGTACAGTCTATTTTCTACACGATCAAAACATATTCCATTTTTCATAATCAACATTAATGATTGGTTTTAAATGTATAATTGATGTAAATAAATGATAATTATTTCATGATTATTATTCTATAGACGACTAAACATTATAATATTCAGAATAATTGTAGCTCACATAATGAAGCACAAATTAAAAACAATGCAATTAACAACCAAAACAACAAGAATAATGAAATATTATTAAAAAATTGTTGACAAGATATTATAAAATGATATTATATGATATTATATTTTTTAATATAGTTATATAATAATTTAATAGAATTTATAAAACTAGTATACAAGATGTAACATCATTTTCATCCAAAAGAAAGCATGTGGTAAGAGATTTCGTCTCAATTTTATTTTATTGAAGCATATTATAATTTTATACACATAATTTATTTTATATGGTATAAATACTACCCTTTTTACATGTAATATTATTATTCACTCATAATTAAGGGAATTATATGTTTTAAATTTTAATATTTCATCCAAAGAAAATTTACTTTAAAATTAACAAATGGTAAATAATTTAATTACTCGATTTCTACTCATTGGGTTATGTTAGTTATTTATTATCTTAAATATTCTATGATTATGTGTGTAAATAAAGTCTATTATCTTATATTTTATCTCAAAGTTTTCTATTTTTATTTACATTTTACACCCATAATCTATTCATTGATTAATTAACACTTCATTGTTATGATCTTTTAAAGGGTTTATTTAATAATATCATTTCAATCAGGACTATTTATACCTAAAGTTACATTGAAAGAAATTATTTAAACATTTTTTAATAAAAAATTTAATTTTATCCTTCGGTTATTCATGATATTATAATGTAATATTACCATTTTTATACACTTTGGTACTTAAAATATTCAGGAAAATGATTTTTAAAAAATATAACTTCATTTTATTCTTTAGTCGGAAATGTGTCTTCTTCCAAAACTATATTCTGATAAAATATTTTCAAAAAAGTTTTTATCCTTTTTAAAAGTATTTATTAATTGAATTTCTACCCATTTTTACTTTTTTTTAAATGATTGGAATATTTATGAACTATTCAAACCAATTCATGTTTGGATTTTAATAAAAAAAATATTATGAATATTTATTTAAACATGTACGCCATCAAATGAATTTCAAGCCATCATGGCCACTAAAATGTTTTAATGCATACTTTACAAGTTCCAATAATTTTTTTAAATAAACATATTTTTAAAATAATTGTAAACATTTTGTTATAAAATTATACAATCAAAATGAAAAGGATATTTTCCTCAAGAATGATTCTAAATATCATTTTATAGTATTTCAATTCATTAATGTAAGAAAAACATTGTCATTACTCAAATGGGTATATGTCGTTTGGATACCATTCTTATTATACATTTGGGTAGTTTATGATAATTTTTACCATGAAAAGTATTGAATTTCACTTTCTTGATTCATTTTTGTATTCATTAACTTTCCCTTCAATTATTAACTTTTCTTTAGTAATTAAATTCCCCTTAAATATCCATAATATTTATCATAGATATGATTATTTATTAAATTGTATATCATTTAAACATATGGTGTTATAAATTTAAAAGGATATTTTTTATCTTGAGAAATATTGATAAATATATATTCCCTATTCAAAATAGATATTTGTGAAAAGGAAAATTGTTCTTGAATTAAACACATTGTTAAAAATGTGAGGAATTGTTTATAAATATAGACATGGATGAGGACAAGTTATAGATTGCCCCTCGATGCATGTTTAGTCTCTTGAGGAAAATCTGTAAGCCAATATAAAATTAGTTGCACAACCCAGTTGAGTTTATACCCAGTATTTTTAAATTTTAGAATAAAAGGCCTTGATGGTAGAGGTAATATGTGCCTGAGACATGACATTTAATAATTAATTATTCCCTTTATTTAGAATACTGTTATTATTATCCATTATAGTTTTTAATGATATTATCTTTGGATTCATTTTTTTCTCAGTTACTGATTTCATGGAATGTGTTTTCATTTATTTACCTTACCGTGTTGATTATGAATTTTCTAGTTATGATATTCATGTTTTTGATTAAATGGAATACTTATTTAGTTATTTACCTTAATATATATATTATTATCCATGAAATGTTTTGTATTGATTTTACCTCTATTTGAACTACTCATTTTATATATTTCATGGCATGTGTGTTCAATGATTTACCTTGTCATATTGATTATGCTTATTGATTCATGGTTTATTACACTGTAGTTAACCCTTACTATGAATTTTATCTTAGTCTTATTATTCTCTTTCCCATGTATCCATGAATTTTTTCAATGATTGATATGCATGAATTTTATAAATATAATAAAATTATTCTTAAAAAAATGTGTTGTAATTTTTACATTAAAATGTAATACAACACTCATATATGTATCTATTTTACCAAGACTACTAAACTATTCATTCCCTTATGATGTGATTCCATATATCTTATGCTAATGTAATAAAGCATAAACTAAATCCAAGCTACTAGGTTTCAGGTTTCTACATGACAATTCAGTAGAGAGATATGAAATATAGAATTATTGAATATAATAAGCTCATAGTTTCTCATACAGCTAAAATATTAATTCATCAATAATTAAGTATATTGTAGCATCCAATAGATATTCAATGAGTGTATTCTTTTATAATAGAATGATATAAAGAACAAAAAAATAGTACAATTATTATTTTTTACATCAAGAGTGTCATCATTGTGTCATAATTAATATAACATCACCATCATCTTGAATATTATTGTATAAACAAACAATAATAATATTTGAGAATTTAAATATTCAATTGGCACTCAAAAATAATTTCTAAGATAATTCTTCACATGGACATTGAAAAATTAAAATATTTTGGAAATTCAGTTTCCATATGTATATCTGATAAATCAATAAGAAATTCATATTTTAAATTTGAATATAGTTTCAAAAAAATATCTGGACATATTTGTAATAAATTCTACGCATTGAATCTAGTTAGAAAATAAACTCAAAAAAATATGCTGAAAATTCATTAATCTATTCAAATTTGGTATTTTAAAAAATACATTCTTTTATAATGTTATTTTGAATAAATTTCATACTTATCCTACTTAAAAATTTGATAAAATTCATATCAGGATGATATCACTAGATTTAGTAAATTTTTAGAGCCTTAAAACCTTCGATCAAGTAATCAATATTTTAGACTTATATTTAGAAAATTTCATGATTGGATCAGGAAACACATCAATCATATTTATATAGCTTAATATTTACTTAGGAATTAATACCTAACATAATTCAAAAAAAATTAAATCAAAACAATGACTTCAGGGAAAAAATATAATACCAAACAATTTATTCATATTTTATCATATATTAATGATATTAAAATAAACTTATTTTATGTCCATCGTAATGATAATCACTTAATTATGAGTGATTCACCTCAAGTTATTTTCATAAAAACAATATCTAATAAAACAATAAAATTCTAAGATAAGAATAAAAATACTCGAGCCTTAAATATATTTAAATTTTCAAAGATAAAAGATAATTCCTTAGTGAAATATTATATAAGAGATAATAAAACATTGAGGATAATAATTTTCATGAAATGTAAATCATGATTTCAATGATTCTAGATAACATCCTGACTATGCGGAATTTATAGAAACATTCCAAATGACATGATGTATATCACAAAAGTAAGGATCTAGAACATTAGGTATATTCTAAATGTGTAGCTCCAAATGTGAGTCTCATTCCAAATGTAAATTTCCAAACATTAGGTTTATTCAAAACATGGGGTTTATTCCAAACGTTCATTCCAAATATGAGGTTTCAAATGTGAGTATGATTACTAATGTGGGGTTCTGAAACATAACATTCATCGTGGGGTCCATTCCCTTTGTAAAAAAATAGTATTCTTATTTTAATGAAAAATTGTGAAGTGACATGAACTTTGATTTCTCAACTACAAAATGTGAGGAAAAATATAATAAAATTAATATAAAATAAAATAAAAAAGAGACAATAAAATAATTTATAATGAACAAGTAATTAATAAAGAAAGGTTCTATAAAATATTACATAAAAAGGGATGTAATATTTATCAAAAAAATGATGATAGAGTGTAATTAATAAAATATAGATAATGTGGGTTTTATATATTATGAATATTATGGGTTTTCGTACATATAAATAATATATAAATAATATGGGCTATTAATAGTTATCAAAATATAAGAAAGTTGAAACGAGCGACTCAACAATCTACCCCATTTAATAATTAAAAAACATGATCATACCAAATAAATTATCACTCATTTTATAATAATAAAAAATGATAATATAATAAAGGTTTGACATAAAAAATAATGTGATAAATAATTTGAACACATGATAAAATATGACTCAAAAATTTTTAATTAAATTTTAAAAACACACTTTAAAAAAACATTAATGTAACAATCCTATTTTAAAAAAAATAAAACCCATGCACTAAACATATTTGTATGGAATTCAAAACGTGTTCCATAAACTCCTCCTTAAAATAAGAATAATTTGAAAAAATATAAAAATAGTGAATTTCAAGGATCCATTAAACATGTAAAATAATTTTCAATGAATAATAAAGGATTCGTAGTGAATTAAAATTGATATATAGCAATTCAAATACATTCTATAAAAATAAAATTTTTAAATACATGATATATATTTAAAATAATTTACCCTTAAATTAATTATCAATATTAAGTATATTCAAAAAATTAAAATAATAAATATTCAATGAACAAAATAAATTATTTTCAATTAATTTAAATATATAAATTTTTTCACATACAATAAATATTAAAAATTAAACAATAATTTTATATAATAATTTAATATTTTGGCACAAGAAATTGTATCACTTGTTATTGATGAAAATAATGAAACATTAAATACATTCTTACAAGTGAAACATAAAATTTGAAACTAATTTATTAAATAAATAAGTATTTTTCTTATGAAAATACTTGATAGTTTTTTGATATATATACATATAATCATCGTTCTTCAAAAATTTAATAATTTAAGAAAACATTTGTTGATAAAATTAATTTCAAAATTAACAATAAATATATAACAAACAAAAATGATAAATAGAAAATTAATTTCCCCTTAAAATGTGTTTTTCAATTTTAAATAATCTTAAGGATAAAAATTATAAATATTTAAAATAGATGAACTCTTCCAGAGTAAAATATTTTACTACAAGGAGGCACAAAAACATTTGAAATGATTTCTAAGGAATAATAAAATGATTTTAAAATAAATAATTAAAATGATTTATTCCATGTTGTAAGATAAGAAATTTAAGTAAAATCTCAATAGTAAACTAAAAATAGTAGATAAAAACATATTAATATATAAAATTTTAAAGTACATGCATGGTTTCCAGAATAAATTATTAAAATTAAAATAGAAATCATGTACTTCCTAGATTTTAACAGTTTCATTTCAATGGATATATTCTTCGAATTTATATCATAACTTCCCCAAAGAGAATAAGAACAATAAATTATTATATTTATTTCAAACATGAACTCTAGTGGCATAAACTTGTTGAATATTAAAAAAAGTGCCATTTAGTGCTCATATGGTTTTGGTTTTGGTTCTATAAGTAAATAAAGAAATAGGAAACCAATTATGTTTATTTTGAGTATAAATTTCAGATTTAAATTTTGATAAATATTTAAAATAATGAATGTTATTGACTCACACACAAATATGGACTGATAAAATCAAAGTCATTAGAATAAATTCTAATAATACAACAATTTAAAATTTTAACAGAAGAAATTAATTTTCTTTTAGAACTAGTAATAAAATAATTTATATAATATGTAAGAATTTATAAATTAGAACTAATTCCATGTATTCCTTTATTAATTTTATTATTTCAAATAATTAGATTTAGATAATTCTTCTTCATGGTAAATATACATCAAGCCTTTTAAAAAGAACTAAATTAATCCAATAATTTCCTAATTTTATTATCATGTAAAGCATAGAATTTTTTTAAAAAATTTGATCTCAAATCATAAATCTAAATATTCATGATCTCTTTTTCAATATAAATGGCATCATATGTATTTATGAGTTTTATATTCTATTTCATTAAAAGATTAAAATTTATCTTCTAATAAAGGGTAACTCTATGTAGCATTCATTTATTTCTTAAATTTAATTTTATAATAATTTTTTTAGCTTTAAGAAAAGGGAATTCAAGTATCCAATGACTACTCTTATTACATTCATCAAATCCATCCTCCTTCCCTTTCTTATTACTTAATTTAACCTTTCTATTTTTAGAAACCTTTTCAATTTCTTTATAAATATATGATAAATCATCACTTAAACACAAATCATTGGAATCAAAATAATAATATTCATCTTGAGAAACTTTAATTCTAGAATTTTATTTTTAAAAAAATATGATCTTTAGCTCCATCTTTCATCTCAGCTTCATACATAATCAATGTTTTGATCAATTAATTCATCATTAAATTTGTAACCGGTGTGGATTATCTTATAGTAGTTTAGATTACATAACTCTTGATGAAAATACAATAAAGACCTTATATTCCTGAATATATTATGGAATCGGAGTTCCCAAGGAATCAACATCATTGTAATTTTTTGCAAATATCACATTCACCTGAGTATACTTTTATCTTCTTACATCCTAATTGTATCAAATTTTAGTTTATCTATAATGATCCATAATATCATGAATCAGCCTGGAAAACCTAGTACCCTAATACCCAAGCCAGATCTAATGTGGCCTAATGGGTGTTCGTGATCCCGGAAAGTTGGTGAGAATCACCATGCATCAAACAATATGAAAGTGGGTAAAAACACGACCGAAGAAATAGATAAAAGTCAGTATGAACAAAAATAAAAACTATAGGGATAACAATACTAGAAGTCAAACTAGTAAAAAACCAAAATTAGAACCAAAAGGCACTATAAAATAGGATGAACAATCCATGTCCTGATGAACATGGTTGTTCAATGCCCGAAGATCAACAGAAACTACCACATATAAGTTTTTCTTTCCTATTACTCAAACCAGGAAAGAGGAAACCTACAAACACATGAATGCATGGGTATGGTGTGATCTAAAAGGCCAATAGGGTCTCATTAAAAATTCCATAATAACATTCCAAATTAATTTACCAGGTAAATATTTCAATTTTCAATAAAAAAGTCGTCGAAATACAAAATAATATTTAAAAAATAATTCTTTGTATTTCAAATTATGGAAATATTTATTAAAATTAGTTTGATATACATTTTATTTAAAATTGTTTAAATAAATTCATATGGAATGTGTAAAATAATTTATAAAAAAGGAATATATATCAATATGTTAACAATGAGAAACATGGTCATATACTAATAGGTATGATAGTTACAGGTTTTACGATCCATAGAAACTTGAATAGGTGATCATAGAAATATGTGTAGACACATACCTTAGACACCAATCAAAGCGGAATCATCATCATCCCATCGGATATGTGACCTACTGCACATGTTTTGTTAAAGTCATAAATATTCATCTGAGTAATGTCTTGAATAACTCAATAACTACCTAGGCATTAATGTCCTCAAACAAAAATTTATAATGGGATATTTATTTTAATACATTTCAAAATATAATTAACCCATTTTTTCATTTCAATATAACAATTTCCATATAAAAATAACAATGTTTTTTTAATAAAATTGTTCCTTTTCAAAGATAAAACCATTGATTTTCTATCAAAATAAATTAATTCATTTTTCTAAAATAAAAAATTTGAATCAATTTCACAAATTAAAATCCATAATGAAATTTCACTAAATACCATCAAATTATATAAACACACACTAATTCATTAGAATTGGGTATTTATTAAACCAATTGAAATAAATTTAACTCAAATCAATCAATTTAGTGTTAAATTAATTGGGAAATCATAAATGGAACCACCTACCTTAGGATCATGGGATCACAGAACACAACACTCGCAACGTGAAACTCCAACGAAGAATGTCAGAAAAGGATATCTGAGAATAAATCTTATATTTAATATATAAAATAATGGGGATTAGATCCTCCCAAAAATATAGATTTCTACAAAACCCTATGGATAATAGAAATTGAGAGCAGTAGATAACGAATGTAAAAAGGATTCTTACTAGGGAAGGATCAAATGATGATCATCTTGCTTTGATTTTCTTCATAAGGGGTTTAGAGGATCCAAAATTGGATCTTTATATCCACAAATACCTAGTAAAATTATAAACCTTAAGTTAGTTCTGAAGGGGGGTCTAATTTGGGGTTTTATAAATTTTTAAAGAATTTTTTAATTAAATAAAATCTATGTGTTATATTTCCTAGAGGGGGCCACACAATCTTTCAAACTGTGTCGCCAAATTTTGTTCCCATCTAAAGGGATGCATAGTTTTTTCTATATGGTTGCACCATTTTTTAAACTGTGTTCTATCCTTTTAACCCCTCACTTCCTAGGTTTTCATGTATTCACTACAAAGGTTCATGGTTTGGGAAAACTATGCACCAACCATTCACAACCCCATATCCTTCAAAAAAATAAATATTTCAACCAAAGAACCCCTAAATGAGACTCAACCAATGAATTATCAAAATGGTATTGAGGATTAGTTGAAAAAAGTAACAGGATGATACAGCCTCCCCGCCATATATACTTTTTTCCCTAAAAAGCATTTTTTGAAGCATCCATGTCAAAAATATGAGGCGGTTGTTCTCTCATTAGTGCCTCCCTCTTCTAATTCTCATGAGTATCATAAACATAAGGCCAAAGCACTCAAAAATTTCTATCATCCTCTGATGAATTACCTTGGTTTTATAATAAAATCTCCTGACCAGATTCTCATTCATGAATAAATTAGGTTGCACATAAAGATCACTCTATCTCAAAACATGATATGGATCAGAAATATACTTTCTGAGCAATGATACATGCAACAAGTTATATATTCACATCAACTATATAGTATTTTATTAATATTAATAATCTTTCCCTACTTACTCAGAAACTACAAAGGTTCCCACAAAATGATGAACAATATTCCCTTTTCTCCTAAGTTGTCGATGACCCAATCATGGTGAAACATTCCATAATACATAATCACCAACTAAAACTTATAATGGTCTATGATGAAAATAAATATAATATTTTTACCATATTTGTACCATTAACATCCTTTGATGAATCAACTAAATATTTTCTTTTTTATTTTGAACCATGCATGGTCCAATGAAGTAACATTCACCAATCTCTGACCAGTATAATAAGGATTTATTGGTCCAAATATACATGGCCTAAAAAGAGCCATTATAATCGTAAACTATTAATTATTTTTACAAGAAAACTCAACCAAACTAAATGATCATCCCAAGCTCCACCAATTTTGATAACAAATTTGTGATGCATATCCTCAATAATGTATATTTATTTATATATGCCTTTTGGTTTGGACATTTGACTGTTGATGGTTTGCTATACTCAAAAAAACCTGAGACCCCAGTGCCTATAACAGTCCTCTCCAAATGATAAAAAGTAAACCGACGATCCCTATTACATACTACAGCATTTGGAACTCCATACAAACAAATAAACTCTTTCAAATGGATTTTTTTAACTGCTCAACTTTGGTTGTATCTATAATGGGAATAATGTGAGATGATTTGATCAGCCTATTGATAAAAACTCGTATCATATTCTTCTCTTCTGGGAACATGTAAACCCAACCGTAATTTAGATAGATATATCATCCCAGTTCCAAGTCAACACTATATGTGGCTGAAGAAAACTTGATGTTCTCTGGTGCTCGGTCATGACCTAGTGTCATGTATAATAATGAGAGAAAAAATCATCAATTCTCTATCTCATACCTGGACAACTTAATCATTGTTTCATGGCATGGAACATAATTTGGGTTCCTAGGTTCCATGACCATTGGTAATTATGGAATTCCATCATAATATATTTCATCATAGGAAAAGGTACAATGAAATGAATCTGATAACATAAAATTCCCTCTGTGGAGAATAACCAGTTGTAAACGACCTCCCTGTCATAATGATATTCTTTAATGACATTGAATCCATTATTAATCTTTTGTTCCTAAATAATCATCTTAATAAGAGTGGAGGTCAACAGACCACTGGTAAAGGAAACATTGATACCAGATTCTTAGACTCCAATATGCAACTATACAAAATGATCCATCAAGTTCCACTAATCATTGGATTTTTCATATCCTGGGTTAGAAACATCCTACTCAAAGAATTTGTTACAAAATTATATTTCCCTAGGGAATAGGCAATTTAAAATTTAAATGATTATAATTTTCCTCACACTGCCTCTAGAGGATATTCAAATATTTTTTAGAGAAGATATAACTCAAGATCTTTTTGTTAGAATATAGGGTAAAACATTCTACTAAAAGTTAATGTCACCAACTCTTAAGCGTATTAATCAAAGTTGTGGGCTCTAGGTCATGGGATGGATAAATTTTCTCATGTGACCTATGTTACCGAGATCCATAAGCAACAACATGATCACCCTACAAAATAACAGAAGAAAACATATCCCTTCATAGCCACTAGAAGAGTCCGAACTAGATCAGTAGTTAAAAAAACTTTTATCTCAACAAAATAATTATGACATTTTCATCCCAAGAAAATATTACTTCCTTCTGAGTTATATCAATCGTCAATGAATCCAAATATAAAAATTCATTAACAAATCAGCTATAATATCAAAATAACCCCAATAATTTATATATCTCAAAAACATTTTGTGGTTTCTCCCATATAATAACATATTTCACCTTTTTTGGATCAACTAAAATACCATGTTATGACACCACGTATCCCAATAACTTTACTTCATGAATCCAATAATAACATTTTTAATTATTCCTATAAATTTAGTGATTTCTTAATAATTCTGGAACAGCTCTCAGATGACATAGATGATCCTCCTTGGGCTTATAGTTAACAAGGATTTCATCCCCAAACACTTCCATGAATGTATAAAGATACTCATGGAAAATCGTTTTCATTAAAGAAATAAAACATTAAAAAAATTTTAGACCAAATGGCATGACAAGGTACTCATAATTGTTGTACCTTCTCCAAAAGGCATTTTCTGAATGTCAGATTCTTTTATTCTCAGCTGATGGTAACTAGAACAAACATAAATCTTTGGGAACCACTTATCCCTTTTAAACAGTTCAAATATATCATCATTCGATGGGACTATATTTTTTTTCTTTATCGTGACTCTATTGAGTTTATGGTGATCAACATAGAGGTGAGTGACCAATAATATTTCTTGGAAAGGAGAACTGGTGTCACCCAATGTGACACACTCAATTGTATAAGTCATTTATATTAAATTTCATTCAACTAAGTCTTTAATAATTTTATTTAAGCTAGATCCATATATTAATAAAGAATAGATATTGGATGAGTATGAGGTACCAAATCGATAAAAAAAATATAAATTCCTTATTGGTGGAAAACTAGATAAGTAAAAAGGGAAAACATTGGGAAACTGGATATAAACTAAGGGAGATCATCGCTCATGTATTCGTGCTCCATATCAAAAGAAAACACATATATCACTTTTAACAACACTAGATAAGAAAGTCGAGATATACTTGAACTCAGGTCCCATTATCTTTGAAAGATATAGAACATCCCATCATGTGAATTAAAGGAGACTCATTGAAGAAAACAATAAATTCAGTATTTATTATAATCAATTCAATCCATACCGAAAATTACATCAAGAGATTCCATGTTGATAACTAGAAAATCCCATGTATGCTCTATATTTGATAATGAGAATACACAAGAAGTACTATGGATACCCTCATCTCTCTTCATTCTAAGGGTAGTAGTAGCATCCATTGCATAAGATAAAATATTAGTAGGATTATTAAGAAGATTTTAAATATGAGTTGAAATGAATTAATGAGATGCATCATTGTCAAATAAACCAGTCACTAATGAGGAAGCTATAGTGACGGTGCATCTCACAGTCATTGGACATGTTTTTTTTTCTTTGGAGACTATGCCACTGAGTGAATATGATTCACTCTGGATACCTGTGGCTGGAAACATTTTTTTAGTGGAGTATTTGATTTCAAAATAGTTTTAGTAGGTTCTAGTAGGTTCTAAGGATCATTTTCTACTACACTAAGTGGAATAGACATGGAAGAACTTCTGCAACTAACTTGATCATTTGTAGGAACCACATATTTTTGGTTCCTTGGTGAAAACCCAATTCATGTGCACTAGGATACCACACTGATAGAAAATAAAAGGCCATAAGATAGGAACCACATGAGCTCTAAAAACCCTATTTTAATGTACCTCCATGAGAATTATCATGATTTTACATTCCTTTGGAGAAACTCACACAACCACTAGGATAAAAAGGAACTCATATCAACCCTAACATCCTATCCAAATCCATTCACACTATCAATGCTCTATCCATCCCATTATCATAAGAAGGTAGCTTCAGAAACAAAATCTTAGAAAGAATATCATATAGAAGACCCATCTTGAACTATTTAGTATTTATATTCTCATTTGAAATAATCTCAGGTGAAAGCTAAAAAACCTCAGAAAAATGGATTTTATATTCTTTCATAGTCTTGTAATCCTTCTCGAGTTTGATAAACTCTATAGCCTTGGATAACACCATTGAATCTATATATAACTAGTCAGAGATAATGGCTTTTATGTCTTTCCACTCTCATCCCATTTTCTTATTCTTCATCACCATCGTCTCCCACCACGTAAAGACCTGGAATTTTCATGGAATTTTTTTTTAAATACATGGGAATTTTACGAGTCTGCGAAAACTGACGGTGCATGATTCTGAGGCCCAGTGTGCCTGGAATCAATTTCTGAAGTTTTGTTCAGGTACGTTCAATAAACATATGAGCGGGTTTTTATTACTTTTGAACCGGTGCTTAGAATTTAAATCTGAGGGCACTGTTGAACTCACAATGCCGGTATTCTCTTAAGAAGACATTCACCTCGATTACAGTTGGTCAGAAATTAAAGATAGTTTTTGGGTTTTTTGTGGAAATAATAAAATAAAATAAGTCCATGTCTTATTTTATTTTATTTTTTATTACCACCATGTGGAAGTTGGAGGTGGGGACCGCCACACCTTAACCTTCCATTAGAGGATATGGTGGTGGGTCCCACCTGAACTTAACCTCCCATGTGAGGATTAATTTTGGGGGGACCACCTGAGATTATAACCTCTTGAACTCCCCATTTTGTGGGGAGAAACCTCTTGAGCTCCCCACTTAATGGTGCCACCACCCTTCACATTAATTGTTCCAAAAAAGTGTTTAGGGATTACTTTTTAATTTCTTTCCAATGAAATAATAGATAATATAATCTATTATTTTTAACATCTATTCACTTTTGTGATTTGAGAGGAGGATTATTGGGATAAAAATCCCAACAATGAAAGGCCATCAAAGAACAAAGAACGCTTCATCTTCCGATGACAGACATCTTCTTCTTTGATCTCCAACCAGAAAAAGGGAGAAACTGACCTCCTTGAAGAACACGGACGACGTCATCCTTGACTTCTTCATCTTCTTTTCCAATGACAACAATTCCAATGTAGGGGTTAAAGCGTGGTTAATTGTTGCACATTCTTCACCTTGCTTCTAGGATTAAGAATCAAAGTCATTTGCTATCACCCTAATGTAGAGGGTGCGAGCTGAACAAACACGGCCCGACCCCTTTTCCTTCTTCATGGAATTTTATGCTAAAACACGGAATGAGTCCGGGATGAGCGTTACTCATCAACAATGGTTTCACATAGAAGGAGATGTCCCGAGAAGTGCGTGGATTCTTCCAGAAAGAGAATTGTGCCATCAGAACTCGTCTGGTGACCCGCGAAAAGTTTGACGATGGATAGAGAGACAATCGTCACTGCATGGATGGCGGCAGTGCAACCGCACCCCCAGAGGATTAACCCATAGCCGACGAACCGCGGCGGCGTAGCAGCGGTCGACACAAGCCCGGACGTGAAATAAATTGATGGCCTGAGTCGCTAGGTTGCCGGAGAAGGTGCGGCGCAACAGCGCCGCCCGGTGGAGCATAAGGGGGTCGTGGCCCCTCGCCGTGGTGGTGCAACGGCGGCTAACGTAAGGTCGGCGGTGAGGAAGACAGGCGGCCCGAGCCATTGGGTCACTGGAGGACGCATGGTGCAACGGCTCCACGTGGGAGGCGGCTAGCCGCTCGGCTAGCCTGGAGGAGCGGGACCCCTCGCTAGGTTCCGCGTGATGCGGACCGGCACCACGTGGCACCAGTTTTGGGAAATAAACCAAACTTCTAAGCCATTCAGGATCCAGGGGCACTGCTTCCCCCCTGGATGCGGCTAGGGCGGACCCTGTGGGCCACCAGCCATGCGGGTCGCAAGGTTGAACCCAGCGCGGACCGTCAGGCCGGACCCAGCACGGGCCGTCAGACCTGACCCAGCACCGGCTGGGCCGCCAGCGTTGGCCGAGCCACCCACGCGGGTCGGGGCACCCCCACGAACTGGGTCAGACCCTCAGACCGGATCGGACCCCAGTCCGAACCCGTGTCAGGTCGGGTCGGTCCGACTAGGCCGGACTAGACTCGGACCCGTTTGACATGTTTCCATACTTTTGCCCATAACATGATCTAAGGGAATTTGATTGACGAACCGTCTGTGGAGACGGAAAACGTGGAAGGATACGGTTATTTGGGTATACCCCACTCAAGGTTTGGACGTAGTTGGGGTATGACTAGGTTGGATCGAACGTAAATCGAACCGGGTCCTTGGAACGGAAATGCCAATAACTCTCAGACCGGGCGTCCGATTGACGCACTGTCTGTTGCATTGAGTTTCTTATTGTAAGACGAGTATTTTGGATACATCAACATGGAACTTAATCTTAGTTAATGTATCGAAACTTGGCTTGAGGAGCGGACCCTCCTAGAATAAATCATGCTTTTTGTGGGACCTTGTGGCTGGCTGTGCTTCGACGACTGTTCATGTATCCAATGTGGGTTCGATAACACTGAGGAATGTTCTGGGATCTTCTGTGGGTTCGACAGCTCCGACTACAGTTCCTGGATCATGTGTGGATCTGACAGTACAGACGACTGTTCCTGGATCCTGTGTGGGTTCGACAGCTCTGTTTACTGTTCCTAGATCCTGTGTGGGTTAAACAGTTCTGATTTATGTTCCTGGATCCGGTGTTTGGTTCGACAGAATAGATGATTCAGTGGCTACATCTGATCATCCATATCTCTCTACAAAAGTTGTATACATGTGTGATTTTATTCAGTAACTTTGTGATTACCTCATGATTGAGATGGATTACTTGATAACTTAGGTATGTGTATGGGAAGATACCTAAGTGGGGTAAACTGTTGATTTCATACCTTGTGGATTATCCTTGTTGTGTTTTGTGAGAGCTTGAGGGTATTGGGGTCACTAATGAGTATCGTTATACTCTCCCATGCACTGGCTATGCCCGCACCTCATTGTTTTGGATGCAGACGACAGACAGCGCTGAACAAGGCTAAGTGTCCAAGGACTGGATAGTACCTGGAAGTGAATATCATGACGAGTCGGTACCCGTAGGAGACTAAAGGACGTGGAGTGCTGAGGGGGCTATTTGTACATACCCTTTATTTAGGATATGTGGTGGATGATCCAGGAGCTACTTTTCACCTTTCGGTTATTTTACCCTTTTCTGTTGTACTTGTACTTTGTATTTGGGCTTGTATTTCTGTCCCCTTTAATTTTCATCACTCTCTTGTTATATAGTTTTACATAGTGTTTTGTATCCAGTTTTGTTCTCTGTTGTGTGTTTTTACAGTTATAAAGGCAATTCATTCCCAGTTTTGGGATTTTCGTGTTTGGTGCTAGTTGCCAGCCCCTTGCCTATGGACAGCGGGTTTGGGGTAGTCACGGCACGGGCCCTGGGGGAAGGTTCATGACAAATTGGTATCATAGGAGTTCATTCAACTGCAAAACATAAGACTCTAATCTTTTCTGTGAAGCAATATTTATAAATGTAGTGAGTGTGGTTTTTAGTTCAGGGAGTCCAGTGTTGGTGCGGTGGCCAGTGTATTCATACATCGGGACCCTGTTTTCTGATTTCTGACTCAATGCATGAAAACACTGATTGCGTGTCTGTTCCAAGAGTTTTCTTATTAATCTCTTTGAGTTAGCTTGCCTAGTATATCTAATTAACTATGGTGCACCTATTTCTTCTCAGGATGGCCCCACGTAGACAGCCTTCCATGGTTCCAGGCTTTGTACTAGATGGAATCCCACAGAGCAATGAGGCCTCGGTGTAGGGCCCTATTACAGTGGAGGCTCCAGAAGTACCACTACCCGTTGGGCCACTGATGCCACCAGCCCTAGTAGTAGACAGTGCACGCCACCTGAGCACGTTGCATAAGTCCCAGCGCCAGAGGCCACCTAGGTACAGGGGAGAGACGGACCCACAGGCAGCTGGGGACTAGTTGGATGTTGTGGTGAGAGTCTTTAGACTGGTAGGGACACCAGCATACCTTATGGTGATCCTTGCCGTGAGTCTCTTTCAGGAAGCAGCAGGCTGATGGTGGAGCCTGATGCTCCAGGTGCATGAAAAGGTGACACTACTCTGGGCAGACTTCGAGAGCCTATTTCGGGTGATGTTTGTCCTAGCCACCCTATGTACGGTGTAGATATAGGACCTACTTAATCTACAGTAGGGTAGCATGACGATGGAACAGTACTCAGCAAGGTTCACCGACCTCTTGCGCTACTCCACAGATATGGTGCGGGACCCATTCTTTAGAGCCCGTACCTTTGAGAAGGGGCTCAGGCAAGAGATCAGGTCTTCAATTATCTCCCCCAACATCACGATCCTGGTGGGGGTGACGGAGTGATCCCTCTTAGTGGAGAGTTTCATTAATGAGTAGACACCAGCAGCGAGACCCGCCATCGGGCATCACGTATCGGAGTCTTCTGCAGATAGCAACATATAGATGTCGCAGAGGTCTAAGAGGACAAGATGATATGGTGGACGACCTCAGGACGCAGGGTTGGTTATGTGAGGAACATGAGACATAGCCATTCATTAGAGGAAATGGCAGTGTTTCACATGCAGTGGGCAGGGTCAAATGGCTTGTGACTATCCGACCCACTGTTCGGATGATCAGTAGGCAGTTGAGGGACCTCCCAAGCAAAGGCAGAGGTTCGATCAAGGTGATCCGAAAGGTGCAGGCAGATGTGGCAAATGATCTGGTCGTGCAGTTAGTGTTGGATGGTGTTATGAGGTGTTACCACCACCACCACAAAAAGGTCCACCCTGGCCGAAGGGAGAAGGTGGATAAGCGAGAGCCCATCTCCAGGCAGCTAAGGCTTACGATCATAGCGCTCTAGAGATGATTCAATGTACGATTTGTGTCTACTCTACCTTGGATATAGTTCTTATTGACATAGTTCTAGTCACTCTTTCATTTTCACCGCCCTCATTCAGAGGTCGGAGATTCCAACGGAGCCGTTGGACCGATCCTTACGACTAGAGATTCTTACGGGATCAGATTCAACAATTACGTACTGGTGACAGAAGTGTGAGCTTACTCTAGGATAAGAGAGATTCGGATGGGATCTCCTAGTAGCATCATTGAGGCCTTACAACTTCAACTTGGTTATGGACTGGTTATCTACAGTACATGCTCAGATTGACTATATTAGGTGCAAAGTGCAGTGTGTCCGCATGGATGGGACCAGGTTCACCTTCACCATTGAGAAGGGAGCCTTTTCAGCGTAGGACGGTCTTACTCAAAGGAGGTTGAAGCCGATCACTCATCAGTTGTTCAGCCTTACCCTCATAGAAGTTGATGTGGAGAGTCCAAGATATCCTATAATGTTGGACCTATACGCGGATGTTTTCCCAGATGATTTTCCAGGTTTACCTCCTCGTAGAGAGGTGGACTTTTACATTGACATTTACCATGGGATGGAACCGATATCCACACCAACATATAGGATGGCTCCCACTGAGCTTCGTGAGCTACAGTTATAGCTACAAGACTTGCAGGGGAAGGGATTCATCCGGCCTAGTGTTTCTCCTTGGGCAGCCCCAATTCTGTTTGCCAAGAAGGTGGATGGATGCTTGAGGATTTGTGTCGACTACCGTCACCTGAAACAGGTGACCGTGAAGACCAAGTACCCACTCCTAAGAATTTGTGACCTCTTTGATCAGCTGAGGGAGTACAGTGGTTCTCAAAGATAGACCTCAGATCAGGCTATCACCGTCACAGAGTTTGAGACAAGGATGTGAAGAAGACGGTCTCCAAAGGATGGTGCGACCACTACGAGTTCTTGGTTGTGCCTTTCAGCAAAACCAACGCTCCAGCAGTGTTCATGGGACTCATGAATAGTATTTTCCATCCATACCTCGATCGCTTTGTTGTAGTCTTCAATGACGACATTTTGATCTACTCGACTAGTGAGGAAGAGCTTGCCTACCATTAGCAGGTAGTACTTGACACACTACGAGAGTACCAACATTATGGTAAGCTCTCGAAGTGCCAGTTTTGAATCCGAGAGGTTCACTTCTTGAGACATGTCATCTCAGAGGCTGGAGTTTGAGTGGATCTAGCTAATATTGAGGCGGTACTTGATTGGGAGCCACCCAGGAGTGTGACGGAGGTACGAAGTTTCATGGGTTTGAATGGTTACTACCTGAGCTTCGTTCCAGACTTCTCTAGAGTTGTAGCACCACTATCAGCCTTAAAGAATATTGGGAAAACCTTCGTATGGTTGAAGAGATGCCAGTAGAGCTTTCATGAGCTGAGGCAGAGGCTGACTAGTGCCCCCATCTTGAGGCTTCCAGAGGACGGCATAGGGTACATAGTCTACTACGACGCATCAAGGACCGGACTCGAGTGTGTCCTGCTGCAGGAGCGAGCAATGACCACTTGTGGTTCTCGTCATCTGAGATAGAATGATCAGAACTACGCCACCCATTACCTAGAGTTAGCAGTTGTGGTCTTCGCCATGAATATGTGGCAGTACTATCTCATGGGTGAGCGTTTCGCAATCTACTCTGATCACAAGAGTCTCAAGTATATCTTCTCTCAGAAGAACCTAAACCTGAGACATCGAAGACGGATTGACTTCCTCCAGGACAATGAATTTGAGATATTCTATACTCCTGGGAAGGGGAATGTTGTTGTAGATGCACTCAGCAGAAGATCTAGTATACATCTAGTAGGCGAGATGACAGAGCAGCTAGCTGCCATACTGATATCCTTTGTGGATAGAGATGGAGTAGCCTTCCTTCAGTCTCTTACAGTCACTCCCCCACTTCTTCAGTGAGTCAGGGAGGTACAGCATGCAGACTTTGACTACGGGACATGATGTGCTCAGATATCCCCTGGTCAAGCACCTGATGGATTTTCCGAAGGTGGGGAGCACATCAACCTTTTCAAATGACATACCTTGGTACCAGTGGAACTTTATGAGGAAGTATTGAGGGAGTTCCACACTTCCCCTCTAGCGGTACATCCAGGTGTGGAAAAGATGTATCAAGACCTCAGAAGACAGCACAGGGGGAAAGTTATAAAGAAATCAGTAGCTGAATATGTCTCTTGATGCCTCACATATCAGTAAGTGAAAGTAGAGAATCAGGTACCAGCAGGCTTGGTTCAGCCTTTAGAAGTCCCAGAGTGGAAGTGGGATGGGATATCCCTGGACTTCATGATAGGACATCCACGTACATCCATGGGTCATTACTCGATTTGGGTGATCATTAACTGACTCACCATGTCGGCCCAATTCATACCAATAAGAGAGCAGGGTTCAGTAGAGAGATTGGGATGCCTCTATGTGTGGAGATTGTGCATCTACATAGAGTACCTTCTTCTATTGTCTCCGATTGTGACACATGATTTACTTCCCTGAAATGGAAGGGGTAATAGGAGCCTTTTGGGATGCAGTTTCATCTGAGAACCGCCTTCCATCCTCAAATGGATGGCCAGATTGAGCGGACCATTCAGACCCTTGAGTACATGCTTCATGCTTGTGTCCTCTACTTCAGTCGCAGCTGGGAGAATCACTTACCTTTAGTGGAGTTTTCACACAACAACAGCTATCATTACACCATTGGTATGGAACCTTTTGAGGCCTTGTATGGTCGACCTTGAATATCTCCATTGTGCTAAATAGACCTAGGGGAGTCAGCACTAGTGGGACCAGACATGGTACGAGCTACCACGGAGAAGGTGCAGATCATCCAGGAGCGGAAGAAGACTACATAGAGTGGATAGAAGTCGTATGTAGACAAGAGACGGAGACCTCTAGAGTGTGAGGATGGAGACCACATCTTTCTACAGGTCTCACCCCAATGAGGTTTACTAGGATTTGGCCAAGGCAGCAAGTTATCTTCGCATTTCATCGGACCTTTTCAGGTCCTTATCAGAGTTGGCGAGGTGGCATACCACTTAGCTCTTCCACCTCATTTTCATCGGGTGGATGACATCTTCCACTTATCCTAGCTGAGGAGATATGTGCACGACCCTTCTCACAGCATCGACCATGGAGAGATGGACATTGACGAAGGGGAAACTTTTACAGAGGTTCCAGTAGAGATTGAGGATCGATAGGAGTGGGTCCTTCATGGACGGTCGATACCTCTGGTGTATTTTCTTTGGAAGCATGGGAACCTCCAAGAGAGCACATGGGAGTGGCAGGCTCAGATGCGTGCTTAGTACCCCCATTTGTTCCCTTAGTTCGAGTTGTAGCTTACGGGGATGTAAAGCCCTGAGGTGGGGAGAATGTACAGACCCTAAATTTCCATTTATTTTTATTATTAAAATACATGGGAATTTTACTAGTCCAAAAAACTAATGGTATATGACTCTGTGGCCCTGTGTGCTAGAATCAATTTTTGAAGTTTTGTTCAGGTACGTTCACTAAACGTACGAGTAGGTTTTTATAACTTTTGAACCGGTGCATGGAATTGAAATCTTAGGGCACTGTTGAACTCACAGCACTTGTATTCTCTTAAGAAGACTTTCACCTCGATGGTAGTGGGTTGGAAATTAAAGATAGTTTTTGGGTTTTATGTGGAAATAATAAAATTAAATAAGTGCATGTCTTATTTTATTTTATTTGTTATAACCACTATGAGGAAGTTAGAGGTGGGGACGGCCACACCTTAACCTCCCATGAGAGGTTATGGTGGGGGGTCCCACCCGAACTCAACCTCCCATGTGAGGATTAATTTGGTGGTGACCATCTGAGTTTATAACCTCATGAACTCCCTATTAAGTGGGAAAAACCTCTTCATCTCCCCACATAATGGTGCCACAACCCTTCACATTAATTGTGCCAACCAAGGGTTTAGGGTTTCATTTTGAATTTTTTTCCAACGAAATAATAGATAATATAATATATTGTTTGGAATGCCTATTTAGTTTGGTGATTTGAGAGGAGGATTATTAGGAGAAAGCTCCCAATGAATAATGACCATCAAAGAATGAAGAACGCTTCATCCACTGACGACGGACATCTTCTTCTTTGATCTCCAACTAGAACAAGGGATGAAGCACCGTCCTTGTAGAACTTTGAGGATGTCGTCCTTGACTTCTTCATCTTCTTTTCCAATGACATAGAATCTGAGGTTGGGGTTAAAGCATGTTTAATTTTTTCATGTTCTTCACCTTTCTTCTAGGATTAATAATCAATGTCGTTCGATGTCACCCTAACGCGGAGGGCGCAGGATGAACAAACACGCCCCGACCCCTCCGCCTTCTTTGTGGAATTTGATGATAAAATGTGGCATGAGTCTGGGATGAGAATTACTCATCAACAATGGTTTCGGATCGAAGGTGGTGTCCCGAATAAGTGTGTGGATTCTTCTAAACGAGAATCGGGCCACCATAACTCGTCTGGTGACCCGCAGAAATTTTGCCAACTGATGGAGCGACAATTATCACCACATGGATGGCGGTGGCACAAATGCGCCTTCGGAGGAGTATCATGTGGAAAATGGACCGTAGCAGTGCAGCAACAGCTGGCCAAGCCCGGCCGTGAAGGAAACCGGTGGCCCAAGCTTTCAGGTTGCCAGAAACGGCGCGGCGCAATGGCACCGCGTGGGAGGCGGCTGGAAGCTCGACCAGTCGGGATGAGAGGGACCCCTCGCTGGGTCCCGCCTAACACGGTCCGACTCTACGTTTTTCTGGTTTTGGGAAATCACCCAGATTTCTAAGCCCTTTAGGATCTAGGGGGAGCGGCTTTCCCACTGGACGCGGCTAGGGCGGACCCAATGGACAGCCAGTTGTGTGGGTTGACGGGCCGAACCCAGCGTGGGCCGTCGGGCCGGACCCAGTGCAAGCCACTAGGCCACCCCCGCAAACCAGGTCTGACCCGCTGACCGGGTCAGACCCGCGGACCAGTTTGGACCCCAGTCCGGACCCAGGTCTAGCTGGGTCGGTCCATTTGGATCGGACCGGACACAGACTCGTTTAAACTGTTTCCATACTTTTGCCCGTAACATGATCTATGTGCATCTGATTGGAGAACCGTATGTGGAGATGGAAACCTTTGAAGGAGACATTTCTTTTGATATACCCCACTTTAGGTTTGCACGTAATTGGGGTATGGTGGTTTTTGATCGAACGTAAATCCAACCAGGTCCTTCGAACAGAAATGCCAATAACTCTCAGATCGGGCGTCCGATTGACGCACCATCTATCGCGTTGATTTTCTTATCAAATGATGGATCTTTTGGATACATCAACTTGGGAATTTGTGGAAATTGATGTATAGACACTTGGCTTGAAGATCACACCCTCCTAAAATCAAGCATTCTTTGTGCGGGACCCTGTGGCTTGTTGTGCTTCGACGACTATTCCTGGATCCTGTGTTGGTTCTAAAACACTAAGGATTGTTCCTGGATCATGTGTGGGTTCGACAGCTCCGACTACCATTCCTGGATCCTATATGGGTCCGACAGTACAAACGACTGTTCTGGGATCATGTGTGGGTTCGACAACTCTATTTACTATTCCAGGATCCTTTGAGGGTTCAACAGTTCTGATTTCTATTAATGGATCATGTGTGGGTTCGACAAAATAGATGATTCAATGGCAACATCTGATCATCTCTATCTCTCTACAAAATTTGTATACATGTGTGAGCTTAGTCAATAACTTTGTGATTACTTTATGATTGAGTTGGATTACTTGATAACTTAGGTATATGTATGGGCATATCCCTACTGAGTTTTTTTATACACCCCCTTGCACGGTCTATGCCCACAACTCATTGTGTTGGATGTAGACGATGGACATCGCTGACCGAGGCTGAGTTTACGAGGACTGGACGGTACCCGGAGGTGGACCTCACGATGAGTCGGTACCTGGAGGAGACTGACGGACGTGGAGTGTTGAGGAGGTTATCTTTACCTATCCTTCAGGTAGGATCCATGGTGGACGATCTAGGAGCTTCTTTTCACAATTTAGTTGTTTTTTCCTTTTCAGTTGTACTTGTACTTTGCAGTTGGGCTAGTATTTCCAGCCCCCTTTACTTTTCAGCACTCTTTTGTTATAAAGTTTTACTTAGTTTTTTGTATCCAGATGTGTGCTCTGTTGTGTGTGTTTACTGTTATAAAGGCAATACCTTCCCAGTTTATGGATTTTCGCCTTTGGTGCTAGTCTTCAGCCCCTGGCATTTGGAAAGCGGGATTGGGGTAGTCATGTTGTGGGCCTCGGGGGGACGGTTCGTGACACACCATCTCGTGCTAAGTCCCTCTAGCTTGAAGGTGGCACATTTAACCTTTATTTCATCTGTAATTTTTACAAACTCAAAAAAGTCTAAATATATCTCAACTAATACTCAACATGTTTAGGATAAGTAGAGGCTTAAAATGATGGTGTCTTTTTGTGAAGGTAATCTTGAGAATGAATCTTAAAGTCAACCCTTTGAGGTTCTATAATTGGAGCCTGAATGGTAATGGGTGCAGGTTCCTATCCCAGTACTTGGACTACAAAAACAATAACATCAACTATATTCTAGTATATGGGTGGTTTTATTCAATATGGATCATTAGAATATTCCTCCTTGATTCGATTCATGCATATTTTTGGAGGCATGATGCTACACAACATCGGTATACAACATTGATGACATCATATTATCACTCAAATAGAGAAAAAAAAAAGAAAAACAATCCTTGTAGGTATAAAAACAATATTTGGATTTCAAATTATACAAATCAGAAGTAGGTAAAATACTAGAACTAATCCTCAAGAACTCTTTCCCAAACCATCCCAGGTGACTTAATACTCATTATGGTGAGAGTTGTCTTGGAACTTAATCGCAACTACCTCCTCTGTCTTGACAAGATTACTCAACTACATAATGACATCATTGAAAGATTATTAATCTATAACTTTGATACCACTTTTTCACAAAACATCCTGGACACCCGGATACCTGAATCCACACTGATATGTCCTAAAAGGCATACCTGATCCCCACAAGTCGGTGACAATTAGCTGGAATAAAAAAATATGAAAGTGGGAATATATTTTCTTCAAAAAAAACTAAATAAAGATATATAAGATAGTATACACCAATGAAAACTCTAATGAGATACCTATACCAGATGTCAAATAGGTAAAGAAAACCAAAGTACAACCATAAATTACTATAAAATAGATTGAACAACCCATGTCTCGATATACATAGAAGCTAAAATCCAAAATATCAACAGTAACTACCAACTCTAAGTGGTGTTTTCCCCTTGATCGAACATAAAAGGATGATGCCTACAATATTTTGAAGTCATAGGAATGGTGTGAGATAAGATACCAGTAGGGTCTCACCAAATATTCTATAAAAGATTCCAAATTAATTAACCATGTAAATATTTTATTTTTCAATAAAATAGGCAAGGAAATACATAATCATATTTTAAAAATATCATGATTAATATTTCAATTGATGGAAACATTTATAAACAATGGGTTAATAACCATTGTATATAAAATAGTTTAAATAAATTTGAAAGGCATGCGAAAAAAAGTTTTTAAACAATGGATTATATATCAAAACATTAACAATGAGAAACATGGTCATATACTAAGAGGTATAATGGTTCCGGTTTATGGTACCCTCGCATAATCGAATAGGTGATCATGGAAATATGTGTACATGTGTCCCCTATACCCAGTTAAAAGTGGGCTCATCATCATTACAAAGGGGATGGGACCTACAACATATGATTTTTTAGTGTTATAAAGAATTAATAGAGTGTTGTCCCAAATAACTCACTAACTACCTAGGATTTTATGTTCTCTAAAAACAATCCATAATTGCAAATTTAATTCCAAAATTTTCAAAATAAAATTAACCCATTTCAATTTTAATATTATAATTTACATTTAAAATAAAAATCATGTTTTAAATCAAATCATACCCTTTTCAAGAAAATCCCACTAGGTTTTTATCCAAAAAATTTAATCGATTTTTCTCAAATTCATATTTGAAATCAATTCCAAAATTATATTTCCAAATTCAAATTCACAATTTAAATTTTTCAATTCAATTTCACAAAATTCCATCGAATTCTACAGACACACCAGAATCGATTGGAATTGTGGGTTTTTTCTAATTTCAGGACAAATAAAATTAAAATCAATAATTCGTTGGAATTTGTTTTTAAATAAATCATATCAATCCAATTAAATTTAATTTTTAAAATTTATGATTAAATAATTTAGGAAATCATAAACGAAACCACCAACCTTGGGATCACATGATCACGAAACAAAACACTGGCAATGGGAAACTCCAAGAACAAATATCAAGAAAGAAGATCTAAAAATAAACACTAAATTTGAGATCTACAACCATGAGGATTAGATCCTCCAACAACATGGATATCTAAAAAATCCTTGGAAGGAGATAAGAAGAGATCATAAACGAAGGAACAACGAAAGTATTCTTACCACAAAATGAATGAACGATGATCTCCATGATTTGATTTGCTTTAGAAAGGGTTTAGAGGAGACAAAATTGGATCTTGGGAGCCCTAAATACCCAGGAAAACATAAAAAAACCTTTTTAGTTCTGAGTGGGGGTCTAAATTGGGATTTAGGAAATTTTAAAATAATTTTTTTATTATTTAAAAGGCATGAACATAGTTTCTTATAGGGGTCGCATAGTTTCCTCTTTGTGGTTGCATGGTTTTTTAAACCATGCACAAATCGTGAAAACCCTCATTCCCTAGGTTTTCATAGTTTTCACTAATAAGGGGAATAGTTTGTTAATACCATGTGCCAACCATGCACAGCCCAAGAGCCTTCCAAAATTTTCAAAATTTTACCTAAATCACCCCTAAATAAGATCCAACCAAAGCATGATCAGTGGAGGTGTTGAAAAGTACCTAAAAATCGTAACAAGATTTACACTTAATTTTAATACATATAAATTACATATTAATGATGAATATTCATTAAATAATATAATTATCCATGCTAGAATCCAATAATTCAAGTGACTTTAACATAAACACATAAATAATAAGTTCATCTATGGTCTGCGTCATCTCCCACTATGTTCTTTACAACTATCAACCTTTTTATAACTATCAAACTTAGGAAAAAAATTAAGGGTGATCATAGATTCTTCGTAATATTAAAAAGGGATAAATCAATGATCACTTGAGAATAACATGAACATAATGGTATAAGAACACGAACCTATCATTTGAAAAACATAACATATATATTATAGATCATAATCTTGAGTCGCGGAATAAAACATGGCAGTTTTTGAGACATGAATCATAATAGAATAAAGTAACATTATCTATGAGATTATAACATAGGCATGAAACATGGAATTGTGGAATACACATAAGTATAAAAATTAATTTTTATAGTAATAAAGGATTCACTGCCAAGACTATCATATTGGATTGGGTTTACTCCCAAAACCATCATAGTATCCAAGGTCCACTCCCAATAATATAATAGTGTAAAGAGTCCTTTATTGAACTAATTCTACTTCACAATCTATTCCATTTTATCACTTGAGGTATTAATATTTACCTAATGCATTCGAGGGATATATAGGTTCCACCTGTCACATAATAAAAATCATAAATATGTGTGCAATAGTATCATAAAACATTCATCAAAACAAATACAATTAAAATAAACTGGTTTCAGAAAAAAAAAATCATAAAATAACTCATGGAAAATAAATTTGTTTAATAAACATTCCATCATTTCCTCTTAGAATAACCTTTGGAATAGGGACAAATTTCATACACATATTGTCATAATAAAAAACAAACCATAAAAAATAGAATAAGGATTGTATCCTTGGATCATGTCCCCAGAAAAGAATAATTTAAATCAATGTTTGTTACCTTTGATGAATATAAATATCAAGTAAATGTTATTAAAACATTTTTGTGGAAAATATCCTTTCCAATTTTAAGATATTTAATCAAAATTTAAAAATTTAAAAAATATTATGGACAACATTTCTTTAAAAGTAACTATAGAATCCTTTGATATATGATTATTAACATAGAGATATTATGGAATTGTTAAATCCCATTCATTCCATCTGAGTTACAAGAAAATATTCCTTTTATGAATTTCTAAAAAAACAAAAAGGACCTCATTTCGAAAATGACAGGAAGATTCATCATAAAATTTTTTTAAAAATTCAAATATAGATAAAAATTACTCTAAATAAACATATTAGAATTGTTAAAACATTTTTTAAACCATTTTTAGAAAACATTTATATAGATGGAAAATGTTTTCAGAACGAAGCGATAAATGAAGTTGATTTTCCTAGAAAAAATATTTGGTATATCATGAGTACATAATGTGAGAAAAATTGAAAGAAAACATTTTTTCTCAACATATAAAAATAGTATAATAATATTAATGTGTTTTTTGTGATATATGTTATAATATTTCGTCATCATAACTTAACCATAAGAAATACTGATTAATAATGAGATTGTTACATGAAACCATCACCTCTTTGGTAACATTAAATAATAATTACAATTAAATAATGAACCATATATAGATATTTATATTATATAATTTTTCTGATAAGAATAATAAAATTCATTCATGTTATGTATATGCAACACATAAAAGAATCAAGTGATGTATACGACATGTGTCCCAAAAAAATGAGCTAAAAATCTATTACATTATGTCTGAATTCATTCATACGAATTGGAAACTAATGTTTAATAAATATATACTTATTATTAATATATTACATAATGTTACTCATATATATCATACCGTATATTATTTACTTATATCCTTTTATCACATGTTTTTAACACTTATTCATTAAAAATTGATGTTCTTGGTGAAATCTCTATCACTTTTTATGTATGTTATCATTCGGTAGTTTTAGTCCTTCTATTTTTATCATGGTTACATCATATAAAAAATGTAATTTACGATATCAATATCAACTATATTAACTACATACAAGTTTAGAGACATTAATACAAGATATATATAAAAAATGAATTACATCATTTAAGGAAACAGTAGGTTATACTTACGCAAGAATGTTGTATCCATTTTTTAAAAGGATGAAAAGAAAGAAAGGTAAATAATAAATAGCATTTATAGTATTTTTATTATATAATATATATATATATATATAATATAAATTCATTAAATCCCTCATTATTACTATCCAAGTGAAACATAAATGAAATGAGAATCACATCATTTCTTGGAGGAGGTTGTCAACACGTACGCATGATCGACGTTATAGTTTTAACAACAGTTTGAAATGTTAGAAGGTAGATATGGTGTTTTCATTAAAAAGGTATAATTATGTCATAATTATCGTATTTATACTTTAAAATCATCATAATACCCATTCATAAAATATGGGCATGAGAAATTAATTGAATCGTTACATGGAGATGGTAAGTCGTATGTAAGTGTGAAAGATTTTTTTCACTCCACATTTGATGGAAAGAAGGTGAATAAGGGTAGTTTAATCATCTTAAAAAAATTAATTCTAATTAAAATACTGAATTTATTATTTTACTAGTAATATAACATATTTATATGAGGTAAAAAAATAATTACAAATAAAGTGATTGATTAAGGAGAATACATCTTCTTTGAAATAACACATTTATATCTCCTCTTAATGGATCTAGGATATTCTTTTAGAAAGAAAAAAGCCTCAAGAATATTTCAAGGGTTTTTAGAATAGAAATATGTATATATTATTAAGTCTATAATGATCAAAATTTTGTACATAACTGAGGGACGAGGTTCCCTTTTATAATTGAGGTTATGAGAACATTTGGAAATTCTCCAAATGTTAAATTATAATAAATTCATTTTCAAGAAAAATAAATCCAAATAGGAGAGTATTATAATTAAATATAGGATAGTAATTTAATACTATCAAAGAATAGAATTTCTAAAAAATTTGGTTTCGTTTTAAAACTTATCTTTTTATTGACCCTTGGTTAACTAATTTTAATTTTAACTAGAGTAACAACTTACTCAATATTAAAGGGTTATTAATTTTTATTATATGGTATAAATGGGCCTATAAATTTCTATATTAGGAATATTTTTACCATATAATATCAACCTTGTATTATTTCATTATATTTTTTATTTTTTAATAATTTAAAAAATATATAATTTTGATAAAATATCATTATTGTTAACTTTGACATTGTTCATTTAATCTGACATAAAATACATTAATAAATGGACAAAGATAATATTTCTCCCATTGTGATAAATTTTGTCTTAGTGGTTGGTGTAGTCTAATGTTCAACAACTTTTTTCTTTTAAGGACTTGTTGATATACTATCACTTGATATTATATGATCTAAAAATTATACTTTCCAAAGACATCATTCACAATTGGTAAATTTTTCCAAAATATTATTCTTCCTTATAGTCTTCAGTAAAGTTATCAAGTGATCTTAATGTTCTATTTTTTTTCATTGCATATATAATAATATAATTTATAAATACATTCAAAAATTGATCAACATAATATCTAATGATTTAATTCAATAAATATGTAAATATAGAGGTAGCATTAGTAAATCCAAATATCATAATTATAAATTCATAGTGTTAATATCTTGTATGGAATGTTGTATGGGGTATATCATATATATTAACACACAATTAATGATATCTATAATGAATATCAATATTAGAAAAACTATTTATCTTCACACAATTGATCAAACAAATCATTAAAATGGGTAGAGGAGACTTGTTCTTAATAATGATATTTTTATGTTATCAATAATCGATACAGTGCACATTTATATATGTTTCTTATTAAAAAAAGAACTATTTCACCATGTGGGGACACACTTGGATGAATTAATCCCTTGTTCGTATTATCTTGGAATTTATTGTCTAGTTCCGTCAACTAAATCAGGGTCATTCTATATGGTGTATTTGAAATATGTGTAGAACAAGGTATGAGTTCAATCGAGAAATCAAAATCGTGATTTTATGGAAAATGAGAAAATTCATCCAAAAATACTTCAAAAAAATACCATATAGTAAGAATATCAATCATCTTGAATTTCTTTCTAACCATCTGAGCTAAACACCCCTTTTGAAGAGGAATCAATACACATACAATTTATATAATTTCAATTTGAAGGTCGTATTTATCATCGCACTGATAGATGATTATAGATTGACTCAGAATACCGAATGTCAATTATCTTACTCAGTAATTACAAGTTCTATATGTAAACAAATCGAATACATTCCTATGATAACATCAAAATAAAACATAGGGGGAATAATGATATTTGAAGGAATGTCATTCCCACAAACGTCAATTAAATAATAATCACAGTCTTGTGATTTGATTATCGCACCATTGGGGGTTTTAATTGACAATTACACATCTAATCATTGATTTGGTATTATGATATCCATAACAAGTTAATTAGATATAAAATATTCGGAATATCTATAATTAAATAATACATTAGAAGTTCTATAGTGGATTTATTGTGTACCTTTCGCCACTTCATTATCATAATCTACATCATCAATAGTGATCTCATAATATTTTCCTTTTTCCCTAGGATTAATAGGTTTCTAACATTGATCATCGTCATTAACCTTCATATTTGGGCACTGGTTAGTATAATTCATATATTCACTACATTTGAAACACTCTATTGTGGGTGGTGAATTTTTTGAATCCATCTTTATATTTGAGTTATTAGTTATATTAGTCCCATCAATTCGATATTTGATTTCCCGATGACCTACCTTTCTATAATTAAAATATTTAACATTTATCTTATGGTAATTTCCCCCATATTTCATTTCACACTACGAGCATAAAGGAATTATAGTAGTACTCTCTCCATGATATTTATAATTCATATTGAATTTTATCTTTATTTTCTTCTAAAAACTATTAAATGGATAGGTAAATCCAATCTCCATACTCTTCTTATTCTCAAATTAAATTATTTCTTAATTGATACTGAAGTACCTTATGTTTAACACCCTTTAGATACTTGGTTTTAAGACGCCAAAGAATAAATCAACTATACTTTAAAGTTGGATGAAAATTCCAGAAGTGTACCTAAAAATAATTATAAAATTTTCCTCAATGTTTCTAGTAGATTCATCATCCTTCTATATAATTTGAAGGAATTAATTCTCCATTTTCATGTGAATAATATTTGGATTTTACTTTTTAAAATTTAAGCTCATGAACTCATCCCACTCTATGGATTCAATTTCTTCTAGTTTCTTATTATTCTAGATAAGAGTCCACTATTGATCCACTTCACCTTCCAACTAATAAATATACATAATAACATTATCATGTTCTGAACACTATAGAATGGAAAATATATTTTCAATGTTATTGATCCATTTCTCAGAAACTAGAGGATCAGTGGATCCATTAAAATAATGTGGGTGTTTTAATAATGAGGTAATAAACATAATGTTGTTCCCTACATTAATTGTTTGAAAGAATAGTGTGATTCATATCTTGAGAAATCTATGTGAGCATAAAAACTAAATTTTTCATTCAATATCCCATAAAACATGGTCTCTTAAGAGGAAAATAATTTCATTTTCTATCACATTCAGCATTAACATAATCCCCTTGGGTTCAATCCATTAACTAGAACCAAAAATCAAAAAATTAGAATCAATAATCATTGTGAAAACCCAAATAATGATGAAAAATAATTTATTTAATGTTAAAATAGTGACACATTATTCTATAAAACCTTATGTTAAACCTAATTCATTCATTATAGTTTCGAAAAAAATAGTATTTTATCCAACACATAGACTTATACCTTTGGTTCTTATTATATTTATCTCCTCCGAGATTTCAAGGATTTACTAAAAATTTCTTTAATATCAACTATAATAGCCCACACTTTTCATACATAGATGTTGCATCTTAATATATTAATATTAACCACATAACATAATGATCCATGAAATAACCAAATAGGTTTAGTGCCTTTAGAAACATATAAACATAAAAAATTGGATATTAAAAGGCCTACATCATCTCCCACTAAGTTCTGTATAACTAGAACCATTCTTAAGCATATCATACCTAGTATTTTTCTTCATAACCTGTGGAAAGGAAACATAATAAAGGGTTATATCTAGATCTTAATAAGGATAAAAAAGGTATATATCAATGATCACTTGATCATAACATGAAAATAAATGTATGAGAACAAGAGAATAACATTTAAAGATCATAACTTGGATATTATAGATCATAATCTTGATCCATTAAATAAAACCTAGTTCATATGAAATTAATCTAAATGGAATTAATAAAAATGAGCCATGGGATAATAACATAGGAAGACACATAGAATGGTGGAATACACATAAGCATTGAATATTTTTCCATAGTATTTGAGGAATTAATTATAGGACTAACATAGTGGATTTGGTTAAATCCCCAAACCATCGTAGTAGTCACAGCTCACTCCCAAGACTTTCATAGTGGAAAAAATATCTTTCTAAACTGGGTTTACTCCCCACTCCATTCATGTTTATCACATGAGATATCAATCATTAAACAATACATTATAGGTAGATATAGGTCCCACTCTTCACATAATGATAACAATATACATGTATTCCAAAAGTTAATAAAACAATTATCATATCAAAACCGTTGAAAGGAAATGGGTTTCATAAAAATTGCTTTATATCATGACCCATGGAAGAGAAATTGGTTTCATATACATTCCATAATTTCATCATAGCATACCCCATGGAAAAATGATGGATTTTATACACATGTAGTCATCATAAACATCAATCATCCAAAAATTAATAAAGATAGTATCCTTGGATCATATCCCTGATAAATCATAATTTAAATCATGTTTTTTCATATTTTATGAATAAAAATACCACCAAAAAATAATAAAAAAATTCTTGAGTAAAATGAATTTTCTAATTTAAATCCACTTCTTTAAAATGTACAATTTTTTAAAATATTATTGGTACCATTATATTTAAAAATAAAATTGTAAGCTTATAAATTAAGCATCATATCATTGAATTTTTATGATTGTGGGAAATTACATTCATGTTGTATAAGTTAAAAGAAAACATTTCTTTTACACTTTTGTAAAAAAAATCAAAAATTACCTCATTTGGAAATCAACAGGAAGACTAATTTCAAAACCTTTTTATAAAAAGTATGAAATGGGTAAAAATAAATTTAAAAAATAATATTAAAATAGTATTAAAATTAAATAAAAACATTTTTAGGCATCATTTATAGGGAAGTAAACGTTTTTTCGATCCAAGAGAGAAATGAATTTGATTTTCCATAAAAAATCACTATCACGAGTACTAAAGGTGATAGAAATTGGAAAACATGTATTATAAATTAATAACCCTATGTGAGTAAAATTAATGAGTTTTTTGAGAGATATATCATAATATTGCATCATCATTACTTAATGAGAAACAATATTGATTAATAATGGGATTGTAACATAAAACCTTTACATCTTCGATAACATTTATATCATAATAAACATTAAAGGAGGAGCCATATATAGATATTTAGATCACATAATTTTCATAATAATAATCATAAAATAAATTCATTGTCTGTATTTATTCCACAGAAAAAAGAAACAAGTGTCGTGTAAGGGATGTATAACATAGATATAAAAATCAAATAAAAATCCCTTACCTTATGTCTCACCTCATTCATACTCATTGGAACCTACTGTATAATAAATATAGATTTATTATAAATATATTATATAATAATAATAATAAATACTATACATATATTATTTACTTATAAACTTTTATCACCTATTTTTTAATACTTATTTATTAAAATCACTATTTCGGGTGAGATTTGTTTCATTTTTTATATATGTTTCGGTTCATTAGTTATAGTCCTTGTATTTATATCATCATTAAAAGATATAAAAAAATTAATAATGATATAAATATCATATATTTTCATAATATACAAGTTTATAACATTTATAATATATAGATATGGAAAAATTAATTATATTGTTCTGGGAGATGATAGGTCGTACGTACGCATGAACGTTGTTTTCATATTTTGAAGAATGGATGAAAAGAAAGACAAATAAAAAATAATTTTTTTTAAAGTAATTGTTATGTTTTATATATCATATATGTTAATTTCATCCATACATAGTTCCAATAAAATAAAACACGAATGAAAAACGAATCACATCGTTTCACGAAGGTGGTAGTTTACACATATGCAAGATCATTGTTATCATTTTATAAAAAAATTAAAGGTAAGAATGTAGATATGATATTATCATTAAAGAATCTAATTATTTCATAATTATCAAATAAAAACATCATAAACTTCACAATATCCATTCATAAAATATGGTTATGATAAATAAATTATGTCGCTATGAAGAGCTGATAAGTCATATGTACACATGAGTGATATTTTCACTTCCCATTTGATAGAAAGATAGTGAATAGAGGTGGATTCATAACCATGATAAAATTTATGTATAATTATAATACTAAATTTATTTTTATATATATATAATATAATATATTTCAAGGAGGTAAAATAATAATTGAATAGAAAGTGATCGATTAAGACTAATACATACTCATTGAAATTACTCCTTTAGATATAATATTAAATGCTCTAGGGTTTGTGTTTTTAAAGGAAAAGAACCTATATAACATGGGTAGTGTAGTTTAGAAAATAATTTGGTAGATTTTTGTCATTATATAATTCTCAAAGTGGGGTAAAATAGTAAGGGTGTAGGTTCCCTTTTATAGTTTAGGTGAGGGACACTTTTTGGATTTTTCAGAAGATTTATTTATAATAAATTAATTCTCAATGAAAATTCATCCAAATATATAGGTATTCAAAGATAAGATAATATATTGTTTTAATACCATCATACAATATAATTTAGACAAGTTTTTATGTAATTTTAAACATTATTATTTTAATTGACCATTATCTAACCAATTTTAATTTTACATATGGTAAAAACTTTTTCAATATTAAAGTATTTTAATATTAAATTATAAGGTGAAAATTATACCATAAATGACCAATTTAAGAAATTTTCCAACATATAAGGTACTCATTGTCTTATTTAATTATTTATATTATTTTTTAATAATTTAATAAAATAATATATTGATAAAATATAATTATTGTAAATATTGACTATATTCATTTAATTTGACTTAAAAACATAAAGATACGGTTGTAATTTTAATATAATTCATTAAGATAACATTAATATTTAATATTCATCTAAAATTTTTGTTACCCACATTAACTCACTCAAATTATATTAACTAGGACTCACTCAAGAATTCGTACGATGATATAACACAATTCTTAGATTTTTCGTATCCAGGGTTATATGGTTTAATGCATTTTTTAAGAACAAAATACTAAATTTCAATGTTAATAATGAACATTAATATTCCATATTTTGAAATAAAGAAAATGATACTTATTAATAGAATACAATTGGACAAAATATAGAGACATTATTATTATTTTATATTATATTTTGGATAAATGCATTTCAAAATATGTAGAATAATCTAAAATAAATAAAACATTATATTAAGAATGGAGATTTGAATAAAATGAATGAAAAGAACATTGAAATTGACATTTGAAATTATGATAATTATGATAAATAACAATCCTAATATGAATATATAGTTAAATATAGACATATTTAAAATGTACATTAGAAAGGATATTAAAATCATAATATATCAATGTATTTGGATAGTAACTACATATTACAGTGTTATTAAAAAAAATAATGAATGAACACCTTTCAAATCTAAAATATGATTTATTGAAAATAAGCATAATGATTAGAAATTACCAAGACATGTAATTTTATTAAAATTCATTAAAACTGAAAAATGGATTTACCAAACATGTTCGAAAAGTTTAATTTAATTCAATATATAATAACAAAAAACATAATGAAAAACAAGCATTTAATTTTCAATCCTTGGACACTGAAAAAAATTTATTTGAAATTGAATATATACACATTGGAAGAAACAACAAAAACAACTCACACTATAGAGAAAGGATGAATTTTTATTTTATAGAGTGATACATTACAGAAATCATGCTTGATCTTTATCTGAAACTCAATACACAACACAAACTCAGTGAAATATTGGTTTTAAAACATTAAATTTGATTTGATTTTTAAAATGAACAAATTCAACCCATCCATTTAAGCAGAACTAATCTATATGAAATTAAAAACCTATAAAAGGAATTTATAAATATTTTAAAATAATAAAAAAAATTATCAATAATTTATATATTAATATATCAATTTGTATATTAATATTGTAACAAACTTTATGAAGCTGACAAGATACTCAAAATAGTTTAATTCAACTTGTTTTATAGTATAGTATTTCAATGCCAGGTGCAACTCAGCAAATATAAAGTGAAATTTATAGACTTCAAAATCAATATCATGATTATGACTATCATTTAAAACATGAATTGTAAAAAATAAAAACATACTGATTCATTAACCATACATCTCATCCAGTAGAAGAATTAATTGGTAAAAAAAATACTAGGATCAAACCTCTTTGATCCAAAAATGATACGTGTATCTTATTTTTCTCATCCATACTTGTAAATTGAAGATATTCAATCCATCATCCCATGCACATTAATCAATATTTATGTTCTCCTCTATGTAGGGATGATAAAAATTAGAGTACATCTGGCTTCTTATAGACATGACCCACTAATGTACACCTTTTCATCTACAGATCCATTGACTTTTTGCCTGAGATGAATAATCTCATAATGGAGACAAATCTCACTGAATCACAACATAATCATATGAAAATAATACCTTCTCAAGGTTTGGAAAATATGTACAAAACAAAGTAGTCGGTAAAATTTTACACTAAAAAACTAAAATAAAAGTCAGATCAACATGTAGATCAAATTTGCAAAACCCAAAACTCACATCAAACTCTTAATGGTGAAATAAACTCTTAGTGGTGAAATAAAAAAATTTATTGAGCACGCTTCAGGACCCAATTGATCATAAAATGGTCAATGAGGAAAGAAAAGTAACATAATAGTACATAAAACTATTTATAGGGGAAGAAAATAAGTATCAAAACTGCTTCAAAATGAAGACACCCACCCAACCTACACAAACCATAGTAAAAAATATAAGTAATAACAATTGGTTGAAAGGTCAAATAAATCAAAAAAAATTACCCTTTTCCTTCTAGTCAAAATCCCTTAACCTGCCTAATATTTAAGGTTTGTTAAACACATTTCAAGTAAAGAGATTGCAATATTATGAAATAATCACAGGAAAAATGATTGTAAGTAATGTTAAATTGTAGTGTTTGGAATGAAAAGAAATTGTTAAATTTCATTAAATGTAACAGTATTAAGAGGAATATATTCACATTACTATAATAATCATTTAAAATTTCAAGAGACAAAGGGACTAATACTGCACTACACCAGGCATGGCTAATAACCAAAGACCTTTAAGAACATTTGGCTGAGATTGAGCTTCAATGTAACATCATAACAACGTATTGCTAACAAATGGAATTGATACCCCTTAAGTGGGATATCCATAATATATAGTGACTGAATAATAGATTACAGTCTATCCCTATCCCCCTATTTTACTACAATGAAATAATTAATAAACCAATAGAATGATTGAAATTAGAACATATAGATAAAGTTTATACATAAAATTATTATTATATTCCCCTATTTCCTGGGATTTCTTTGGTGAAATAGGACATTTTTTGGATGTAAAGTATTTCTAAATTTTGTTTCATCAACATGTTACAAGATGGTGGAAAAGGGATTAGAATATTTCCACAACAAACACCATATGATAAAAAATAAAAACGGTAGATTTTTATTTGTGGAGGGTTATGAAAAAAAAAATTGTTTCGTGTTGGACCAACTACTATAGTCAGGTAAAATTTATAGAGACAGATGGATTAATAAAACACATAAAACAATTAAAGGGGGAAGAAACTAAGTATCAAAACTGCTTGAAAATGAATACAACCACCCATCCTACACAAACCATAATAAAAATATAAGTACTAACATTTCGATGAATGGTCAAATAAATCATCAATTTTTTACCATTTTCCTGCTAGTCAAATTACCTTAACCTAGAAAACATTTAAGGGTTTTTAGGCACATTTCATGTAAAGAGATTGTAGTATTATAAAATAATCACATGGAAATGATTGTAAGTAAAGTAACCTTGCTGTTTTTGGAAATGAAATTAAATGGTTAAATATCATTAAATATAAAAGTTCTGATAGAAATATATTCACATTAGTACTGTATTCATGTCAAATTTCTAGAATATCATTCAATAATAAATTTAAATTAATATTTTCTCTATAGATGTTACCACACGTAACCACTTAAAAGTCAGATCTTGTTTTTTTGTAAATCAGAAACAGAAATGGAGAGGGAAAGTATAAAAGGTTACAAATAAAATGAATGTAACCCTTTTTCCACTTATTATTCCATTTACTCATAATTATCTTTATTTTACAAACATATACTCATTGGATGAAAATGCATGTCATTAAATCTAAATACCTCTAGAAAATATATGTAGAGATGGTTGAAAATTAAATCTACATGATACTCTAAGCTTTAAATCTAGATGCAAAGGCTCATGGAGTAGTCTAACTTAGGTTGGTCCCATAAATGTGGTCCCCACAGAAGTAATTGTTGATGTCATTATGACTATACAACTTCAAGCACCTGAACATTCTATCTAGTTTACTAGTAAAATTGGTGAATTCCTTTATCATCTCTAGTTCTATAGATAACAGGGTAAAGTGTAACCTATTAATTCATTCCTATATATGTTATAATTTCAGTGATGGCATCGAAGACTATTTTTTCAAGTATAAGAGATGAGTTCACATTAGAAGAAACTAAAACTGAAGCATCTAGAATGTTATTAGTAGATGGCCTCAATTGATAGTAAGAGTTTCTTGAGATAAAAGACAGAAACTCTAGATAGCCAAAAACTCTATGTACATTTGTGTTGGACAAATATTCATCAGTAAAAGGGTAGATAAAGACATTGGATTCCTCTATGAATGGAACTTTCATTAATGTTCTTGTTTATCAAATCAACCAATTTTGAGTTCTTAAATATTTTTCATGCTTCTCCATATGTAGTAAAAATGAGAATATATGGGCATGGAAGGTTGGAATAAGTACATGCATGCATGAAAAAAATTAATATATACATATATAATTATAGAGATTATGGAGAGGGGAAGTGGGGGAGGAAAAACAACGTTTTTTAGTTAAAGATATTCCAATTTCCCGTAATAAGGAAAATAAGTAATCATATGGTTCTGGAGCCATTATAGTTTTTTTATAAAAATGTGGCATCAATCAATTAAAATCTATACCTAGACTTGAAGGTGATTCCAATAGAAAACATGACTATAATGGGTCCTGTAGGATAAATAAAGTGTAACATGATGTTATGTTCAACCAATAGTTAAAAGAATATAATAAAAGATAAGAGTCTCAGTCCTGAATACAAATTGCAAAGTAGAGAGCCATCCCAGTTTCCCAAACATGAACATTATTAAATCTATCACATTTCGAGATGAAAATCTCAAATAGAAAATAATTTTGGAAATTTTAATAAACATACATATGAAGTACTACAGGGTTTCTAGGTACTATCTTCAACTGAACCGTCACTTTCCCAGCAAAAAAAGTGTTCTTCAATTCAAACTCATTTCCTGAAATTAATTGAATTAACACATCAAAAACCTGAAAAAAGAAAAATATCCAGTAAGTATATATCATGCAAAAAATTAATAAAAAAATATCATATGATTTTACACATAATTTAAAATTTATTTAGTAATCTGGCTACAATATCCTCTCCCTTGATATTGAAAACCTCTTTATTAAATAAAAAATAGTTCATAAATTTCATAATCATAAAGAATGAATATGAATATAAAATCAACCACTACTATATCAATTAAACAATTAACATCCTTAGTTGTTCTATATGAGTATTTTAATGTTTATTTTCATTTATAAATAATGGAAAAGGTTTTATTGAGTGAAAATCTTGAAATTATAGAATAATGGTATTCTTATTAAAGAGAATAGTCTAATAGATGGTAAAAATGAAGACCTCATTCACTTTACTTCAGGAAAAATAAATATAGGTCATCCTCTACCTATGATGGATGGTAATATTAAAGGATGATTGAATTTACATTTCCGATATATTATGCTGATATGTTCAACAATATTTCTCCGTGAAAAAAGAAAAAATAGTAATGAATAATGAAAATAAGATGAATTTAAATAAATCAAAAAATAATATAAAATATATGATTTAAAAGAAAATTAAAAATCTATTTTCTATCTTATATAACTATTCCATTTCATATATTCCACTTTTTTCCCTTAATGAAATAATTATAGAATCTTGAAATGCATTTAATAGAAATAATGGTACCTTTATTACCTTTAGAAGATTAGATCTCTGGATGTTTTGTGTATTTTAAGAATATGGATCAAGTGTTGAAAATGAATTGGAAATTTATCTATCATATAATTTATATTTTATTTGGTAATCAGCATGTAATATCGTCTACCTAAAGATTCAAAACATATTCCATAAGAAACAAATAGCTCCTCAAATTATACAATTAGAATAAAATAAAACGAATATAGAGGGATTCTCTTCATTGGCATGGATCGATTTTTCTGCAAAGACCGGAGACACTATAAAACTTTATTAGACCACATTAGTAGCATCAAACTCAGTCAATATATTTTTTAACTAGACGAAATGACTATAATGAATAAGTAGAAAAAATATTGACATGTGTAATAAATAAATCACAAATCTGATGTTTAACAATTTTCAATTGAGATGAACAAATGTAGTGTGTTATAATCATATAAAAATTGTAAATGAAATTAAAAAATAAATATTCTCTACTAAAATATTGTAATGAAAACACACACAATGAAATTACATCATTGAAACATGATTACACAAAGTAATTGATGTCTCGTGTCACATGAAATCACAAAAACTAAGGAAAATCAATGAAATAACTTTGAGAGAATACAGGTGGGCAGTAATCATTTATTTAAAAAAACTGATGGAAGTGATAAACTGATGAGTAGAGAATATATATTATTTGTGTTAGAAAATATAAATTATATTACACATGTAATAAAACACTATTGTAAAAATAAGTACTCAATAATGTATATAATATACAAGAGAGGAATAGAAATATTTTTATATATACAGTCATGTGAATAAAGATAGCTATCCGCACCTAAATTACAACATGTTTTGATATTCTTAAACAAAAAGTGTGAAGACTGAAAAATATAATATGTGATTAAATATTCTCAATGACTGAAATAGTTGTTGTAATTTATGAATTGGAATAATAGTTTTACTTTTATGACATAATAAATATTATTAAGCAAATGGAATTACTATAAATTTAACAGAAGATATACAAAACTACCAAATGCTTGGAGATGAACTGACCTTATGCAGATGAATGGTGAATGGAGAGAAGGAATGTGAATAGAGATAGGGAGATGATTTTTGGTGAATAGTGTTAGGGATGTAGGTGTGATAGAGGCGATAACGGTAAATGAAGAGATGAAGTGATGGGAAGGAATGTTGGAGATGGGGAGTCAGGTTGATTTTAATGAAGACCAAGATGAGATGATGATGAGACTAGGACTTCTGGAGATGGGGATCTGAATGAGACAAATATGAGGATCCAAGAGTGTTGGAGATGGGTATCTGAGGAGTGGTGTTCATATGCGGAGTGATAGAGTTCAGATCAGACATGGGGCAGAAACCCTAGATGGAGAGGAAAATCATGACCTGTAGAGGATAGATATCGAGGGAGTGAAATCAGGTTGATAGGGAATATGGATATTAGGAGACGATGATATGAGGAGTGCTAATGACATAGAGCAGGAGGAGAGGAAGATTAGGATCTAGGAGTGAAAGATACGGGGATCCAAAGGGTGGTGTATGAAGATGGAGTACCAGAAGTGAGAGTGGAGACGAGGTGGAAACCCTAAGATAGGGAGAGAGATATTGTGAGATGGAGAGGATTTAAATTGAGGGAGTTAAATCCGGTGGAGTTGAAAGATTTAAAAGAATTGTTGAGAGGTTGCCACGTGGTAGGAAAAAATCCTTCTTTAGTAAATATATAGATTTTAATATCTTTAATATCATTTTATATATTAGTTTATTTATTCGAGAAATATTCCATCAGTGTTTCATAAGAATTTGAGGTCATTATATATTTAAAAAATATTACAAATAATTTTTTATAATGATAATAATTTAATAAATATTATAAATGACACTTATATTCATTATGAATATTCTTTTTCCCTTATGTGAATACATAAGAGATATTTAAATCTATGAGACTAACATTTTGCATCTTTCATTGATTAAAATATTATATTAGTCATTTTCATGGAAAATTATTCATTAAACAACTAAATTTAGAGAATAATTTGATAAGGGTCGAATTAAATTAACCCAATATGAATTATTATGAAAAATTATGTTCTTATTACTTATTTTTAACCAAGATTAACCCGATCTACCCTTTATCGAGGTGATAACTTGTTTCACATTTTCTATTCATAATTACCAAAAATAAAAGGGTAAAATTAACCAAATTTGTTCTTTATAATTCCAAATATAGAATTAATTTCATTAAATTATATATTTATAAGTGTTGTAAATTAATTTCAAAATAAAATGAATAAAATGCAATGGAAACCGATTTTTGGAAATTAAATTTTTAAGCATAAAACTTCGTTTATTCTTATCTCCTACTTAGAAAAATATTCAGTGAAAATTAAAATATATTTATTTAATATATAATATATAAATTTAATTAAAATCATTTTCCAAAATTGATTAATTATATTTATTAATCTAAAAATATATATTTGTGAAAAAAACATTTATTCGGAAAAAATATTTCTTTTTTCACTCAAATGATTTTTTATTAAATTGATAACTAAGGATTTAATTTTATATATATATAACCATAAATAATTATTAATTTTTTTACTCAAATTAATACCCTTTAATTCAATAGCTAATTTATAATTATCACTTTAAATAATAATAATAATTTTTTAATAGCATATCAGAGTTTCTTTAAACATGGTTTTGTGTGTAACGTAATCTATTGAAAAACATAAATTTATTTGAGAAAAAAATTCATTAAATATACATTTTTTTAATTATAATAATTTTAAATCACTTTTTATACATTATTATTAACTTCATATACAACTGTAATGATTCCCTATATTTTATAAGATGTAGTACGCTGAAAAACTCAATTAATTCACCAGTTCCTCGTATATAAAAAAACATTCATAGCATTTGGATTAAGTTAATAAGAAAAATCTTGAGTAGAACTCCAAATTTTTAGTTTCACATTTATAAATAATATATGGTTTCATAGAATTCAAATACATAGTTCTTCTATGATTCTTCAAATAGATAAATTTAATACATTTCCATCAACCCTAATTATCACCATTGAAATAAGGAGCATAAATATTTTATGTGCATTCTATAAGATCATCCAATGAAATTAGTTTTCAACAGTATATTTATCTATGTATTGTAAATGAAAAAATAAATCTCCAACACTCTATAAAAGATCCCAACATTTTTCACCACTTTGTGGTATCAGAAGAAATTATAAACTATCTTCAAGTGGGAAATATCAAAGATCAAAAAAATACATCCAATAGATATCAGACTTGAATACCACTTGTGGATTTGATATTATAATGACCAAGACAAAAGATGTGGTGAATTATTTTCTTTTAAAAAACTTGAAAATTTTAAATTTTCCCTCTTGAAATGAGTTGATCATTTTTTTATCTCTTAAAAATTAGAAATGTATTATTAAATAAATAAAAGAAAGAGAATTGCAAAACGATGTACAATGGTTTGGGACAAAAATATACCCTAATCCACTCCACTTATGATCTCTCCACATTCTTGATGATTTTAACTAAACAGATCAATTTATCCATAGCTTTAAACAATTGAGTACATGAAATTCACACCATAAAACAAGGCAGTTTCTTTTATATAGAACCTTCATACCATAGTTTATGAATTTAACACACCACTATAAATAAGTAAAATAAATCAACACATCAGTATAAATAGATGAAATATATAATTTCTGGCCACTATAAGTTTACAGTTCCCTCCACACCTGAGAAATGGTTTTATCTTCAATCAATTATAAAAAAGTGACCAATAGATCTTCAGTGAGTGTATTCCTCCTTATCCAAATGGCAATAATAGAAATAAAAGATAATAAAATTATTTTTGTTTGTGTTAAGAGATTCATCATTGTGGAAAATATCCTGTAACATCACCACTATCATTATAATGAATTTATTATATAAATTTTTGACTAATTCCTTATATTATCTCTCTCTTCAATCATTCGAATATAATTGGGTCAAAAAGATTTTCTCCATAAGTGGTGTGTCTTTATTGAATAATTTATGAAATAACTTATGAAGATAATAATATAAACCGACAATAATAATATTTTAGAATTTAAATATTCCATTGGAACACAAAACTAATATCTAATATTAAACTTCACCTGGCCATTCAAAAAATAAAATATTTTCGAATTTTATTTTCCATAAATATCACCTCGATTGATTCACCAAAAAATCAAGCGGGTATTCAAAATTGAAATTTTAATATGGTTTAACAAATATCTCTGGATGAATTTTTAATAAATTCAACACATTGAATATAGTAAAAAAGATAATCCTCTAAACAATCTAGTATAAACATGGTAAGAAATTCAAATTTTGAATTTGAAAAATATATTTTCATCCATAGCGATAGCTTTAACAAATTACATAATTATCTAATTTTGAACTCCCAGAAAATTCATAGCTAGATGATATCATAAGATTTGGTACGTTTTTAGAGCCTGAAAAAGTTTGATTAAGTATTCATAATAGTATAATTATATAAATATAATTTCAATGGATTTACAATGGATAAATAAACACATCAATATGAATTCTATATCTTGAGTTATCATAAAAAATCAGTAGCCAAAATAATCTGAAAACTATAAAACATTACAATATTTCAAGGAAAAAAGATATTATCAAATGGCTGATTCATTTTCCATCATAGTGAATCCAAATTAAGTTGAACTTTTTTGTTATCCTTAATAATTATAATCACTCAATTATGAGGTCTTCAACTCTGGTAATGATTAAAATATCAAGAGATAATAAAACTGGAAACGATTAAGATAAATAGATAAATACTTGAGGCTTCAATTTATTCAAATTTTGAAATATAATAAATAATTTGTTGGTGAGATATTCTTCAAGATATACAAAAATAATAAGGAAAGTAATCTTCTTGAAACTTTTATCATTAATGTATCGCTTCCTAATAACATCCTAATCATGTGGAATTCATAGGAATTTTCTCGATGATGTGGGTTATGTCACCAATATAAGGATCTAAAATGTTTTGTATATTCCAACTGTGTGGTTCCAAACAATATTTTCATTCAAAAAATTAGTTTCAAATGGTTAGGATAATTCCAAACATTTATTCCCAATGTGAGGTTCATTAAAAAAGTTCATTCCCAATACGATGTTTAAAAGATGTGGTGAGTTCCAAATTTGAGGATCCAAATGTGTGGAAGAATACCATTTTGGGGTTTTGAAATATAACTTTAAATTCGGGATTCCTTCCATTTTTGAAAAATAGAACCTTTACATGAATAAAAGATTAAGACATCATCTGGACATTGATTTCATGACATTAAATTGTGAAAAAATAATAATAAATCAAGAATAAAATAAAAAATAAACAACAATAAAAAATAGCAATGAATAACTAATTAATTATGATAATTTTTTTAATTATTAAATAATGATGGTTTTATTTATTATCTAAATAATAGAAATAAATTATAAAAAAAAGAGTTTAATTATTAAAATATAAATAATAATTTTTTTATAACATAAATAATATGTATTCTTAAACTATCAAATTATAAATCATATGGGTTTTAGTGATTATCAAAATGTAAATAAAGGTGAAAGGAGGCAATCAACAATGACAAACCCCAACTCGTCATATATTAACTTTTAGGAATTATTTTTCCAAATAAACCTGATTTAATAAATAGTGTAATTTTTTTTAAAAATCTCGCATAATCCATCCAAATGTTAGACATATTCACCAAATCAAACAAACAATTTTTATAACAACTGAACACCAAATAGGAAAAAAAGTAAATAATACATCAAGATCAAAGTAAAACATAAACTAAAAATAATAACTAATATAAGAGGGGTTGTATTTTCCAATATAATAATATTACAATGGAAAACTAAAGACAAATACCCAACCAAATATCTTTGTGACTACAAGAGTCAAATTCGTGAATAATATAAAAAATAATCTATGTTCCATCATATGTTAAACCTAAAACAAATATATATATATATATATATATATATATATCAGTATAAATCTTTGTAGGTATTCCAATGATAAATCACTCCATATATATCACATTAAAATTGAAGATCCATTTCCTGTTAGTTTGAAATAAAATTTATAAACATATGTTTTCTGGTTTATTTTTAAAATAAATACTGTTCTATTTTAGTTATTTCATTAAAAAATCACTTAAAATAGGTGGTTTTAAAAAACATTGAGGAGATGGTCCCTAAAAACCTAAACATAAATGGTAGTGTTTTGGTAAAACTTATTTAAAAGGGGATTCATATAATAAGGAAACAAGTGATATCTAAGTCATTTTTCATAAAACATCAAAATCAAAAATCATTCTATTAAAATAAAAGGATTATAGTGATTAATTAAAGAAAACCATAAAAATAATATAAATAATTATGGAATAAATAATGATTTTATGGAAATATTAATACAAGTTCATTGTTAAATAGTACATAAATAGTGAAAAATCACCGACATGATATAACTGAATACCAATGATCATGGGCATATGTAAGAGATGAGGGATATTTCGAGAACTTACTAAAACATTGTCCATTTTATCAACATTTGTAATACCCCGACCCCAGTTATCCAGATTCGGTTCATTATTACATAACATTGTCATGATACAAAGAATCATGTCCCAAAAGACTGATTAGTTTAACAGCCTTGGAAGTACAAGATACATTCATAAGTTTTACATTACATCATGAAATAAAAACATCAACAAAATTTTTCCCACTTTTGAAAAAACTTATAACCTTAGCCTATCCCTAAAGGTCAACCATAAAATTCTTCTTCACATCCTAGGAAAAATAAAACATAGAAAGGGGTGAGATTAGATGCTCAGTAAGGATAACAATATAGCAAAACTTTCATAAATAAGCATAAACATTTAAGGAAATATATAAGAATAAAACAAAATCCTTTTAAACATAAAATTCAGAATAATATGGAAAAGATAAAATCAAATGACACCATTTAATTATTCACAAGTATATTCATCTAGTCTAATAATCACATGAAATATCAATAACCACTTTCATAATGATGGAATGCATAATTCCAGACTTTATAACCACATAGTCAAGACCTTGTGCCAAGACTATAAATAATATTTTTTCAAGGCCTTATGCCAAGACACTATTTTTTCTCATTAGACCTACCGATGCATGGAGGAGCTATAGCGGGCTCCACCCGTCATTTACTAAGTCCAATGCATTCCTCATATGAAAGGGTTTAAACATAACATAAAAATTTGTATTAAAACTAGCATACAAAATTTCAATACTTTATCCATAAACCATGAATGGTGTAAAAATAACACATCCATAGTCAAACATATCGCAAAACCTTCAATAAAATATGGATGTTTTTTATCATAATAAATCAACTTCCAACAAGCTTAAAATCCATCAAAGGATGTTGACATAGATAAAGTCAAAACTTTTTGATAGAAATATCTCTTTCTATTTTGAAATAATTTAAAAGTCATGTAATTATAAAACAAAACATTTATTTTGAAAATATTTTTATAATATTGTAAGGAAAGCTTCAACGATGTTATAACAGTGGAAAATAGCTACACCCTCTGTTTTAGTTAAAAAACATTCTTACCTTAATTTTGTCGAAAAGGTCAAAAGGTACCTTGTTTGGAAAATGATGGAAAGATTCCTTTCAAAACATATATTGTTAAATAAGGGTATAAATGAATTTAACCTATATTCTAGTAAATTATAAAAAAAATTGAAATACATTTTTAATAAAACACAGATGTGGAAGAGAAAGAGGTCTTAGTAGATACTTACGTAAAAATAACCTCGGATAATAAAGAGACTGTGAAATTAATCCTTAACTTGTACTTTTACTTAGTTTATGGTATGTTAACCACATGTATAATAGTTAATACATTGTTATTAAATTATAAAAAAACTATATATATAAATATGATATCATATATGATCCTATATTGTTGCTTTGCTAATAATATTTTGGTAGTATCATCGTTTCGGATGTTAACCGATTCATTTTCCTTTATATTCTTGGTTACGTATGCCTTGTTTGTTATGGATAAGATGTATTTGATTCATATAAAGAATGATATTATGTTCATAAACATTATTTTTAATCATAAAATGAAAATTATTCTTGAATGATAATGATGGGGAATCAATCTCATCGTGTTCCTGGAGACGATAATCCGTACGTACGCACGAGCGACAATATCATTATATTCATGGTGAAATCGTATGTAATTGGATGGTATATAATATATAAAAATAATTAACATGTTACATTAATTATTTATATTATTTATACTCATTATTATACCCATCCAAATAATGAAGTGTTTGAATAACAAACTACACCACGACGTGGAGATGGTAAGTCGTACGTACACACGTATGGTAACTTTGTCATTCATATGATTAATAGAATAATGAATATGGTTTTACCATTTTTATTATAAAATAACAGTATATAGATGATATTTTAGTTGTTATTTTAGAATGGAAACCACAAAAAAAAGAATAAGTGGAAGAAGAAAAAAACTTGAAAGAGGTGATGAAATATTTACCTCTTCTTCGGGTTCTTCTTTTTTATTTTATCAAAAGGACTCTTTAGGTTGGATTTATGACCAAAGGAATGACTCTATGATGAATAGATGAAATATAGGAGGATATTTGGGTAGGTTTTGTCCGAGCCCAATGGCTTTGGAGGTGTGATTTTGAGAGAAGGGGAAGTACCATTTTATAAGAGAGGTGAGGGTCACTTTTGGAAAAGCCTGAAATATTATTTTATAATAAAATAATTTTCAGTTTATAATGACTCAAAAATGATTTATTTAAAAGATAAGGTGGTTATGGGTCGAATATCTCTCAACCAATAGGTTTTATACAGGTTTAGGTCACCATATTAACCTTATCTTTTAGATTTAACTCTTAGTTAAATAGTTTCTCATTTACCATGTCTCTTTGTATTTTTATATTATATGGTTAATAAACTTACTGTAAACTTCCAAGAGAATCCCAAGTGGTTAATTATTAATATATATAACCTTATATAAGTCCATTGGCTGAACCTTAGATTTATTAGAATATTATATAAATTAATAATATACTATTTTTTAAAAAACTCAATTATGTCAATTTTGACACTATTTAGTATTTGATTTTTGTGAAAATTATAACAGCATGATTACTTCAAAAAAATATTTAATCAACCCTAAAATGTAATATTAACCTATAAAATTAGTGGAATTCATCAAAATTCTCAAATTACATTTATTTGGAATTTTGTAATATCAATTATTTTAATCTTTAATTAATAAGGTAATTACTGCATCAGCATTGTGTTATAAATAAATTAAATTATTTATTGTCTAAATATTATAAAAAAATAAAATTCTGTAGGAAATAGTTTTATATTTCTAAGGAATATTTATAGTCTAATTTATATTGTGTGTAACACTATATTAAAAATGGTTTAGTTATTAAACATTGAATTTAACTTTTTTAACTCTTCTTTAAATAAAAATAATAATAAATGTCCTAATCTAATCCATGTAGACCAAAGATGTTCATATTTTATTCCTAAGGTTGTTTTTGGTCGAATTATACTTATCCAATAGAATTCGGACATGTGTTAGAGTAATTATGATATCATTTTTACCCTTAAATACCCTATTTACTTTAAATCGTGGTAAATAAAAGTAAAAAAATTACTATTCACCAAAAAATTATTTTCATATTATTGAACCAAATATTACTTACTGATGTCAACAGTGTCTCTTGGATTTATGGTATTCAACTCACCGAAGTGGTAAAAATAAGTTTTATTCAAATTTGCAAATGCTCCTAGGAGGTGGGAAAAAGAAGGTAAAAAGTTCAATAAAATGTATATATATATAAACTTATTATAAAATTACTCCAATGAATTACATTGAAATTATATAGGTATTATGTATCTATTTTGACCTAAAATATATTTAGATAAAATAAATAATTATTTAAATAAAAATTCGGTTTTAACCAATAATGCAGTGTTTTTCACTATTCATCAAAAATTAAAAGTTTTCTGAAAAATACCAAAAATTCACCCTAAGATAATATTGATATTCCAAATCCCAAAATTAAGTCCATTTTGAAAGAGAAAATTTATAAAAATTTAAAAAGTGGGTATTACTATTCATAACGGCTTGTTTGATTGGTTGTGGTGTGTTAGAATCTCGAAGTAGCATTCAATGCAAGCTATTACATTCTTCAAAGGGAAACATATCGTGGAAGCTTGGGGTGTTACATTATCTCCTCCTTAAAATAATTTAGTCCTCTAAATTTATAAAATATTACTGCATAATAAGATCCGGGTGGTTCTTCATCATAAGTTCCTCATGTTCCCACGTTGCCTCTTCCATCTTATGGTTTCTCCATCGAACTTTCACCAGACGAGTTGTCTTGTTTCTCAACACTTGTTCTCTGGTAGCAAGAATTTTGACAGGATCTTCACAAAAAGACAGATCAGATTCTAGTTCAATTTCCTCATAGGTGAGTATATGCGTTGGGTTAGGCATGTATTTTCTCAAAAGTGATTCTTAGAATACATCGTGAACTTTGGAGAGACTTGGAGTAATTACCAAACGATAAGCTACAACTCCAATTCTTTCTAGAATTTACAAAGGTCTAGTGTACCTGGGACTCAATTTACCCTTCTTGCCGAAATGTATAACACCATTCCATGGAGATACCTTCAAGAAAACATGGTCTCCAACTTGAAATTACAAATCCTTCCTTCGGTTATCAGCATAGCTCTTTTTCCTACATTGGGATTCTTTGATGTGGGTTTGGAAAAACTTCACCTTTTACATTTTATCCTCAACATGTTTTGAGCCTACGAGTTTTCTTTCACCAACATCATCCCAATAAGTTGGTGTACGATATATCTTTCCATATAATGCTTCATATGCTTCCATCTGAATACTTGAATAGAAGCTATTGTTATAGGAAAATTCTACCAGATGTAAATATTGATGCCACGTTATTTGAAAGTAAAGTGAGAAATACTTGAACATGTATTCTAAGGTTTGAATGGTATGCTATTATTGTCCAACGATTTGAGGGTGGTAGGCAGTGCTCAAACGAAGTTCAGTAATTGAGGCCTTCTGAAGACATTTCTAGAATCATGAAGTAAAATGTGGATCACGATCATAATCAATAAATTGGGGTACTCCATGAAGTCTTACAAATTTTTTAATATATATTCTTTCCATAAGTTAAAGTGGTTAATCTTCTCTTATAATAAGAAAATGTGTTGACTTAGTAATATGATCAAAAATGACCCATATTGCATCATTCCTTCTAGGAGTCTTTGGTAGCCCCATGACAAATTCCATAGTAATATTATCCCATTTCCACTCAGGTATGGGAAGAGGTTTCATGACTCCTCCAGGCTGTTGCCTTCCATCTTTCACTTATTGACAAATCATACATATTTACACCAAATCATCAATCACCCTCTTCATGTTGTCCCGCAAAAAATGTTCCTTAAAATCTCTATACATCTTAGTGCTACTAGGGTGTATGTAGAAATTGGAGTTATGAGCATCATCCAACAATTCCCCATTTAGATCAGGTAAATTGGGAACACAAAGTCTCTTCCCAAATTTCCAAATTCCATCTTTATATATGAAGTCAGTCAATCTCCCATCATTCACAACAATAATCTTCTTTTGAAACTCCTCATCATCTGTCTGATAAATTTTTATCATTTCTAGTAAAGATAGTTTAGAAACCATTTGAAATGGAATTGATGTTTCACCTTCCATGGTTATTCCCATATCCATGTTTACTAGATCCATGAAAATAAGATCCCTTTCAATTATCATCTTGTTCAAAACTCCATGATAAATTCTACTCAATTCATTTTCCACCTTATTTTCCTTCCTCGGGTGGTAGTGTATAGTGCATTCATAATACTTGAGTAGTTTAAGCCATTTACTTTACCACATCTTGAGTTCTTTTTGTGATAAAATATACTTAAAACTCTTGTGATCAGTATAAATTTCACATTTTCACCATAGAGATGGTGTCCATATATTTTCAGAGAAAAGATAACAACTGCTAACTCAAGATCATGAGTGGGATAGTTTTGTTCATGATTTTTTAGCTTCCGTGATACATAGGCAATAACTCTATCATTCTACATAAGTACACAACCAAGTCCTTTTTTAAAGCATAACTAAAAATAACAAACCCATCATTCCCTAATGGTAGATTCAAGATAAAATCATTGACTAATATTCTCCTCAATTCTTTAAAAAAATTCTTCACACACTTTTGTCCAAACAAATTTAACCCCTTTAAAAGTGATCTTGGTTAATGGGTTAGCCAATCGGGAAAATTATGGATGAAACATCGATAATAACCTTCTAAACCAATAAAACTGCATACCTCAGTTATACTTGTCGGTTCTGGCAATTCTTGGATTGCCTTGGTCTTTGAAGGATCAATAGAGATTCCAAAATTAGAGACAATATAGCCAAGAAAAGAAATCTCCTGAAGCCAGAATTCACACTTTCTAGATTTACCATATAATTCATTTCTTTTAAGATTCCTTAGGATAATGCGCACGTGATTTTCATTATCTTCGTAGATTTTTTAGTACACCAGAATATCATCAAAAATTACCACTAAAAAGTCATCAAGATATTCCTTGAAAACTCTATTCATTAGATCCATGAAGATAGAGGGTGAATTTGTCAATACAAAAGGCATTACTTTAAACTCGTAATGCTCGTACCTAATTTGAAATGTTTTTTTTTGAATGTCTTCATTCTTCACACACAACTGATGATATCCAGATCGAAGGTCAATCTTTGAAAAATATTGAGATCCATGAAGTTTTTCAAATAAATTCTCAAGGTGAGGAAGTGGATACTTGTTCTTTATTTTTATATCATTGATCTCCATTTAGTCAATGCACAACCTCATAGATATATCTTTCTTCTTAACAAAAAGAACAGAGGCTCCCCATGGAGAAACAATAAGTTGAATAAATCTAGTATTACTCAATTCCTCTAGTTTTATCATTAGTTACACTAGTTCTACAACGGCCATTCTATAAGGGGTCTTCGATATGGGCCTTGAACATGGAATTAAATCAATGGAAAACTAATTTTCTCGTTCTGGAGGATGTCCAAGTAAATCCTCTTGAAACACATCAATATATTCCTGCACAATAGTTACATACTCTATTTGAACATTATTTTCCTCGCCCATAGTTATTTCATTTAATTCCACCCTAATAATTGAATTTAGTAGAGCTACTGGGGGTGGATCTAGTTAAGAATCCGGTGGTTAAATTTTTGCTCTAAAGATAAGGTACTCCTTATCATCATTGAAAATTGTAACCTCCTTCTTCTTACAATAAATTTTCACATCATGGTTTGCAATCTAATCCATACCAAGGAATATATAAAATTCAATCATGGTTATGACAATGAGATCAGTAGATAAAGAATGTTTTCCTGCCCTAATGGGAACTGATTCAAAAAACATTATTGTAATGATACTTCCCTTAAGAGTTTTGAAAAACAACTCCCTTATTAAGTCAAACTGAAAATATATAATTTTCTTTAGCAAAATGGGATGATATTAAACAATGAAATGATCAATAATCAAATAAAAGATTGGATAAACTTGAGGAATCCATTAATTACCTGCCACCACGTCTTTCAGAGCTTCAACCTCAGCAGTAGTGATCGCATAAGCTTGGACTTTCTCCCTTGGCCCTTTCTAAGGTAAGTTCCCTTGGCACTTAGGACATTCATTTTCATAATTCCCCTTTTCTCTAAAATGGTAGCATTCATCATTGACAGCCACTTTCTTCCCCTTGTAATCATGATCTTGGTGGCCTTTTTCACCACACTTTTAACAAACTCACATTCCCTTCAGGAAAGTAACAGAGTGTTTCTTCCCACATTTACCACAGGATGGATATTCATCTTTTCCCTTCTTCGCTTATTTCTATTTCCAGAGTGTTCTGCAGATCTCTTTTTTTCTTGCTTTTCTTTAATGTCATAAGACATAAGGAATTTCATTTCTATCATGATAGTACATGAGACAATATCTTTGTACAATGAGAATGATTGTGAGACTAATTCTAACCAGACAAATCGTTTTAAACCCTCAAAAAATCGATCAATCTTACTCCTTGGGTTATGTATATAATCTTTTTCTTGCCTTTCTAACCTTGTAATGGTAGACTCATATATTGCGACATTATCATCCTCCTTTTGCCTCAGACTTAGAAATTGTCTTTCTATATCTACTCGATGGTCATGAGGAAAGTATTTTTCTAAGAAAATCACTTTAAACTCCCTTCATTCCATGTTTGATACTTCTTCATCTTCATTTGTGTTTTGGATTAATGACCACCATTCATTTTCATCTTCTGTGAGGCGATAAACTACCATGAAAACTTTTTTCATTTCGCTACTCCCCAAAGCATTAAATATTTTCTCTAAGGAATTTATCCATTGCTTAGCTACTAATGTATTTGTACTCCCATTGAATGTTAGTGTTTGTTTCCTCAGGAAGCATTCTAACATTGATCCTCTATATTGTGGATCAGGGAGCTCCATATAGGAAAGGTTATTATTAATAACCTGAGTGAGTTGTCCCAGTATGGTGATAATTTGATCAGCACCAGTTGCACCACCAGCTCCACTATAATTATCTTGAGTAGGAGGGAAATCCCTACATGGATTATGTTTGTTGATACAGTTTCCATTCCTTCCACAAGGATCCATTTCTAAACAATGGAATACACTAGATTATTTTATGAATTGCAATACATAATTCCAAACACGTAAAACACTTAACATAAATTGAACAATTTATGGATATAATCCATTATCATAAAAATGCTTTCATTGAGAAGGTATATACTCATAAACCCTTCATAATATTTTGTAAATAGAATTAGAATTATCCTAATCATATCCCCTGAGAGTTCCATAACCAAGAGTTAATTAAGGCCCGTTGTCGTGCTCCAGTTCCCATTCAAGTCTAGCTCAAAGCTGTGTTTTCAGGTTTTACCCCTAGGTACATCTGTGCCAGAGCTGCGTCTACTTGCTCGTATCCAGATAAGGATGTATTTCTTGGGAAACTCACAAAATCTCTATAATACCAAAATTATTTGAAGTTCTTCTATACTAATCCTCAATGTCTGTCATAGTGTAGTAGTCCCTAATCATAGTTTTTCTAAATATAGCTTCCAAGGTTTGTACTAAACTTCCTCTGATACCAACTACAACTCCCCAACCCCAGTTACCTTTAGTTAGTGCATTATTACATAACATTGGAATGATACAAAGAATCTTGTCTCGAAAGACCAATCAATTTAGTAGCCTTGGAATTACTAGATACATTCTTAAGTTTTATATTACATCATGAAATAAAAACATCGAAAAAATTTTGTCCCCTTTTGAACAAACTTATATCCTTATCTTATCTCTTTAAGTAATCCATAAAATACTTCTTCACATACAAGGAAGAATAAAACATAGAAAGGGGTGAGCTTAGAAGCTCAGTAAAGATAACAATATAGCAGAAACATTCATAAATAAGCATAAACATTTAAGGCAATGTATAAGACTAAAACAAAATCCTTGTAAACTTAATGTTCAGAAAAAATATTGAAGAAATAAAGTGAAATAATGCCATTTACTTATTCACATGAATATTCTACTAGTCCAATAATAACATGAAATATCAATAGCCACTTTCATAATTATGGAATGCATAATGCCAGACTTTATAATTATATAGTCAAGGACTTGTGCGAAGACTACAAATAATATTCTATCAAGCCCTTCTTCCAATACACTAGTTTGTATCTTGAGACCTTATGATGCATCGAGGAGCTATATCGGTGTCACGACCCATCCTCAGGGCCCATGCCCTGACTACCCCAAGCATGCCTTCCATGGGCCAGGGGCTGGAGACTAGCACCGAAAGCATAAATCTCGATAAAAGGGAAGGCATTGCCTTTATATAAGTAAACAAACACAACAGAGTACACAAGTGAACTAAGAACTAACTAAAACTAAGTACAAAAGTAAGTGATGGAAAGTAAATGGGCCAGTATACAAACCCAACTGAAAGTACATTACAACTGAGAAATAAAGTCCAACATCTATAAAGTAAAGCAGTAACCACTGAGTTGTTCTCCCGGAATCCCACATGAAGGGTGGGTACACATAGTCTTGTCGGTACCTTGGGTCTATCCATCTGCTCTGTGTACGTCCCACCAGGTGGTCCACCTCAGGATACCGTCCATATCTATAAGCTTCGACCACGATCAATGTTTTCCATCGTCTGCATCCAACACGACGTAGTGCAGGCAATGCCCGTGTAGGGGTGAGTATAACGATACTCAGTATGGACCCAGAGACCCCTGAAGGTCTCCCAGAATACACAAAGTCTAAACCACAAAGGAAAGATACAAACACGAAGTATCAACCAATTCTACTTAGGTATATGCCCATACATATACCTAAGTCATCAATCTCAGTATGACTCCAACTTCCAAGCCCAAGCACAACCAGTACACAAAGGAAAGAAGTCAATCATACCAATGATAATGATTGAAAGACAAGACTCAGCTCACACAAGTATACTTCACACGAAGAGGGGTGGAGATGATTAGATGTAGCCTCTAAATAATCTCCTCTGCTAAACTCATGTTGGATCCAAGTACAGAAGTCGTCACTACCGAACCCACGTATGATCCAAGTACAGTAACCATCACTGCCGAACCCACATAGGATCCAAGTACAGTCATCATCACTGCTTAACCCATGGAGGATCCAAGTACAGTCGTCCTCGCTGCCGAACCCACGTAGGATCCAAGTAGAGTCGTCATCGTCGTCGCAGTCGCAGCCCGCTCTGGGGTTCCCGCACACAACGTACTTGATTCCGGGAGGGTCCGCTCCATGAGTAAAAGGGGTCGATACATAAACTATCAAGAAGTCCAGATTTTATGTGTCCCGATGTTCCGCCTCGTCAAAAGGAACCCAACGCGACAAACGGCGCGTCAAACGGACAACCGGTATGAGAGATATTTGCTTTTCTGTTCGAGGGGCCCGGTTTGAAATATGCTCATTCCAAACCTGACCATTTATCAAAGCTGTCCAAAACACACTTAGAGTATTACAAAAGGACAGTCCCGTTGAAAGATCCCCAGTGCCGCAGATGGCACGTCGATCGAACGCGCGGTCTTTAAGTGATTCATGTTTAAGCGAATAACATGCCCGGCCCGTTTAACCCAGTGGGCCGACGGGTCGGGTTAACCCAGTTTGATGGGTCCGACTCGGTAGGGGTGTTGGAACGGTCTGAAGGAAAACACAACTCGGCCCGAAGGGCACGAACCATCCCGGCCCAGCGCGGCCCGGCTGGCCGAGCAGTTTCGAGGGTGGCACGGCCCCCTGGTTGTCCGAACCGGCGGCGCCAAGCACCGCTGCCCTTCCAAACCCGGCCGGCTAGGCCGGGTGTCTTTCTGGAACATGTGGCCCACACGGCTGGCTATAGGTTTCTTCAGCGCGGCTCCCTCCACTACTGGAAAAATGGGATTTTGAGCCCCTTAACCTATAGCGACCGCCATTGGCGGTCGCTACAATTCCCTAAAAAAAGGGGGCTTTAGCGCCCCCTCCCCCCTCCCTCCTCGCAAAGCGCCCCCCCTTCCCCCCTCCCCGTCATCGCGGCCTCCCCGTCGTCGCGCCCTCCCGTCTTCGCACCCCCCATCGTCGCGCCCTCCCCGTCGCCGCGCCCTCCCCTTCGTCGCGCCACCCGTCACCCGCGCCCTCCCTGTCGTCGCGCCCTCCCCGTCGCCCCCGCCCTACCCGTCGCCCCGCCCTCCGTTGGCCGCCCTCCAGGCGCCCTTCGGCCTCCAGCTGCCCTCCGTCGGCCCCGCCCTCCTCCGGCCGCCCTCCGCCCTTTGGCTCCGGCCGCCCTCCGCCTTGCGGCCACCCTACGGCCTCCCTCTACCCTCGGGCCTCCGACCACCCGCCTCTGGTAGCCCTCTGGTCGCTCTCCGGCCGCACTCCACCCTCCGGAAACCCTCCGGCTGCCCTCCGGCCCCCCTCCGCCAGCCCCACCCTCCTCCGGCCGCCCTCTGGCTCCGGCCTCCCACCACCTTGCGGTCACCCTGCGGCCTCCCTCTGCCCTCGGGCCTTCCGCCACCCGCCTCTGGCAGCCCGGAAGCCCTCCGGTCGCCCTCTAGCCTTCGGCCTCCCGCCCCTCCAGCCTCCGACCTCCGCCCTCGGCCCTCATCCCCCTCGTCCATCCCCCCCAGCACCACAAACACCCCCCCGCACCCCGCCAACCCCCATCCCCTTTGTCTTCGTCCCTTCCCTCACCGCACCACCACCACCCGTACCCTCCTTCACCTTCCCCTCCCTCGCCGCACCAGCTCCGGCTCCGGCTCCCCACCGCTGCCTCTCCTCTCCCTCGTAGCACCGCCTTCGGCTCCCCTCCCTTACAGGTTTGTAGCACAATCAGCTATGACATGGGCTTTCACTTACATTATTATTTTATAAATGGATCACAAACAATTAATTAGTATTTATTTTAAATATATTTGATATGAAAAACTTAAAATGTAATAAATCTTGTGTAAATGTTTGTTATAGGGATCTTATTATGGATAAGAGTTGGATTGATCTTCCAAATCGAATGTCTAGAGAGTATTTCAATGGAATTATGCAGTTTATTGACTTCACTAGAGGATCTGAAAGTGACTATATTAGTTTTCCATGTAGAAAATGGGCTAACAGATATCAATTCACCCGAGATACTGTGAGGGAGCACCTATTATTTAATGGATTTCTGAGAAATTATAAGAGTTGGACTCGTCATGGAGAAGAATATGTTTGTTGTGAAAATACGGATACAGTTCAGATGGATGTTGATGCATGGATGAATGATCCAATGCATGAAATGCTTACTGAAATGGTACGTGGGTAGGATTCGGAAGGCATTGACATCCAGAATCTTGAGACCGGTGAGATAAATCTTCGCTCTGGTGCAGATCGTCATTCGAGGAGGTTTTTTAAAGCAATTGATGATGCAAAAACAGAATTATATCCTGGATGTACATCTTTTAATAAATTGTCATTTATCGTGGAGTTGTTTCATTTGAAGACTTTGAATCATTGGTCAGACACATCATTCGACATGTTGTTGGTGTTATTGAAAAAGGTTCTTCCTGTCGATGCTAAGATTCTCGAGTCGTATTACCATGCTCGTAAGCTGACAGAGAACTTTGGTTTTACATATGAGACCATAGATGCATGTAGAAACAACTGTATGTTGTTTAGAAAGGAAACTGCACATTTGGATATTTGTACGGTTTGTGGTGCTTCCAGGTGGAAAGAGAACAGGGGAAATCAGACTCATCAAAGTCAGATTGTGATACAGGGGAAACCGATTGCCGTAAAGCAAATGCGTTACTTTCCCCTTAAACCAAGGTTGAAAATATTTTTTATGTCATCTAAATTTTCTAATTTAATGAGATGGCATGCAGAAAGAGTTCATGAAAGTGATATGTTAACCCACTCGGTAGACTCTCATGCATGGAATGATTTTGATAAGAGACATCCTAACTTTTCCAAAGATGTTCGTAATGTCCGATTGGGATTGGCAGCAGATGGTTTCAATCCATTCAAGTCTATGCTTGGTGCAACTCATAGCACATGGTTCGTGGTGTTGGTTCCGTATAATCTTCCTCTGTGGCTTTGTATGAGGCAACAATTTATATTACATTCCACTCTTATTGATGGACCTAAAAGTCCGGGGGATAAGATTGATGTTTATCTTCAGCCATTGATTGATGAGTTGAATGAATTTTGGGGCGATGGTGTGATGACTTATGACTGTGAAATGAATGAAATGTTCAAACTGCAGGCTGCTTTATTGTGGAAAATCAATGACTTCCCAGCTTATGCAAATTTATCAGGCTGGAGTACGAAAGGTGAATTTTCTTTCCCTTGTTGCAACAAAAGTAAAAAATCTTTATGGCTTAAGCATTCCAAAAAAATGGTCATACATGGGTCACAGATGTTTTCTCCCCCCTCAGCACAGGTTCAGAAAGGACAGAGTGGTATTTTATGGTTCTAGAGAGTTCAGCCCAGCACCAAAGATCATGACAGGAGTCGAAATGTTATCGTAGATTGATGAAGAAAACATTCGCACGATATATGAAATTCAGGATTTGCTGGCTCCTCCGATATGTAATATTCAAGCTGCGGGTAGGCAGCACAGTCACAATTGGAAAAAGAAAAGTATCTTTTATAGTCTTCCGTATTGGAAAACTAACATGCGGAGGCATAATTTGGATGTCATGCACATTGAAAAAAATGTTTGTGATAAGATATTGTGGATCATTTTAGGTGTCATTGGGAAATCAAAGGACCACGTTAATGCACGTCGTGCTTTGGAAGAAATGGGTTTAAGGAAACAGTTGCATTTACATTTAGCTGAGGGAAACAAGGCATATATGCCTTCTGCATAGTATACGATGACTACAAAGGAGAAAGAGACATTTCTTTCCATTTTGAAGATTCTCAAGGTGCCTTATGGTTACTCTTCTAATATTTCAAAGTGTGTGAATTTGATGAGCAAGACATTTCAATGGTTGAAAAGTCATGACAATCATATACTACTTCAGCAGTTGATTCCAATCTCCATTTGTGATTGTTTATCCCCCAATGTTGTTCAGCCGTTGATTGAGATGATTAATTTTTTTAGACAGATTTGTTTAAGAAATCAACGAATGAGTGATTTAAAAAGTTTACAGGACCGAATTGTACTTACGCTTTGTCACTTTGAGAAACTATTTCCCCCCTCATTTTTTGATGTTATGGTCCACTTGACAGTGCACCTAACTGAAGAAGTAATGGCTGCTGGTCCAGGGCAATTCAGGTGGATGTATCCTATTGAGCGGTATTTGAGTACATTGAAATGATTTGTACGCAACAGAGCTCATCTGAAGGCATCAATATCCAATGGTTATTTGATGGATGAGTGTACTAATTTTTGTGTAGAATATCTTACAGATGTTGAAACAAAATTATATAACCCATCTCGGATTCAGGATGGTCCGGTTGGAGAAGGAACCACATATGATATGGACAACATCGAGTGGATACAAGCACATCGATATATCTTGTTCAATACTCCATCAGTTGCACCATTAATGCAGTAAGTATCTTATCACTTTTATTATTTAACTTTTACATTTTTTGTTTGCATAAGTTGATCATTTAAGAATTGCGTTATCATTTGAAGAAAACACATTAATGAGATAAAATAAGAGATGTATCGTGCGACTGAGTTGCAAATTAAACAATCTCATTATGCGTCATTTCATGATTGGTTCAAGGATTATGTACATATAAACTGATTTTCATTATGGGTGAATTATTATACTAATTTCTTTCTTCATATATCATTATTGAATTCTATGAATTATATAGGTTCATAAGCTGAGGGAGTTAGGGGACCCCATGCTAACTGAAGAATTTATCCAACTGGCTGAGGGTCCATTTATAACGGCTCATCGTTATAAATCTATAGATGCTAATGGTTTTCGATTTTGCATTAAAGATGTTGACGACAAACGAGCAATACAAAACAGTGGCATCGATTGTCCATTTGTCGATTCTGGTTATTACTATGGTCAATTGATAGATATCATTGAAGTTGTATACACACACGGGTTGAAGTACATATTGTTAAAGTGTAATTGGGTTGATCCAGTGCGTGGATGTAAAGTCGATCAATATCAGTTTTCATTGGTGTATTTTAACTATATGTTATACAGAAATGAACGAGTTGATAATGAACCTTTCATTTTGACATCACAAGTGGAACAAGTATTCTTCATTACTTTGCCTTCGAATCCAAGTTAGCACGTTGTTGTCAAAATGTCTCAGCGAGGAGTGTTTGTACTTGAACAAGATGAACCCAAGATTGTTCCTTTTGTTTCCCAACAACTTGATCAACATACCGTAGTTCAACGTGAAGAATATATTTATTAGGTCAGAGCGGTTGTTGAAGGAGAAACGGTAGATTTGCATGCTTAATGAAAGGTATAATTTTTTTCCCACTTTTCATCCTAAGATATCATAAATTATGTAAACATTTTATAAATCCTTGTAAATTTAATCCTCAGTTTTTGAATTTTATTCAGTTATAAATATTTAGGGTGATTTAACTCATGTTATATTGATGTTATTATCGGTGTATCTTTCCATTGAGGTATTCTTCATTTGGTTCATGTCCTGCTTGAATTTTTATTAATTCAATTTGAAATTTGGCTATGCATTGATTGGTTTTGTACATAATTTGTATATCTGTTTTGTGAATTTTCTGATTTTTTAAAATTCATTCCCAACTAATTATTCAATCCCTTTTTGTTTTATTAACAACTGTACAAGTTTGATTTTTTTTAAAAACAATCCAATTTATCATTTGGACACTTTGGATACACTACTAGAAAAACAGGTATTTGTGACGGGTCATTTGCGACGGGGGCCCGTCGCAAATGGCCCGTTGCTGAAAACGGCGTCGCAACAAAACTTATTTGCGACGGGCTCGTTGCTAAAGCCTTTTTTTGCGACGGTTATTTTCCCCGTCGCGAATAGTACTCCGTATATTTGTAAAAAACTTTTAAAATAGTATTTACGACGGGTCCCGTCGCAAATAGTTTTTGCGACGGTACCCGTCGCAAATAGCTTTTGCGACGGGACCCGTCGCAAAAACTATTTTTTTTAAAAAAAAACTATTAATAAATTATTTTAATGCATATAAAAATACTAGTATTTGCGACGGGCATAGTATCCCATCGCAAATACTATAAAAAAAATAAAAATAAATAAATTATTAATAAATTATTTTAATTAATATAATAATAGAATTATAATTCAAAAATAAAAATAATAAATTATTTTAATTAATATAATAATAATAGAATTATAATTCAAAAATAAAAAATAATAGAATATTAATAAATTATTTAATTAATATAATAATATTATAATTATAATTCATAAATAAAAAAAATATTAATAAGTTATTTTAATTAATATAAAAATAATAGAATTATTTTACATTCAAATATTAAAATAGTTCAAGTATTACAAAAAATATAATTAAATTATAATATTATAAAATTTTAATATATATATATATAATTTAATATTATAAAATATAAATAATATTATTATTCATATTATTATTGTTATTTAAAAATATAATATTATTAATATTTTATAATGAGACAAAAACTAAGAATATAAAAAAAATATTTTGATTTCCCAAATTTTATAACATAAATACAAACTCTAATCTAAAGGAGGGGGGGAGGTGGGGGATCTGCATATGGTGGTGGAGGAAACTCCATCCCTAAAGCATGAGTGAGTCGGCGCATGTACTCCATCTGCTCCTGATGCTGCTGCTACCACCGACTCATCTTCTCCTCGTACAACTGCTGCTGGCGTCGACGCTCCTCCTCATGCTGCTGACGCATCTGATCCTGCTCCTGTCGGATACTCTCTATCTGTGAAGTCTGAGATCGCAACTGATCCTCATACTGTGTAGTAGAAGAAGATGCACGAGCTCCTCTCGAGCTGGACGCCGACATCGCAGCACTGCCATAATAATCTCCGGGAGTCAGTCGAGAGCTGATACCAACTACTCGGCCCTTCTCGAAGGCATACTGGGTGGCCTGCATCCATGCCGCCTCATCAAACTGACGGGCAGTGGTCTGATCTGATGACTCGGCCTGACTCTCAGGCCGGGCCTGTGACGCTGCGGCCTCATATGACTCCTATAGTTGCAATTTAAAATTAAAATTGTGAATATATTATATGCAATTAATTTTTAAACTTGAAAACAAATAGTACTAACCACGATGTGATGCTGACGATCACCTCTGAGCTCCCCAGTAGCAGGATCACTATACATCCTACGATATACATTGTACTCTGTAATATCGGGGTGCTCGACAGCCTATAAGAATAAAAAATAAACTGTTAATATTTATAGTTATATAAAATATTTATAAATAATGTACGTACCAGATGCTGTCTATGAGTACTGAAAGAACGATTCCCAGCTCGATGAGTCACCTCCTGTCTCCCCCGATTCTGCCTCCCCACCGATGATCTCCTCTGAAAGGCACCACTCAACCAGTGCGCACATAATCCATCCCATACATGGGATGAAATATACTTTGGTCGGTGTGCTCTACATGACTCCTCAAAATCTGACACTCCTGCTTTCTTCATCGCAGCTTTTCTTAAATTGTGCAAAAACTGATAAAGGCGATCACGCATGGCCACCTCCCATGCCTCGTGGATGGTGCCACACATGGTATCCTCGATCGGATACCATAAACCCTACAAATAAATCAAAATATCAAGTTAGAAATGAAATAATTTTCAAAATAAAAATTATTTATTTATGTACGTACCAACCAATGGCCGAACATGGCCTGATGCACATCAATGGGAATCTGCTCCCATGTGGTCCACGGCTGAGAGAAATAGTTGCGCAAAATAGCGCTGCCCTGTCTGACTGCTATATGCGGAAAACTGAAAAAATAATAAACATTTATTATGTGAATATATTAATGAAATCTTAGTCAAATCCACAGGTTATCACACAGGTTATCACACCTCTGTGTGCGTGGATCAAACCCAAGACGTGGACGTCGCTCGGGGACGGGGTCAAGAATCATCAATCGTTCAAGACCGCACCCCCTCCGCGTACTCCCTGGAGCGCCTGCAGGCTGAGGGTCATCTGTCAGCAACGCATCCGCATCGAAAGTCAGGTCAGCATCTGCCAACTCACGAAATGTGGCGTCGTCCATCTGAAATAGAAAATTTTAATGTTAGCAGATAATTGATAATTACTATTATATATACATATATACATATTATGATTGTATATAAATACCATGGAATGCTATCAGTGTTCATCTTCATCATCATCTTCATATATGTGAATGTCATCTTCATATTCCTCCTCAACATCATCGATATCCATTCGAGTTACAGTTGCTTCATCTCTTACCATTTCAAATTCATATGTGACATCATTAACATCATCTTCATCACCGACTCTTAAATGTGGGGTGTCGTCATCGATACTCATGTATCTTTGTAAAAAAGATTGATTTTGAGTACTCTCTTGAAAAACTTCAATTCTTTGCACATCAGTGAAAGAACATTCACTTTGACTAAACTGATTGTCTGGAATTTTGATTTTTATTACACTCCACCAATCAGTCAAGACTCTTGATGTTGCACAGTACTTTGCATAATAAACTTGATATGCCTGTTGAGCCAATAAGAATGGTTCATTTACTGCGAGAACACTTTTACATTTAATATCGATGATTCCATGAGTCGGATGAACACGCACGCCTCTCTCTGTATCCAACCACCGACATTTGAACACGGTTATGTAATGTTGTCCAAGATAATAGAGTTCAATGATTTCATCAAGTATGCCATAAAAGTCAACTTCATTTTCTCGATGATGAGATCCTCTCAAGCTAACTCCACTGTTCATTGTTTTTTTCGATTCCCCATATTCATGTGTGTGGAATCGAAATCCATTCACCACATATGCATTATAAGTTTTAACAAGTTTGGAAGGTGGGTTACTCAATCCACACAGCCGTTTGTCAATTTTATCAGCATGTCGAGACACCTGAAAATTTGTGAAATAATTATCAATATAGTAAACTATACATTTAATGAGTTACTAAAAGATAAAGAATTTATGTTACCAGTTTTTGAAACCACTGAGAGAAATTTTTCAGTCGACGTTCTTCGAGAGCAGCTGCTATAATTTGTGGAATTTGTTTCTTGATATGATTGTCATACAACCTATAAAAACCAAAGTTATTTACTGTAACATAAATGATAGAATAAGTGGTATAAACACTTACAGTACAACTGATGTCATCTCTTCACAGTTGAGCAGAACATACGTATGAGCTCTCTGATGTTCATCATCTGAAAGCCAGCGTTCATAAACTCCACCAAAACCAAGCTCTGACTAGTTGAAAATAGATAATTGATTGTCTATTTCATCAATATTCCTCTCGTTCCATCCCATTTGGTTGTGTTTTGAAGGGTACTCAGATTCAAAATAATGGGAGTAGAAAAAAGATATTTCCTCTTGCAAATAAGCTTCTGCAATAGATCCTTCAACAGATGCTTTGTTACGTACTTTTGTTTTCAATTTTTGCATGCATCTTTCAAATGGGTACATCCATCGAAACTGTACCGGACCTCCACATTTGGCTTCATATGGCAAATGTAACATCAAATGTTCCATTGAGTCGAAGAAAGACGGCGGAAATATTTTTTCCAGTTTACATATAATTACAACAACATCTTTTTCAAGTTTTCCTAGAGCATCATAATCTGTCGTAGCCGCAAAAATTTCCCGAAAAAATTGAGACATGTCTGTTATGGAATCCCAAATCACATAATTCAACAGACCTCTTAATCCAATGGGTAGAAGTATCTCCATTATAACATGACAATCATGACTTTTTAATCCAGTAATATGACCATTCTTTACACATCTACCCAAATTAGAAGCACAGCCATCTGGAAGTCTCAAATCTGCAATCCACTGACAAAATAATAAACAGTTTTCTTTAGACAGTGTATAAGCTGCTTTTGGTTTCAGTAACCTTTCTGTTCTGACATTCTCAAATAGTTCCAATTCTGGACGCCTGCAAATTTGGGCAAGATCTAAACGTGCATTTACATTGTCTTTGCTCTTTCCTGGCGTATCCAAAACTGTATGAAACAAATTATCAAAACAGTTCTTCTCAATATGCATGACATCTAACATGTGTCGGACCAACAGATCAGACCAATATGGAAAATCCCAAAATATGCTACGTTTAATCCAATTGTGTTCTTTCCCAAAACCATAAATTTTCTATTTGTTTATTGTGGGACCAAAAGTGATGGGAGGTAATGAAAATACAACTGATTTTAACTCCGAACCTGATAGCATTTTTGGAGGTCCATCCCTTTCAACTGTTCCTTTTCTGAAATGAGATCTGTTTCTGCGAAAAGGATGATCAGCTGGAAGAAATCTGCGATGACAGTCAAAATAACAAGGTTTCTTTCCATGAATGAGCATAAATTCTTTGTTCTCTCCCATACAGTAAGGACATGATTTCTGACCATGTGTACTCCAGCCAGATAACATCCCATAAGCCGGGAAGTCACTTATTGTCCACATCAATTCTGCTCTCAGTTTGAAATTCTGTTTCGTTGCAACATCATATGTACTGACACCAGTACTCCACAATAAATTTAATTCATCAATCAATGGCTTCAAATAAACATCAATATTTTTCTTCGGATGTCCTGGAATTAGTAAAGTCAAGAAGATATATGGTTCCTTCATCAACATCCATGGAGGTAAATTGTACGGAGTTAAAAAAACAGGCCAACATGAATATTGACTACCATAAGATCCAAACGGACATAAACCATCAGTGGAAAGGCCCAGTCGAACATTTCTAGCTTCTAAAGAAAAGGATAGATGCACTCTATCAAAATGTTTCCATAAATCACCATCGGCTGGATGATTCAAGCTTTTATCAGTTGAAATATTCTCTTTATGCCATGACATCATTGTCGTTGTATTCTTAGACATGAATAAATGCTGAAGTCTGGATGTAAGTGGAAAATATCTCAACTGTTTTACAGGAATCAAACCAGACTTCCCGTGTTGTCCTTCTTTATATCTCAGTTGCCCACATGTAGGACAACTATCCAACGACTCATTTTTCCCAGAATATAAAATGCAGTCATTTGAACATGCATGAATCTTCTGACAAGTAAGTCCCAAATTTCGAACCAGCCTCTTACTCTCATAGTAATTTGCAGGTAAAACATTTCCTTCGGGTAACAGTGTTTTCAGCAAAGAAAATATCTGGTCAAAACAGGTGTTTGACATTCCGTTATTTGATTTGATAGCCATAAATTTTGCAACTGCTTCTAATTTGCTCATCTTGCAGCCAGGATATAATGCATCCATAGCAGATTTCAACAACTCATAAAATTCAGACGGTGCCAACTCAGGATTTGAAGCTATATCAGCCGGAGTTTCTGTATGTTGAACAGATGAACCTGCAACATCATGTACTAAATCTTGAAACCGGGATGGATCCGGAATCAAGTTGGTATCACCTGCTCTGGAACTGCGTTCACCGTGTTGATACCAAAAAACATAATCTGGTTGAAAACCAAAATGCAAGAGATGTTCTCCCACTTTGTCAAACGTGTCAAACGTTCTCAATGCACATTTTCTGCAAGGGCATTTTATTTTGCCTTCTGAAACAAATTCTGAATTTGATGCCGCAAATGATAAAAAATTCTCCACACCCTCAAGATATACTGGATTTAAACTAGAACCGTTTGGATTTCTACGTTGATTTATCCATATGCGGTCACCTAATAATGATTGTTGACGACCTCGTTGTTCCATATTTCTCTATAAAATATAAAATCATTACTGGTTTTGAATAATTTGGTAGAAAAAACACTCAAGTAAAGATTGAATATATTGAGAATAAAGAAAAACATGTTACAAATATTGATAATTTTAATATTATATTGATTTTTTATTATTTTAATAATACTAATATAATTTTTTCATAAACATTAATTATATAATAATAACATTATTACATTATTAGTATATTTTATTATTAATATTAAAATAACATAATTTTTTATATTATATAAAATTCTCCTTTCATCTGTGTGTTTAACATTCTGTCTCCACATGTAATATTTGTATTCACTTTCACCTCTCCATTGGCGAGTAGGTTGATAATTTTGAAAAAGAATGCGAATATTACATGTGGAGACAGAAAACACACAGATGAAAAGAGAATTGTATATAATATAGAAAATTATATTATTTTAATATTTATAATAAAATATACAAATAATGTACTAATGTTATTATTCGTAAATATTGGTAATTATTCCAAATTATTGGTAATAAATACTAATTATTGGTAATAAATACTAATTATTGGTAATTATTGGAAATTATTGGTAATTATTGGTAATTATTGGTAATTATTGGTAATTATTGGTAATTATTACTAATTATTGGTAATTATTGGTAATTATTGGTAATTATTACTAATTATTGGTAATTATTACTAATTATTACTAATTATTACTAATTATTGGTAATTATTACTAATTATTGGTAATTATTCCTAATTATTGGTAATTATTCCTAATTATTGGTAATTATTACTAATTATTGGTAATTATTACTAATTATTGGTAATTATTACTAATTATTGGTAATTAATACTAATTATTGGTAATTAATACTAATTATTACTAATTATTGGTAATTATTGATAATTATTATTACTTATTGGTAATTATTCCTAATTATTGGTAATTATTACTAATTATTGGTAATTAATACTAATTATTGGTAATTAATACTAATTATTGGTAATTATTACTAATTATTGTTAATTATTACTAATTATTGGTAATTATTACTAATTATTGGTAATTATTACTAATTATTGGTAATTATTACTAATTATTGGTAATTATTACTAATTATTGGTAATTAATACTAATTATTGGTAATAAATACTAATTATTGGTAATTAATACTAATTATTTGTAATTATTGTTAATTATTGTTAATTATTGGTAATTATTACTAATTATTGGTAATTATTGCTAATTATTACTAATTATTACTAATTATTACTAATTATTGGTAATTATTACTAATTATTGGTAATTATTACTAATTATTGGTAATTAATACTAATTATTGGTAATTAATACTAATTATTACCAATTATTACTAATTATTACTAATTATTACTAATTATTGGTAATTAATACTAATTATTGGTAATTATTACTAATTATTGTTAATTATTCCTAATTATTGGTAATTATTACTATTTATTGGTAATTATTACTAATTATTGGTAATTATTACTAATTATTGGTAATTATTACTAATTATTGGTAATAAATACTAATTATTGATAATAAATACTAATTATTGGTAATAAATACTGATTATTGGTAATTAATACTAATTATTGGTAATTATTGGTAATTATTGTTAATTATTGGTAATTATTACTAATTATTGGTAATTATTGCTAATTATTACTAATTATTACTAATTATTGGTAATTATTACTAATTATTGGTAATTATTACTAATTATTGGTAATTAATACTAATTATTGGTAATTAATACTAATTATTACTAATTATTACTAATTATTACTAATTATTGGTAATTATTGTTAATTATTACTAATTATTGGTAATTATTACTAATTATTAGTAATTATTACTAATTATTGGTAATTATTACTAATTATTGGTAATTATTATTAATTATTACTAATTATTAATAATTATTACTAATTATTGGTAATTATTATTAATTATTACCAATTATTACTAATTATTGGTAATTATTATTAATTATTACCAATTATTGGTAATTATTGATAATTATTACTAATCATTGGTAATTATTGGTAATGATTGGTAAGTATTGTTAATTATTACTAATAATTGGTAATTATTACTAATTATTACTAATTATTGGTAATTATTACTAATTATTACTAATTATTGGTAATTATTACTAATTATTGGTAATTATTACTAATTATTGGTAATTAATACTAATTATTACTAATTATTGGTAATTATTCCTAAATTTAACTAATTATTACTAATTATTACTAATTATTACTAATTATTGGTAATTATTACTAATTATTACTAATTATTACTAATTATTGGTAATTATTGGTAATTATTGGTAAATATTGGTAAATATTGGTAATTATTGGTAAATATTGGTAATTATTGGTAATTATTCGTAATTATTACTAATTATTGGTAATTATTACTAATTATTACTAATTATTACTAATTATTGGTAATTATTACTAATTATTGGTAATTATTCCTAATTATTGGTAATTATTACTAATTATTGGTAATTATTACTAATTATTGGTAATTATTACTAATTATTGGTAATTAATACTAATTATTGGTAATTAATACTAATTATTACTAATTATTGGTAATTATTGATAATTATTGCTACTTATTGGTAATTATTCCTAATTATTGGTAATTATTACTAATTATTGGTAATTATTACTAATTATTGGTAATTATTACGAATTATTGGTAATTAATACTAATTATTGGTAATTAATACTAATTATTGGTAATTAATACTAATTATTACTAATTATTGGTAATTATTGATAATTATTACTACTTATTGGTAATTATTACTAATTATTGGTAATTAAATGAATAATTACTAATAATTAGGAATAATTACCAATAATTACAAATAATAACATTATTAGTATATTTTATTATTAATATTAAAATAATATGATTTTCTAATTTATATACAATTCTCCTTTCATCTGTGCGTTTTCTATCTCCACATACAAATAATACATGTGAAGACAGCAAACACACAGATGAAAAGAGAACTGTATATATATAAAAAATTATATTATTTTAATATTAATAATAAAATATACTAATAATGTAATAATGTTATTATTCCTAATTATTGGTATTTATTATTAATTATTAATATTTATTCTTAATTATTAAAAATTATTACTAATTATTCCTAATTACCATTAACTATGAACAATACTAATAATTTAAATTTATTAAGTAACAAAACAATGTAAACATAATTAAATTACAACTAATTAAGAATAATTGAAACTAATAAAAAATTAAAAATAAATATTAAATTAAAATGAATATAAATACCTTGAAAATTGATCTGCTCTGATCGTTCTTCAAAACTTTAATATCAACTCCGGAGAAAAAAATTAAACTGGAGAAAAACTGAACTTTTGAAATATAATTTCGAGAGAAGAAGAACATGAAGTTTGAGAATGATTTGAAAAAAACGGATGGGGGTATTTATAGGTTAGATTATTTGTGACGGGTCCATTTGCGACGGGAATCCCGTCGCAAATAGTGTTATTTGCGACGGTACCCGTCACAAATACCTTAGCCAACATTTATTACGGTCAACGGTTAAATAGTTATTTGCGACGGGGGAATATTCCCGTCGCAAATACTGTAACGCCCCGACCCCAGCTACCCAGAGCCGGTGCATTACTTCGTAACATTGGCATGATCACAAAAGATCAAGCCTCGAAAGACCGTTTAGTTTAGTAGCCTTGGAAACACTAGATACATTAATAAGTCTTTCATTACATCAAAATTAAACAAACTACAAAAAAACATGGTCTTCATAGTCCACACTCATATCTTCACTGATTATTCTTGCAAGTCAGTCATAAAATACTTCTTCACAACCTGGAAAATTTTTAAACATTGAAAGGGGTGAGCTCAAATGCTCAGTAAGGATAACAATAATGCGGAAGCTTTCATAAATAAACATTAACATTTAAGGCAATGTATAACTAAAACAAAAGCCTCTTAAACATGAACTTCAACATAATATGGCAAAAGTAAAATGAGATAATGCCATTTACTTCTTCACATGGATATTCTACTGGTCGAATAATCACATGTAATATCAATAACCACTTTCATAATGATGGAATGCATAATGCCAGACTATCATAACCACGTAGTCAAGGCCTCGTGCCAAGACCACAAATAAGATTTTGTCAAGGCCTTGTGCCAAGACACTAGTTTGTCTCATGAGACCTGCCGATGCATCGAGGAGCTATAGCGGGCTCCACCCGTCACTTATTAAGTCCAATGCATTCCTCATATGAATAGGTTTAAACATATCATAAACCATAACATAATCGCATCACATAAAACATGCATAAAGGAAACATAACATTTCCAAATTTCAATCACAAGATATCAATACAACACATTGATATAATAAAAATGCTTTCAAAACCATTTTCAATACCAAAATAAAAGAAAGTTAAAACTTTGTATTTATTTTTCATTAAAAAAAAATGATGGCTTGTAGAGGAAGCCGAAACTCAAATAATGGTCACGGCGGCGGAGAAGTCATTGTCGCCGCATAAGTACGAAAAAAAACATTCCCTTTTTGTCGTTTAGTAAAACGCTTCGTATAAAAAAGATTCCTTTTGAATAAACGTAAAAGTCAAAGGGGTTTATACACTGTATAAAAGAAATTTGTGTATAAAACAAAATATGCCTCAATGAATGGAGATTGAGACGAAGTACCTTAAAAGATCATTTTTAAATAAAATATATCTATTATGTGTATTCACTATATGTACACATAAAGAAAGTATAAATACAATATACAACATAATAATATCATGACATAATTTGAAAGTAGGAGATTAACCCAAAGAATGGAAGTTGGGTTATGAAATTCCCTTACCTCGTGTCTGACATGACTCAACCGTTCTTTAACCTCCTGAATAATAAACTAGAGTTAATATATACCTTATTAAGAACCATTTTCAACTTCATTATCCTTATTATATCACTTATTACAATGATATGAACATTATGTAATTATTTAAGTTAATAATGTTCATTTTGTCGGTATTTGGTTCTTAAGTCAAAAATAGGCTTCTTACACTTACATGTTGTTAATTTGGTCAAAGGTTCATTATATCCAGAATGGTATTCATGATGTAGATATCATATATGTCATATATATCCAGTACATACATTCATTTATAATATTACATCACATTTAGAGGTAAGAAATGAAATGCACCGTTCATGGAGACGGTAAGCCGTACGTACGCATGAACGCTACTTCCATTTCTATTTCATATTTTCTGGAATGGAATCATAATGATATGAGAGTATATTATAATTCCAGTATAATAACATATATAATATCATTAACTTTATCCTTCACACATCCCACATATGGTATTAACGAATCAAATCACTTTCAGGGGGCGGTAGTCCGCGCTTCCTAAAATGAAGATATCGTGTTTTACCCATAATGGAAACCATAAAGGTATGCCCAAAATGAAAAAAACAGAAGCTTAAGGAAAACATAAACATATTATATATCATATATAAAAATAGTGACATCATAATGGCCACCTTTGAAGGTGTTAAATGAGTGTTGAACAATCATCGTTTCGGGAGGCAGAATTTCGCCATCCACGGAAACCTTATGTTCTTTAACCATTTGATGTAGTTGTGTGGAAGTGTAGCTCAAATAAATCTTATAACAACATCCTAGTATATTTAAGATACTGGTGTTGTTACAAAAGAAGTAAATAAAAAGAGTTTAGGGGGTTGGAGAAGCGAAATAAAACAAAAGAACATGAGAGAATGAATTACCTTAAAAAGTGTAACTCCTTTTGAGTTGAGCCTAAAGGCTTCCTTTGAAAGGATTCTGCCCAAAGTGAGGATTCTAGGAGTAAGAGAGGGATGTTGGGAGAGTATTTGGGCAGAGGTTGGCCGAGCCAAATGGCTTGAAGGTGTGAATAAGGTGGGAGAGGTGGGGGCCTTTTATAAGTGGAGAGGAGGGGCACTTTTGGAAAGTAATGAAATGTTACATTATTTCAAAATGCTTTTCGGATTCTAAAGGTCCCACATCTATATAATTCGAGGCTAAGGTGATAAGGTTTCGAAATATCTTCATCCAATAGGCTTTGGACAAGTGTAAGCCTCGGATTTTGCATTATCTTCTCATTTTATTTAAATCGTCAAATAATGATGTCATCGCTGCATCATTATTATGTCATAAATACTTTAATTTATTTAATGTCTAAAAATTATAAAACAAATACTATGATGTAGGAAATCTTTTTAGCTTTCCAATGACTATTTATAATCAAAATTTGGACTTGTATAACCCCAATTAAAAATTGTTTTAGTAGAACAATTTATGTTAGTGTCATTTTCACTTTAACATTAAATAAAAACTAATTTATGTCATTTCCCAACAAAAGTGGATCCATGGGGTCCCCAAGTTAGGCCATGGCTTGTCTTGGTCGGCCATGACTCAACCAATGAGGTTGGGACATGTGTCTAGGTCATTTAATATTATTAAAGTATTATCTATACCTTAAACTACACTAATTACCACTAATCGCGATTAAGAACTTAATAAGTTACTATTCACCAAAAAATTATTATAATCTCATTGAACCACATTTTACTTCTTAATGACAACCATGTATGTCGGATTTTTGAAAATCAAATCACAGAAGTGGTAATATTTCATTTAAACGAAAAATCAGTTATTTAACTACCACTTAGTGGTTTCACTATTCATCAAAAATTGAAGTTTCTCAGAACAATGCCAAAATTTCACCCTAAGCTATAATTGATATTCCGAATTGAAAAATGATGTCTATTTTACAAAATTCCAAACATATTAGTTTCATTAATTAATTTTATAATTAATTCCCGCTGTCACAACAAATAGCGTGTTTTTAAGAAACAATTTATATCAAAAGATTGGCAATTGTTTATGTCCAATTTCAATGTTAAATTAATTCTAATGACCACCATTGGATAAAATGGTAAAAATATATTCTAATTATACTTTAAAACCATCAAATATTATAATTTATCACTATAAATTATTTTGATTAAAAAAGTTGTTTTAAGTATTTTTCACTATTTATAAAATTTTAGGAGTTCTCAGAAAAATACCAAAAATTCAACATAGGCTAATTTCGATATTACGAATACAAAAATGAAGTCCATTTTGACATATAAAATTTATAATATTTCAAAAAGAAGGTATTACTATTCATAACGGCTACTTTGATTAGTCGCGGTGTTTTAGAACTCGAAGTTGTGTACAATGCAAGCTATTGCATTATTGAAAGAGAGGCGTATCGTGGAAGCTCGGGGTGTTACATTCTCCCCTCCTTCAATAAATTGCGTCCTCGCAATTTGATATAAGAGGGTGAAAATAGAAAATACCTTTGTGGAAAACCCACATCGGAAATAAGGTTAATAAAATTTAGCCTTAATAAGAGGGAAAATGGAAATAAGAAAGTCACCACCAAATTATGATCTCGATAAGGAGAACATTGGTGGCAATTAAAGACATATAATTGGAGGAAAAACGTAAATATTTGTAGGGATTGATTGAGGTCATCAATCACAATCAACTGTCAAATTGAGGGCCTCAAAGCCTTCAATCTATGTTGATTTAAAATATCATCAGTTCAACAAAACATAAGTTATTAGGATAACACATTTTTTTTGTTTTAATATCCCTTTACTAAAGTTTAAGAATTAATTTATTCATTGAATAAGAGATAGGTATATATATATTTATGCTTGACAATTAGAGTTTCAACCTTCAACTCATCTTTTACTCAAAAAGGTAATAGAACTCAAAAATATTATACTTATCCTAATTGTATAAGGTTCAAAATGTTAACACATACCATTTAGATTAGTAAAACTATTTTGTAATAACCAGGGACTTCCTGTAGGCTAGTGGTAGGAAATAAAGGCATGTCGCACTATGATTGTGGGTTCGATTCCTGCAGCTTTGTCCGACGCGACGGGTTATGCCCCACCCTGCAGGTTGTCCTTTTCCTAAAAATATAGTACCATACTATTCCAAAAATAATCTTCATAAATGTTTTAACCTTAAACAATACTATCCAAAGATCAACTTAATCCACTCCAACCTTTATAATTATCCAAAATACTTCTGTCCAACTCACAATCCAAATTTTATAAGGAAGGTAAGCATAATGAAGATCCTTTTTTTCCCACATAACAACATGTGAACACCTTCATCATGTATTCTTTTTAAACATACTGAATTACCATGATCCTATACTCCTTCTATCCAAAAATGTATACAAATCATCAATCAGTTTCAAGGAAGTTAAGAATATCCAATATAATTTATCCAAATCAATCACGTCTTATTCCAAAATAACTATCTTGGTATCAGAACCATATTATGGTTTATCTTTTTCTCGACCATATATTTTCCAAAAATTTAACCTACTGTGGAGTTACTTTTCTTGGTTCCACACAATCTCAAGTCCTTGATGAAATAGTACTGCAGTACAATCCTTATATACTCCATAATTATTATAACCAGTACATCATTGATCCAACACTCAAATTACAAAATTCTTTAATAACAACATAAGAACACTAATCATTCCTCCTCATCTGTGGTAGTATCATAACTTGATTATTATCCAATAACATCATTTGGGGCATACTCTGACGATTTGGGCATTGGTTTGCGTAGTGTCCCCAATCCTTGCAGAAGAAGCATTGTACATTTGAAACCATTTTCTTACCCTTGCAGTCACGCGCTTTGTGTCCTTTTTCTCTACACTTATAACAAACTCCCATTCCCTTTAGGCAAGTTCCATGATGTTTCTTCCCACAGTTATCACATATTGGAAAATTCTTCATTCCCCTCATTCCTTTATCCATCATTCTCTCTTCCATCCCTTTCATCTCTTGCTTCGCTTCAAAGCCATAGTACTCAGAGAATTCTTTACTTATCTTATTAACACATGATACTATTTCTTCATATGTTGATAACACATGGGAGACTATTTCCCTTCGAAATGTTGGCTTAATACCGTGAAAGATACGATTCTTCTTACTCTTTGGATCATACGTATTGCTGGAGTTCACATTCCTTCTACTGGGCGCCATTTCTATACAACGACATAAACTAGGTTAGTTTATGAATCAAAATACATAATTCCATACTTGTAAAACACTTTACATAAATTGAACTATTTATGGATATAATCCATAATCATAAAAAGAAATGTTTTCTTTGAGTAAGTATGTACTCATAACCCTTCATAGTGGTTTGTAAGTAAAATGAGAATTATCCTAAGCATATCCCCCGGGAGTGTCGTAACCAAGAGTGCAGCAAGGCCCGTTGTCGTGCACCAGTTCCCGTTCGAGTCTAGCTCAAAGCGGTGTTTTCGGGTTTTACCCCTAGGTACATCTGTGCCAGAGCCGCCTCTACCTGCTCGTATCCAGACAGGGATGTATTGCTCGGAAAACTCATATCATCTCTATAATACCAAAATTCTAGGAAGTTCTTCTATACTAATCCTCGAAGCCTATCTTTGGGCTATGCGTTCTAATCAGAGTTTATCTACATCTAGCTTCCAAGGTTAGTACTAAACTGCCTTTGATACCAACTGTAACGCCCCGACCCCAGCTACCCAGAGCCGGTGCATTACTTCGTAACATTGGCATGATCACAAAAGATCAAGCCTCGAAAGACCGTTTAGTTTAGTAGCCTTGGAAACACTAGATACATTAATAAGTATTTCATTACATCAAAATTAAACAAACTACAAAAAAACATGGTCTTCATAGTCCACACTCATATCTTCACTGATTATTCTTGCAAGTCAGTCATAAAATACTTCTTCACAACCTGGAAAATTTTTAAACATTGAAAGGGGTGAGCTCAAATGCTCAGTAAGGATAACAATAATGCGGAAGCTTTCATAAATAAACATTAACATTTAAGGCAATGTATAACTAAAACAAAAGCCTCTTAAACATGAACTTCAACATAATATGGCAAAAGTAAAATGAGATAATGCCATTTACTTCTTCACATGGATATTCTACTGGTCGAATAATCACATGTAATATCAATAACCACTTTCATAATGATGGAATGCATAATGCCAGACTATCATAACCACGTAGTCAAGGCCTCGTGCCAAGACCACAAATAAGATTTTGTCAAGGCCTTGTGCCAAGACACTAGTTTGTCTCATGAGACCTGCCGATGCATCGAGGAGCTATAGCGGGCTCCACCCGTCACTTATTAAGTCCAATGCATTCCTCATATGAATAGGTTTAAACATATCATAAACCATAACATAATCGCATCACATAAAACATGCATAAAGGAAACATAACATTTCCAAATTTCAATCACAAGATATCAATACAACACATTGATATAATAAAAATGCTTTCAAAACCATTTTCAATACCAAAATAAAAGAAAGTTAAAACTTTGTATTTATTTTTCATTAAAAAAAAATGATGGCTTGTAGAGGAAGCCGAAACTCAAATAATGGTCACGGCGGCGGAGAAGTCATTGTCGCCGCATAAGTACGAAAAAAAACATTCCCTTTTTGTCGTTTAGTAAAACGATTCGTATAAAAAAGATTCCTTTTGAATAAACGTAAAAGTCAAAGGGGTTTATACACTGTATAAAAGAAATTTGTGTATAAAACAAAATATGCCTCAATGAATGGAGATTGAGACGAAGTACCTTAAAAGATCATTTTTAAATAAAATATATCTATTATGTGTATTCACTATATGTACACATAAAGAAAGTATAAATACAATATACAACATAATAATATCATGACATAATTTGAAAGTAGGAGATTAACCCAAAGAATGGAAGTTGGGTTATGAAATTCCCTTACCTCGTTTCTGACTTGACTCAACCGTTCTTTAACCTCCTGAATAATAAACTAGAGTTAATATATACCTTATTAAGAACCATTTTCAACTTCATTATCCTTATTATATCACTTATTACAATGATATGAACATTATGTAATTATTTAAGTTAATAATGTTCATTTTGTCGGTATTTGGTTCTTAAGTCAAAAATAGGCTTCTTACACTTACATGTTGTTAATTTGGTCAAAGGTTCATTATATCCAGAATGGTATTCATGATGTAGATATCATATATGTCATATATATCCAGTACATACATTCATTTATAATATTACATCACATTTAGAGGTAAGAAATGAAATGCACCGTTCATGGAGACGGTAAGCCGTACGTACGCATGAACGCTACTTCCATTTCTATTTCATATTTTCTGGAATGGAATCATAATGATATGAGAGTATATTATAATTCCAGTATAATAACATATATAATATCATTAACTTTATCCTTCACACATCCCACATATGGTATTAACGAATCAAATCACTTTCAGGGGGCGGTAGTCCGCGCTTCCTAAAATGAAGATATCGTGTTTTACCCATAATGGAAACCATAAAGGTATGCCCAAAATGAAAAAAACAGAAGCTTAAGGAAAACATAAACATATTATATATCATATATAAAAATAGTGACATCATAATGGACACCTTTGAAGGTGTTAAATGAGTGTTGAACAATCATCGTTTCGGGAGGCAGAATTTCGCCATCCACGGAAACCTTATGTTCTTTAACCATTTGATGTAGTTGTGTGGAAGTGTAGCTCAAATAAATCTTATAACAACATCCTAGTATATTTAAGATACTGGTGTTGTTACAAAAGAAGTAAATAAAAAGAGTTTAGGGGGTTGGAGAAGCGAAATAAAACAAAAGAACATGAGAGAATGAATTACCTTAAAAAGTGTAACTCCTTTTGAGTTGAGCCTAAAGGCTTCCTTTGAAAGGATTCTGCCCAAAGTGAGGATTCTAGGAGTAAGAGAGGGATGTTGGGAGAGTATTTGGGCAGAGGTTGGCCGAGCCAAATGGCTTGAAGGTGTGAATAAGGTGGGAGAGGTGGGGGCCTTTTATAAGTGGAGAGGAGGGGCACTTTTGGAAAGTAATGAAATGTTACATTATTTCAAAATGCTTTTCGGATTCTAAAGGTCCCACATCTATATAATTCGAGGATAAGGTGATAAGGTTTCGAAATATCTTCATCCAATAGGCTTTGGACAAGTGTAAGCCTCGGATTTTGCATTATCTTCTCATTTTATTTAAATCGTCAAATAATGATGTCATCGCTGCATCATTATTATGTCATAAATACTTTAATTTATTTAATGTCTAAAAATTATAAAACAAATACTATGATGTAGGAAATCTTTTTAGATTTCCAATGACTATTTATAATCAAAATTTGGACTTGTATAACCCCAATTAAAAATTGTTTTAGTAGAACAATTTATGTTAGTGTCATTTTCACATTAACATTAAATAAAAACTAATTTATGTCATTTCCCAACAAAAGTGGATCCATGGGGTCCCCAAGTTAGGCCATGGCTTGTCTTGGTCGGCCATGACTCAACCAATGAGGTTGGGACATGTGTCTAGGTCATTTAATATTATTAAAGTATTATCTATACCTTAAACTACACTAATTACCACTAATCGCGATTAAGAACTTAATAAGTTACTATTCACCAAAAAATTATTATAATCTCATTGAACCACATTTTACTTCTTAATGACAACCATGTATGTCGGATTTTTGAAAATCAAATCACAGAAGTGGTAATATTTCATTTAAACGAAAAATCAGTTATTTAACTACCACTTAGTGGTTTCACTATTCATCAAAAATTGAAGTTTCTCAGAACAATGCCAAAATTTCACCCTAAGCTATAATTGATATTCCGAATTGAAAAATGATGTCTATTTTACAAAATTCCAAACATATTAGTTGCATTAATTAATTTTATAATTAATTCCCGCTGTCACAACAAATAGCGTGTTTTTAAGAAACAATTTATATCAAAAGATTGGCAATTGTTTATGTCCAATTTCAATGTTAAATTAATTCTAATGACCACCATTGGATAAAATGGTAAAAATATATTCTAATTATACTTTAAAACCATCAAATATTATAATTTATCACTATAAATTATTTTGATTAAAAAAGTTGTTTTAAGTATTTTTCACTATTTATAAAATTTTAGGAGTTCTCAGAAAAATACCAAAAATTCAACATAGGCTAATTTCGATATTACGAATACAAAAATGAAGTCCATTTTGACATATAAAATTTATAATATTTCAAAAAGAAGGTATTACTATTCATAACGGCTACTTTGATTAGTCGCGGTGTTTTAGAACTCGAAGTTGTGTACAATGCAAGCTATTGCATTATTGAAAGAGAGGCGTATCGTGGATGCTCGGGGTGTTACAAATACCTTTTACCGCCGCCGGTTATTTGCGACGGGAATATTCCCCCGTCGCAAATAGTTTTCCCGCGATTTGGCGCGCAACGCACGCCAGTTCTTTTGCGACGGGGAAAGCAATCCCGTCGCAAAAGCCTACTTATTTGCGACGGGTAAATACCCCCGTCGCAAATAAGTTTTTCATGGGGCTATTTGCGACGGGATTTATTCCCGTCGCAAATAACCCGTCGCAAATACCCATTTTCCCGTAGTGATAGTCCCCTTACTAATGTTTTCCATGATTGCAGGCATGTCAGGGGAAGAGGCAGAAGATCCACATCATCCATCTGAGGCATCTACATCTCAGGGTCGAGGTATGTTGGAATGTCAATGTCTCTATTTTTTATGTAATTAATAAACATATATATATATATATATTTATAACATTTTTCAATTTGTATATAAAACTGTTTTCAACAGGATCAGACCCGACTACTTCTTCCTCTCGCAGGAGAGGCCCTGGTCGAGGCATATTATCATGGAATTCCAACATGACTTTTGATGTTTCATTTGAGGAGGTATTTCATCCTGTGGGACGGAATTCCCCTACATTTATTCGTCAGTTGGGTCATATCATACGTGATCCACATCGATTTCCATTGACCACACGTGACTGGGCTTTTATCCCTTAGGACACATTAGATAGTCTTTGGAGGGAGGTTCAAGTAATAAGACCATTTTAATTTATTCCCTATGTATAATCAACAATAACATATGTGATTTTTTTCTTTAATAGCAAAATTGGAAAGTATGTCCCGATGAGTTCCGACCAGTGTGTATGAGAAAATGCCGTAAGATGTGGAAAGACTATAAAGGCAAAGTCAAGAGGGACCACTGGGTACCAAATGTGGGTGCCCCAAACATTCTAGAAAAAGTCCCGAGAGGTGTCCTCCCGGCTTAGTGGTGTGATTTAGTTGCATATTGGTCTACTGAGGGTGTTGTGGTTTGTATATTTATTTTGGTATATATATTTTCAAGAATGTGTGATTTGTTTGATATTTAAATGAATTGAATATAGGAGGTGTCTACACGCCATTCTGAGAATCGAGCGTTGCAGGGACCACCTCACTGGCTCGGGACTCATCACGTGTCTCAGATCCGACATGAGGTATTTATTATTCATTTTTTAATTTTTTTTCAATTAATACGATTTTGTTTTTATATTCTATTCATATATAGTTGCGGGAGCAAGGTGCACCAACTGATAAAATGTCAGTGTGGATGAGGACTCGTGATCGCAGTGATCCAGAGGCTGCAGCATTGATAGTAAGTGCTTGTACTCATTACCAATACTTACATAAAATATTTATATTAATATATGTATATATATTTAAATATTTCACAGGCTCAATTTGAAGTTGAATTAGAACATCTGCCAGAGGACCAGTGACAGCTTCCCATGCGAAGGGATGAGATCTTTCATTGCATCATTGGTCGGGACGAACATGGATATAGTTTGACCTATGGAATAGGGATTCCTCGTTCTGTAGTGTCACGTGCTGCGGTTGTCGGTCTTGTTGTTGCTTAGATGACACAGCAGCTGTCAGATTTCAAGGCATGGTTGTGGGCTTCTGAGGAGGCAAATGCGCAATTGGTTGCTGAGGTTAGAGCACTGCGGGAATATGTGCGTTCAGGTGATGGTGCAGGGGATCACACGACGTAGGTTTATACTGTATTTATTTATTTAATTTAAACTATTTTTGTTATAAAAATATTCATAATATTTATTTGTTGTAGGCCCCTGGCCCACCGGATGGAGGTCAGTGATGAACACGCATGATGCATCATATTCATGAGGTATGTTTCTGCTTTTAATGGTAGGGTTGTTATTGATATTTATGTTGGGTTTCTAGTGAGTTTTTTTTGTGATTTGGGGGTATCATGTGTGTTTGGCCTCATGCAATGTTTGTGTGCACGAATTGAGAAGTAAATCATTAAACTTTTTTTTATGAATGAGCTGAGTTCACTATTTGTAGTCCCCGGCCTAACCTGGACAGCCCTCCACGCACTCCGGACATCCCTCCCCGCACCCCGGATAGCCCTCCCGCACATCGGACAACCTTCCCCGCACTCCGGACAGCCCTCCCCGCACTCCGGACAGCCCGCCCGCACCCCGGACAGCCCTCCCCGCACTCTGAACAGCCCTCCAGTACCCCGGACATGCCCCCCGCACTCCGTACAGTCCTTCCCGCACCCCGTACAGCCCTACGACACTCCAGACAGCCCTCCCGCACCCCGGACAGCCCTCCCGCACCCCGGACAGCCTTCCCCGCACTCCGGACAGCCCACCTCGTACCCCAGACAGCCTTCCCACACTCTGGACAGCCCTCCTGCACCCCGGACAACCTTCCCCACACTCCGGACAGCCCTCCCCGCACCCCGGACAGCCCTCCCGCACCCCGGACAGCCTTCCCCGCACCCCGGACAGCCCTCCCCGCACTCTGGACAGCCCTCCCCCACCCCAGACAGCCCTCCCCGCACCCCGAACATCCTTCCCCGCACTCCGGACAGCCCTCCTGCACCCCGGAGAGCCCTCCCCGCACCCCAGACAGCCCTCCCCGCACTCCGGACAGCCCTCCCTCACCCCGGACAGGCCCCCCGCATGCCGTACAGTCCTTCCCGCACCCCGGACAGCCCTCCCGCACTCCGGACAGCCCTCCCGCACCCCGAATAGCCCTCCCGCACCCCAGACAGCCCCCCCCCCCCCCCCCCCCCCCCCGCACCCCGGACAACCCTCGGAATTCCATTAAACCATACGACAACAGCCGTTTTGTGATTTGTAAAATTTTCGGGCAGACGGCACGTCAATCAGACGTGTCATTTGACCGCGGTGACAGGAAACGCGTTTTCGGTGTCATAAAACACCTAAAACGGCGTGAGACGGTCAAATTCAGAGCAAACGTGCTCCGAATGACCTGAAACCACACGAAAACATTAGGAATATTATTCGTGACGTGTAGGAGGTGACGGCGTGCCCATCGGACATGTGGTGCGTGCGGTACGGCCGACTGCGTCGTTTTCAGCAGCTCCGTGCGCGCTAAAACTGCGCGTGGGGGGGGGGGGGGGTCAAAACCACCCGAAAAACCTCGTAATTCCATGAAACCGTACGACAACAGCCGTTGTGTGACTTGTAAAATGGTCGGGTAGACGGAACGTCAATCGGAGGTGTCGTTTGACCGCGGTGACCAGAAACGCATTTTCGGTGTCACAAAACACCAAAAACGGCGTGAGACGGTTGAATTCAGAGAAAACGTGCTCCGAATGACCTAAAACCACACGAAAACATTAGGAATATTATTCGTGACGTGTAAGAGGAGATGGTGTGCCCATCGGACATGCGGTGCGGGTGGTACGGCTGACTACGTCGTTTTCTGCAGCTCTGTGCGCGCTAAAACGACGCGTGGGGGGGTCAAAACCACCCGAACGACCTCGGAATGCCATGAAACCATACAACAACAGCCTTTGTGTGATTTTTGAAATGGTTGGGTAGACGACACGTCAATCGGAGGTGTCGTTTGACCACGGTGACGAGAAACATTATTTCAGTGTCATAAAACACCAAAAACGGCGTGAGACGGTCGAATTCGGAGCAAACGTGCTCCGAATGACCTGAAACCACATGAAAACATTAGGAACATTATTCGTGACTTGTAGGATGAGACGGCGCGCCCATCGGACTTGCGGTGCACACGGTACGGCCGAAGGCGTCGCTTTCAGCAGCTCCGTGCACGCTAAAACGGCGCGTGGGGGGGTCAAAACCACACGAACGACCTTATAATGCCATGAAACCATATGACAACAGCCTTTTTGTGATTTTTGAAATGGTCGGGTAGACAACACGTCAATCGGAGGTGCCGTTTGACCGTGGTGACCAGAAACTTGTTTCTGGTGTCACAAAACACCAAAAACGGAGTGAGACGGTCGAATTCGGAGCAAACGTGCTCCGAATGACCTGAAACCACACGAAAACATTAGGAATATTATTCTTGACATGTAGGAGGAGACGGAGCGCCCATCGGACGTGCGGTGCACGTGGTACAGCCGACTGCGTCGTTTTCAGCAGCTCTGCGCGCGCTAAAACAGCGCGTGGGGGGGGGGGGGTCAAAACCACCCGAATGACCTTGGAATGCCATGAAACCGTACGAAAACAGCTTTTGTGTGATTTTTAAAATGGTCGGGCAGACGGAACGTCATTCGGAGGTGTCGTTTGACCGCGGTGACCGGAAACGCGTTTCTGGTGTCATAAAACACAAAAAACGGCGTGATACGGTCGAATTCAGAGCAAACGTGCTCCGAATGACCTGAAACCACATGAAAACATTAGGAATATTATTCGTGACGTGTAGGAGGAGATGACGCGCCCATCAGACATGCAGTGCGTGCTTCATGGCTGACTGTGTCGTTTTAAGCAGCTCCGCGGGCGCTAAAACGGCCCGTGGGGGGGTCAAAACCACCCGAACGACCTCAGAATACCATGAAACCGTACAACAACATCCGTTGTGTAATTTTTGAAATGGTAGAGCAGACGACACGTCAATCGGAGGTGTATTTTGACAGTGGTGACCGGAAACGCGTTTCCGGTGTCATAAAACACCAAAAACAGCGTGATACGGTCGAATTCGGAGAAAACGTTCTCCAAATGACCTGAAATGATAGCATTTCTTAAATTGGGGGTTTCAAATTATTATAACACCATGATTTTATGGTGGTCGCTAATGCCCTTTTTTTAGTAGTGCTCCAAGCACCGCGGTCCGGCTCTGCCCAGCCGGCCGACAGGCCGGCCTATTTTCCATCGTGGCGCCCTCCTGGAACCGCGACTCCCCTTCACCCGACCGGCCGACGGGCTGGTCGGTTCATCCACCAAAGCAGCCCGCGATACGGTCCGCGGTTCCTCCTGCACAACCGGCGCGATGGCACTGGCTTCCTTTGCTGTTTTCCCGACACGGCGCGACGGCATTGTGCCCTCTCCGCCTTCAGTTTCTGATTCTAAGAATAATAATCAAGATCAACGGAGGGTCATCGGGCCGTGTTCGTTTGTCCTGCACCCTCCGCTTAAAGTGATAGCAATTGGCCGTATTTAAACAACGATTTCCAACGAGGAACAAGGTATGAAAACATTCACTCTCAATAATAAACCCCTACCTCAATAATTGATGGCGTACATCAGGCGTCGCGGAAGACGGCGTCGCGGGGTGAGGTTTTGTAGATGACGTCGGTGTGTGTCGTCGTTCTTTGTAGAACCAGCATTCTTCGTTGAAGTGACGTTGTCCTTCTTCAAGAGAGAAGTTCTCTTCTTCTTCACACAAGAGTTCTCTAAAGAACTCAAGAACATCACCAAAGTTTTCCCACCCACCAAAACCTCCAACTCAAAATAATATATCAAGATTTTATTTTTATTCACAACACAAAGATTTTAAAATTCAAAATCAAACTACTTTATTAATTAAATTAAGAGACTCATCTCATTAATTAAGGAATGTTGACAAGAATTAATGGTGTAAGGGAAAGGTGAAGAGTTACACAAATTAAGAGGAGTTAACAAATTAATGGGGGGGGAGTTTATGAGAGTTATGATGTGTTTAAAGAGGGTTATTGGAAGTTGTAAGGTTGGGGATCGTGTGGGCCCCACCTCCCATATAACACATGGGAAGTTGGGTGGTTGTGGGCCCCACCCACAACTTCCCATGGAAGGGTTTAACTTCCAAGGATAACAAAATAAAATTGTACAAACAATTTTATTTATTCTTAATTAAACCCCAAATAATAATTCCCAACCCGCTTAAAACTCAATTGTGGTAAAGGTCCCCTTAAGAAATTACTGGCGCTATGAGGTCATCAATTCCCTCGTATTTCAATTCCGAGAACCGGTTCAAAAGATATAAAAACCCGCTCGTTCATTTACTAAACGTACCCGAGATAAACTTTGGAAATTGATTCTGGGCACACTAGGTCTAAGAATCAAGTGTTGTCAGAAGCCACAGACTCAGAAAATTTCAAAGTATTTAAGAAAAAAATTTCTTGGAAATTTTCGGGTCTTTTCATTACTCCAGCCTTAGGGATTTTACGTCCACATAAAGCTACATCATAAACTAGGGAAACAAATGAGGGTATTTTGCATGCATCTGAGCCTCCCACTCCCATGTGCTCTCCTGGAGGTTCCCGTGATGCCAATGAATGCGCACAAGAGGAATTGACCATCCACGTAGGACCTGCTCCTATCGATCCTCGATCTCCACTGGGACCTCCGTAAATGTAGCCTCGTCATCGATGTCCATCTCCCTGTGATCAATGATGTGGGTCGGGTCATGCACGTATCTCCTCAGTTGAGATACGTGGAAGACATCATGCTCTCGGTGCAACTGAGGTGGAAGGTCCAGGCGGTAAGCCACCTCGCCTACCCTACTAAGGACCTTGAATGTTCTGATGAAGCACGAAGATAACTTTCTGCCCCGGCCAAATCTCTGTAATCCACGTTGAGGTGAGACCCGTAAGAAAACATGGTCGCCATCCTTGAACTCTAGTGGTCTCCGTCTCCTATCAACATAGGACTTATGTCTGCTCTGTACAGTCCTCATCCTCTCTTGGAAGATCTGCACATTCCCTATCGTAGCCTGAACCATCTCGGGTCCTACGAGTGCTGACTCCCCAGGGTCAGTCCAGCATAGAGGTGATCTATAAGGTCGGTTATCCAATGCCTCGTATGGTTCCATCCTGATGGTGGAGTGGTAGATGTTGTTTTATGAAAAACTCTACCAAGGGTAGGTGATCCTCCCAGCTGCAACCAAAGTCAAGGACACATGCATGGATCATGTCCTCGATTGTCTGAATGGTCTCCTCTGTCTGGACATCCGTCTGAGGATTAAAGGTGGTGCTCAGGCGTAGCTGCATCCCAAAAGCCTCCTGCAACCCCTTCCAAAGCCGGGAAGTAAAGCGAGCATCTCGATCGGATATGATAGAAAATTGAAAACCATGAAGCTGTAAGGTCTCCTGAACGTAGAGGTGTTCCAATCCCACTACTATGCCCTGCTCTCTGATCGGTAGGAAGTGGTCCAACTTGGTGAGTCAGTGTACGATTATCCAGATAGAGTCATGTCCTCTAGAATTATGTGGGAGCCCCATCACGAAATCCATGGATATCATGTCCCACTTCCACTCCAAAACCTCTAAGGGTTGTACCAAGCCTACTGGTACCTGGTGTTCTGCCTTCACTTGCTGGAAAGTGAGGCATCGTGAAACGAACTCTACTACTGCCTTCTTCATACCTGGCCACTAGTACTATCGTCTGAGGTCCTGGTACATCTGTGCTACTCCAGGATGTATTGCTAGTGGGGAAGTGTGAAACTCCCTCAGCACTTCCTCTTGTAGTGCAACTGGTACCCTGGTACTCCCCATGAAGAGGATGGCGTGCTCTCCTCCTTTAGAAAATCCATCTCGCGCCTGACCTGTGTAAATATGAGCATGTCACGTCTCACAGTCAAAATCCCCATGTTGTTCCTCTATAACCCGCTGATGTAGTGGAGGTGTGACTATGAGGGACTGTAGAAAGGCTACCCCACCTTTATCCACAAAGGATATATGAAAAGCGGCTAACTTCTCTGTTGCCTCTCCAAATAGTTGAATGCCTGATCTCCTGCTGAGAGCATCATCCACAACGTTCCCCTTCCCAGGAGTATAGACTATCTCAAAGTCATAGTCCTTGAGGAACTTGATCCATCTCCATTGTCTCAGGTTCAGGTCCTTCTGCGAGAATATGTACCTGAGACTCTGGTGGTAATAATAGATTGTAAAGCACTACCCCATCAGATAGTGCAGCCACATGTTCAAGGCGAAGACCACTTCTTCTAACTCCAGGTCATTGATAGTGTAGTTCTTCTCGTGCTGCCTTAACTATTGTGAACCATAGGAGATCATTGCCCACTCAGCCATCAGGACACACCCGAGTCTGGTCCCTGATGCATCGCAGTAAACTACGTACCCTACGCCCTCCTCTGGTAGCCTCAAGATGGGCACACTGGTCAATCTCTGTCTCAGCTCCTGGAAGCTCTGCTGACATCTATCTGACCATACGAAGGGTTTCCCTTTCTTTGTAAAAGCTGAAAGTGGTGCTGCAACTCTGGAGAAGTCTGGCACAAATCTCCGATAGTACCCAACCAGACCTAGGAAACTCCGCACCTCTGTCACTCTCCTGGGTGGATCCCAAGAAATTACTGCCTCGATCTTTGAATGATCCATAGAAACTCCCGCCTCTGAGATGAAGTTCCCCAAGAAGTGAACCTCTTGAATCCATAACTAGCACTTCGAGAGCTTACCATAAAGCTACTTATCTCGGAGCGTGTCCAGTACAACCCGCAAGTGGTAGGTGTTCTCCTCCTCAGTAGTCAAGTAAATCAGTATGTTGTTGATGAAGACTACAAAAAAATGATCTAGAAAGGCTGGAAGATCCTGTTAATGAGACTCATGGACACTGCTAGTGTTTACGCCGAAAGGAATAACCAAGAACTTATAGTGGTCAGACCGACACCTGAAGGCCATCTTCTGCACATCCTCGTCTCGAACTCTGAGCTGATGATAGCTGACCTGAGGTCTATCTTCGAGAACCATCATGCTCCCTTGAGCTGATCAAAGAGGTCGTCAATACTCAGGAGTGGGTACTTGTTCTTCATGGTCACCTGATTCATGTGACGGTAGTTGACACATAGTCATAAGCTCCCATCCACCTTTTTGGAGAATAAAATCGAAGAAGCCCAGGGTGACACACTGGGTCGGATTAATCCATTTCCCTGTAAATCCTCCAGCTGTACCCAGAGCTCACGAAGCTCGGTGGGAGCCATCCGATATGGTGGAGTAGATATCAGTGGTTTCCCGGGGTACAGTTCAATGTAGAAGTCTACCTCTCTGTGAGGAGGTAGTTCTGGAACGTCATCAAAAAAAACTTCCGCATAATGATCCACCAAAACAGTAAAACTCAGACTCCGCACATCAATCGCTCCTAGGATGAGACTAGCCAACTGATGGGTGATCGGCTACCCCCTCCTCTGCATAAGTTCGTCCTGCGCCTCAAATGCTCTCTTTTCGCCAATGAAGTTGAACCTACTCCCATCTGTGTGGACACACCGCACTTTGCAACTAATACAGTCGATCTGATCATAGACTGTAGATAACCAATCCATGCCCAAGATGACATCGTAAGGCCTCAACTCCGCCACAATAAGACCACAGCTGAAGCTCTCACCTCATAGATTAAGCTCACACTACCGGAACTAGTGCGTAATCGTCGAGTCTGCTCCTGTAGGAGTCTCTAGTCGTAATGATCTAGCAAACGACTCCGTCGGAATTTCCGAGCTTCGAACAAGGGCAGCGGAAATGAAGGAATGACTCGCTCCTATGTCTATAAGAACTACAAAAAGGGTGGATTAGACACAGATAGTACCTCAAATAATCTCAGGTGCGCTGTGGTCGTAGGATTCGACTGCCTGGAGCTGATCCTGCACCTATCTGCCATCTCCTTGTGGTCAGGGTGGTCATCCTGGTGGTGGTAGTGGTAGAGCCTCGAAGCGTAGTCCAACACCTGCTGCATGTCTATCTCCTCTGCCTCATCTGCCTGCTCCCTACGGACTGCCACTGTCGAACCTCTACCTCTATCTGGGAGGTGTCTAAACTATCTGTTGCTCCTCTGCATGTCGGGTCGGGCAGTCACGAGCCATGTGGCTCTGCCCACCGCATGCATAGCACTGCCTACCACTCATATGACTGGTTCTGCTGCGTGTGCCCCACACATTCGAACCAGTTTCCTGATGTAGCCAACCTTATGGCCTGGTCCGCTTGGACCTCTGCGACATCTGTCTACTACCGGCTACAGAAAACTCGGCTACGTGTCGCCCTGCGGTAGGCCTCGTTGTTGGTGTAGGCTCATCAAAAAATCTCTCCACAAGAATGGATCACTCCAGTACACCTTACTGCGTCGGAATGCTGAGGGAGATCATCGAATCCCTAATCTCATGCCTCAGTCCCTGCATGAAGGTCTGAGCCTAGAAAAATGGGTCTCGTACCATGTCTGTGGAGTAGCGTGAGAGGTCAGTAAATCTTTCCGAGTACTGGGATACTGTCATGCTGCCCTGCTGCAGCTGCAGTATCTCCTGGATGCGCACCGCACAGAGGGTGTTTGGAACAAACTCTGAGCAGAAGAGTCTCTCGAAGTCCATCCAAAGTAATTATGTCTCATCATGCACCTAGAGCATCAGGATCCACCATATACCTGCTGCTGCGTGCAGGAGACTCACGTCAAGGATCACCATAAGGTCAGCTGGTGTCCCTACTAATGTAAATACTCTGACGATAGCCTCTATCCAATCCTCAGCTGCCTGAGGATCCGTCTCTCCACGGAACCAGGGTGGCCTCTGTCTTTGAAACTCGTTCAATGCACTCAGGCAGCGTGCACTCTCTACTGCTGGGGCTGGTGGTATCGGTGGCCCAGCGGGTAGTGGTACCGCTGGTGCCTCCGCTGTAATGGGGCCCTGCACTAAGGCCTCATCACTCGATGGGCTGTCATCCCGCACGTAACTAGGAACCCTAGCTGGCTGCCTTCGTGGGGCCATCATGAAAAGAAACTGGTGTGCCATGGTCAAACAGTATACCTGGTGAGCTTACACAAAGTAATCACAAAGAAAACTTTTGAAACACACATGCAATTAGTGTTTTCGAGCACTAAGTCGGAAATCAGAAGTCAGGGTCCTGGTGTATGGATACATCGGCCGCCGCACCAACACTTGATTCCCTGGACTAAAAACCACACTCAATATTCTTAACATTATTTCTTCATAGAGAATAAATTATTAGACTCTGGAGTTCTGTGGTAGAACTGAATACTCTGATACCAATTTGTCACGAACGGTCCTCAGGGCCCATTCTGTGACTACCCCAAACCACCCTTCCATAGGCCAGGGGCTGGAGACTATCACCAAATTTGTAAATCCCGATAAAAGGGAAGGCATTTCCTTTATATAAGTAAAAAAACACAACAGAGTATGCAAGTGAAGTAATCACTATGTAAAACTGAGAACAAAAGTAAGTGCTGCAAAGTAAATGGACCAGTGTACAAACCCAACTAAAAGTATAGTACAACTGAGAAAGAAAGTAAAATAGATGTAAAGTAAAGAAGCAGCCACGGAGTCGTTCTCTGGGAATCCCACCTGAAGCATGGGTACAAATAGTCTCGTCGGTACCTAGGGTTTGTCCATCCGCTCCATGTACTGTCCCGCCAGGTGGTCCACCTCTGGATACCATCCAGCTCCACAAGCCTTGACCACGATCAGAGATGTCCGTCCTCTGCATCCAACACGATTTAGTGCGGGCAATGCCCGTGTAGGGGTGAGTATAACGATACTCAGTAGGGACCCTAAGACCCCCGAAGGTCTCCCAGAATCCACAACGGATAAACCACAAAGGAAAGATGCAAACATGAATTATCAACCAACTCTACTTAGGTATATGCCCATACATATACCTAAGTCCTCAATCTCAGTACGGCTCCAAATTCAGAGCCCAAGCACAACCATTCCACACAGGAAAGAAGTCAATCATACCAATGATAATGATTGAAAGACAAGACTCAGATCACATAGGTATTCTTCACATGAAGAGGGGTGGAGATGATTTGATGTAGCCTATGAATCATCTCATCTACCGAACCCACATAGGATCCAAGTACAGAAGTTACCACTATCGAGCCCATGTAGGATCCAAGTACAGTAACCATCATTGTCGAAACCACATAGGATCCAAGTATAGTCGTCATCACTGTCGAACCCATGGACGATCCAACTACACTCAATCTCACAGCCGAACGCACGTAGGGTCCAAGTACAGTCATCATCATCGTCACAGTCGTAGCCAGCTCTAGCGTTCGCACACAAAGAACAGAGTTGATGTGTCCCGATGTTCTGTCTCGTCAAAAGGAACCCAACGCGACAAACGGCGTGTCGTACGGACACTCGGTCTGAGAGATATTGGTTTTTCCGTTCGAGGGGCCCGGTTGGAAATATGCTCGTTCCAAACCTGACTGTTTACCAAAGTTTTCCAAAACTCACTTAGAGTATCAAAAAAGGACCGTCTCATCTATAGAGTCTCAGTTCTGCAGACGTAGAATTGATCGAACGCACGGTCCTTAAGTTATTCATGTTTAAGTGAATAACGGCCCCGGCCCGTTTAGCCCAGTGGGCCGACGTGTCGGGTTAAACCAGTTTGATGGGTCCGACCCGGTAGGGGTGTTGGACCGATCTGAAGGAAAATGTTGCTCAGCACGAAGGGCACGGCCAAGCCTGAAGTGGCGCGGCCTGGCGCAGTAAGGCTGGCCGCGCGGCCCAGCTGGCTCGGCCCGAAGGCTGAGCGGTTCGGAGGTAGGTGTAGCCCCCCGGCTGTCTGAACCGGCGGCCCCAAGCGGCGCCGCTCTTCCCAAACCAGCTGGCTAGGCCGGCCGGTCTTCTGGTGCATGCGGCCCACACGACGGGCCGCGATTTCTTCAATGCGGCGCCCTCCTGGTGCCGCGGTCCGGCTTCGCCCGGCAGGCCGATGGGCCGGCCGATTTTCCCGCGCTGAGCCCTCCATGCATCACAGCTCCCCTTCGCCCGGCCGGCCGACGGGCCGGCTGGTTCTTCTGCAGAAGAGGCCCACGATGTGGTCCGCGGTTCCTCCCACACTACCGGCGCGATGGTGCCAGCTTCCTTCACCGCGTTCCCGGCATGGCGCGACGGCGTCGTGCATTCTCCACCTTCGGTTTCCGATTCTAAGAATAATAAACAACATCAGCCTAGGGTCATCGGGCCATGTTCATTCGGCCCGCACACTCCGCGTAAAGCGATAGAAATTGGCCGTATTTAAACAACTATTTCCAATGATGAACGGGGTACGAAAACATTCACTCTCAAGAATAAACCCCTACCTCAATAATTGAGGGCATACGTCGGGTGACGCGGAAGACGGCGGCATGGGGTGAGGTTTCGTAGACGACGTCAGTGTGCGTCATCGTTCTTCGTAGAACCATCGTTCTTCGTTGATGTGATGTTTTCCTTCTTTGAGGGAGAAGTTCTCTTCTTCTTTTTCACACAAGAGTTCTCTCAAAAACTCAAGAACTTCACCAAAGTTTTCCCACACACCAAAATCCCCAACTCAAAATAATATCTCATGATATTATTTTTATTCACACCACAAAGATTTTAAAATTCAAAATCAAACTACTTAATTAATTAAATTAAGAGACTCATCTCATTAATTAAGGCATTTTGTCAAGAATTAATGGTGGAAGGGAAAGGTGAAGGGTTGCACAAATTAATAGGAGTTAACAAATTAATGGGGGGAGTTTATAAGAGTTATGGGGTGTTTAAAATGGGTTATGGGAAGATGTAAGGTTGGGGCTCGTGTGGGTCCCACCTCCCATATAACCACACACTGGAAGTTGGGTGGTTGTGGGCCCCACCAACAACTTCCCATGGAAGGGTTTAACTTCCAAGGATAACAAAATAAAATTGTACAAACAATTTTATTTACTTCTTAATTAAACTCCAAATAATAATTCTCAACCCGCTTAAAACGAAATTGTGGTAAAGGTCCCCTTAAACAATTACCAGTGCTTCAAGTTCATCGGTGCCCTCAGATTTTATTTCCGAGCACCGGTTCAAAAGATTGAAAAACCCGCTCCTTCGTTTACTGAACGTGCCCAAGCTAAACTTCGGAAATTGATTCTGGGCACACTGGGCCTAAGAATCAAGTGTCGTCAGAATCCACAGAATAGTAAAATTTCAATGTATTTAAGAAAAACGTTTCCTTGAAATTTTCAGGTCTTTACAAGTGGGCTCCACCCAACACTTACTAAGTCTTATGCCTTCCTCATATGAAAAGTTTAAAACATAACATAAACATTCGTATTAAAACTAGCATATGAAATGTCAATACTTTATCCATAAACCAAGAATGGTGTAAGAATAACACATCCACAGTCAAACATATCACAAAACCTTCGATAAAATATGGAAGTTTGGTATCATAATAAATCAACTTCAAACAAGCTTAAAATCCATCAAACGATGTTGACATAGATGAAATTAAAACTTTTTTAGGGAAATATCTATTTCTATTTTGAAATCATTTAGAAGTCATGTAATTATAAAATAAAACATTTATTTTGAAAATATTCTTATAATCTTGTATGGGATGCTTTGATGATGTTATAATAGTGGAAAATTTCCGCACATGCCGTATAAGTTAAATAAACATTCTTACAATAATTTTGTCTAAAAGGTCATAGGGCACCTTGTTTGGAAAATGAAGGAAAGATTCCTTTCAAAAAATATATGGTCAAATAAGGGTATAAATGAATTTAACCCATAGTCTAGTAAATTATAAAAAAATTGAAATAGATTTTTAAGGAAACATAGATGTGGATGAGAAAGAGAGCCCCGTAGAAACTTAAGTAAAAACAACCTCGGATAATAAAGAGATTGTGAAATTAACCCTTACCATGTACTTTTCCTTAGTCGATGGTATGTTAACCTCCTGTATAATAGTTCACACATTGTTATTAAGTTATAAAATAACTATATACATAAATTTGATATCATATCTGATCCTTTAATAATACTATGTTAACAATATTACAGTAGTGTCATCGTTTCGGGTGTTAACTGATTCATTTTCCTTTATATGATTGGTTACGTCATCCTTGTTTTTTATGGATAGGATGTATTTTATTCATATATAGAATGATATTATCTTCATAAAAATTATTTTTACTCATAAAATAAAAATTATTCTTGAATGATTATGATGGGGAATGAATCTCATTGCGTTGGTGGATACGGTAATATGTACGTACGCACGAGAGACAATATCATTGTATTGATGGTAAAATCATATGTAATTGGATGGTATATCATATATAAATAAAAATTGACATGTTATATTTATTAATTACATTATTTATACTGATTATTATACTCTTTCAAAAAATGAAGTGTTGGATTAACAATCTAAACCACGACGTGGAGACGGTAAGCCATACATACACACGTATGGTGACTTTGTCATTCATATGATGGATAGAATAATGAATATGGTTGTTCCATTTTTATAATAACATCACTGTATATATAATATATTGGAGTTATTATTTTAGAAAGGAAAAAACAAATAAAGAGGAAGTGGAAGAAGAAAATATCTTGAAAGAGGTGATGAAATATTTAGCTCTTATTCGGGTTATTCCTTTTGATTTGATCAAAAGGGAAACATAGGTTTGCTTTCTGACAAAATTAAGTCCTCTAGGATGAAGGGAAGAAATTTTGGAGGATATTGTGGTAGGGTTTGGATGAGAAAAACGTCTTTGGAGGTGTGATTTTGAGAGAAGGGTAAGTACCCGTTTATAAGAGAGGAGAGGGTCACTTTAGGAAAAACTTGAAATATTATTTTCTAATAAAATAATTTTTGGTTTATAATCACTGAAAAATAATTTATTTGATGATAAGGTGGGTATGGGTCTAAAAACTATCAATAAATAGGTTTTAGAGTGGTTTAGGTCATCATATTAACCTTATCTTTTAGATTTAACTCATAGTTAAATAGTTTGTCATTTACCATGTCTCTTTGTTTTTTTATATTATAGGGCTAATAAAATTACTATAAACATCCAAGAAAGACCCTAAAGTGGTTAATTATTAATATATATAACCTTATCTAAGTAATTTGTCTAAACCTTAAATTTTTAGGAATATTATATCAATTAATACTATAGTATTTTTTTGAAAAACTCAATTATGTCAATTTTGACACTATTTTGTATTTGTTTTTTGTGAAAAATCATAACAGCATGATTACATCAAAAAAAAATTATTTAATCAACCCTAACATGTAATATTAACCTATAAAATTAGGGTAAATAATTAATATTCTCAAATTACATTTATTTGTATATTGATAATATCAATTATTTTAATCATTCATTAATAAGGTAATTAGTACATCTTCATTGTGTCATAAATAAAATAAATTATTTAATATGTAAAAAATATAAATAAAATACCATTATGTAGAAAATACTTTTATCTTTCTAATTAATATTTATAGTCGAATTTATATTGTGTGTAACACTATATTAAAAATGGTTTAGTTATTAAACATTGAATTTAACTCTTTTAACTCTTTTTCAAATAAAATAATAATAAATGTCCTAATCTTATTCAAGTGGACCAAAGAGGTTCATATTTTATTCATAAGGATTTTTTAGGTCGAATTATACTTATCCAAAAGAATTAGGACATGTGTTAGGGTAATTATGATATCATTGTTACCCTTAATTACCCTGTTTACTTTTTACCGTGGTAAATAAAAGTAAAAAGTTACTATTCACAAAAAATTATTTTCATCTTAGTGAACCAGATTTTACTTATTTATATCAACTGTGTCTCTTGGATGTTTGAAATTCAACTCACATAAGAGGTAAAATTAAGTTTTATGCAAATTTTCAAATGCTTCTATGAGGTGAGTAAAAGACGGTAAAAATTTCAATAAAATTTTTATATATCAAAAGTTATTATGAAATGACTCCAATGAATTACATTGAACTTATATAGGTAGTATGTATCTATTTTTACATAACATAAATTTAAATAAAATAAATAATTATTTAAATAAAAAGTCATTTTTAACCAATAACGCAGTGTTTTTCAATATTCATCAAAAATTTAAAGTTTTCAAAAAATTACCAAAAATTCACCCTAAGATAATTTTGATATTACAAATCCAAAAATGAATTCCATTTTGAATGATAAAATTTAAAAAACTTTAAAATTTTGGTATTTCAATTCATAATGGCTAGTTTGATTGGTTGTAGTGTGTTAGAATCTCGAAGTTGCGTACAATTCAAGCTAATGCATTATTGAAAGGGAAACGTACCGTGGATCTTGGGGTGTTACAGCATTCCATATGAAATATAAATTCCTGAAAACTCATTCATACCCTTCCTATATTAACCGATGAGAAGAATTCTAAAGTAGGGAATAACCAAACAAAGGGCCACTAGATCAAGCATGATCTTAAACTAGTGTAGCATATGTTCTTGTAAGTTCCATTATTTAATATTTTCTCCCATTATGTGTATAAAATTTAGGTTCCAAAATTTAATAATAAATAATAATGATATCAATATAAATAAACTAACATACTCAGTCATATAAAGAGTTAAATGTAATCCAGGTCTCACCCCTTATCACCCCTAATAGGAATATCCACTAACACGTAAATTCCTAAAAATAAAAAAACCAAACTAGAGGATATTAAAAGGAACTATTCATAAAAAAAGGCCATATTTTAAAGTAATAAATTGTCCTATCACACATTCTTTAAAACATATCATAATATCTCTTTTGGAAAAATTAAGCAACCCTTTAATAAAATTGAAGAGAAAATTTAGAAACCCATTGTAAATACAAAGCACCATTTGAAATACAAAAAATAAATTTTAAATTCATTTAAAAAATTTATTAAATTCTTAATGTTTATGGTTAGGAAAAATAAACATTTCATCTTTTAATTATAAAAATTAGCCATCCCTTTCTTTGAAAATCAATTCAAAACATCATTTTCTTTCAAAAAAAATTATTAAACGCATTTAATATTATCATTAAATATAAAAAAATACTTTTGATCATGAAATAAATCATTTTTTATACTTGAAGTTTTAATTTTAGCATCCCCGATCGTATTAGACACCTGAATAGTGGTTCTGACCTAGGAGCCACTGGCCTTAGGCGTCCCTCCCCAAACACCAAAGGCTATTGACTAGTAGCGATGGTATAAAGATATAATTAGGAATAGTATAACCATAAATGAAGATAATAAAATTTTCCAAGTCCATATATATATATGTAACATTAAACGGAAGAAAATACTCAGCGAAATCGAACCAGACCTAGCATTAGCGAAAGAACAATGAATAACAAGCATTATTAGAAACAAAATAAAATAACAAAAATTGAATAAACAAACATCCAAACATACAAATTTCATATACTAAACAAATCATCCATTAAATACAAGTAATATAGTAAAATATTAAGGATTGGGTTTCCAATGAATGACCATGGTGCAATAAATACATAAAATTATGCTGAAACAAAAATGAAAACCAAAAAATTAAATTTTTAGTTGAGGAAGGAACCTCAAGGTCCTTTTCCATCCATCCATCACAACCTAACTGGATCCTTATCATGAAAAAAACCCTTAATTGAACATAAAATCATAAATTGTATATGTGTCATGATGGTCCAGTGTGGGGTGTGAGAATGAGTATTGATTGGATTCCATCCACATGCGCATACCTTACATTTTTTATTAAAAAGGTTTACACAAAAAGTAAATAAAAAGATCAAATGAATTATCGAAAAAGAAGCATCCCAGGTGCTTAATAACCATCAAGAAGTTGTTACCTACATAGGCCAATGCTAGAAGTCTGAAGAGGAAAAGATCATTATACCATGACCTAAGCCATCCCCTAATGTCATATAGTCCCATGTGAACTCTCATTTTCCACCTTCAATGTCACCAAGCACCTTGTTAAATCCATAAAGTAATCTGACGCCTTGAAGGAGCACCCAAACAAAGGCATCTGGTCCCTCAGAACCCTACATTAAAGAACCCATTAGCTCAAATCTTGACATCCAAAAGAATATAAATATATTTTCTCAAAGTAAAATAAACATTACCTCAGAGGATGATGTCCTAAAGAGAGGCGGCAGTCGTCCTCCCAAAATAGTCCAGGCGCAGTGGTCTCAATACGGTGAGCCTCAACCCCTAACTGATAGCCTCAATAGTATCATCTGATGGCTTCTTATTATCCTCATGTATTTCAGTGGAAATCACACCCAACACAATTACCTAATCCACGCTACCGGGGGCTCTACCCACATGAGTAATTAAAACCACCTCATCACTGATTCAACCTGTGTTCACATGACACAAAGTGGTCCTTTGAACAATCAAGGGTGAGGAGAATACGAAATTTAGAACATAATTCACACTAAGTCTAGAACCACATTCCCCTACGACCATTTCACTCAATCCAATGTACATTCAATCCCATATCAGGGGATATTTCCTCCACTTGACGGCCTTACTTCCTCAAACTGATGACTGAGTCCCCTAACTGATGGCCAACACCACCGAAGTAGCCAAGGAAAAGTCCAACCTGAAAATCACATTGTCTCTAAAATCTCGGGCCAATCCTATCATCATCATCTGGATCACAGTAGTTTATGAAAATAAATTCTATATATATTTATTTTTAATTTAAATAAAATAACTCAAATTAAATTAAAAACACAAATTTAATAATAACAACACCCATGGACTAAAGTCCAAAGTTTCCGAGCCTCTCGCATAGCTTAACCCTCTTGTTATCTCAACTAATAATTCCCAGAGGCATCTCACAAGGTCTAATTAATTAATTAAAAGTGACCACTTAAATTTAAATCCTCACTCAGTCAGCACCTCAGCACACTAAAAGAAGTAGACCCCGAACACTCATGAAATATCGATGAAATGTATGCACCATATGCCTTGGAGTTTTATATGTAGTAATGTATGATATTAGCCTCTAACTCGAAGAGATTTGGAAGAAATCAGCATTTCAGTCGAATTCCATAAAGATAGGGTTAAATGAATCAAAAGTATTTATCAGTCCATGAGATGATTGGAAATAATAAAAGTTACATGGGTGATGAGAGAATAATTATGATAGATCCAACTCAATTGATGGATCAATGAACATGGTTCGGGTGAGAGAGATATCTCACACACTAGGAGGAGAGGAGGAGCACCCCATGGCCAGTTGGGGGAAGAAAACATGTGGGTGGAGAAATAGGAGGAAAAGAAGGACAAAATGGAAAAATAAAGAGAGGGTAAAAACTACATTTTAACCATTTTAATGTGCTCACAGTTATCTCGCCTAGTTTTCTAAACTGTGCATAAACTGTTCATGCTAGAGCGTGGAGGTAATACCTAAGTGGAACTACCCATACGGCTTGAAAATTGCTTTCCCTAACTCTGTACAATCCATGTGAAATACTTATGAAAATATAATAGAGGTTCATGCATGGTTGTATGCCCCTACCCACATGGTATTTCAAACCGTGCAGAAGTAAAAAATTTGGTTGCATGGTTTTCTTGGATAGTCTGCATGGTTTACCCAAACCGTGCACCTTGACCTGGAACTACAAAAATAGTCATTTTGTCCTATGATGCTCCTGAAACCCATATGAACACCCAAGAAACATTCCAATCCTCTAAACCCATCTAAAAACAAGATATTAGGCAGAAGTAAAACTAGGAAATATGTTCTTAGGATCCGAAAATAAATTGGCATACCCACTAATTTAGAAAATTCAAAACGAGAGAGGTTTTCGTCCCTCTCCAAAAACTTGAGATGTTACAATCTCACCACCTTAACAATTATCAACCATAATATATGAAATAGAAAACTATGATAGAACCGAACATACCCATCCCATCAGAATTAACACAGACTACCCCAGTCTAAATTGGTATAGGTCAACAACCATAAGGCGGCTCCCCACCTCAGGAGTGACATACCCTAGTTGAATCTCATTAAAAAACTCAAATAAAAAATCATCCATTGAATGTTCCTTGACAAAAAATTCCTTCTTTTATGCATTGTATCTCTTGAAACTGACCAGGTTCTCCCGTTTTATACCCAACACCCATTAGAATTTTACACCACACTGTTTCCCACCTCATGCCCATGTCACACATGGAACCAACCATGTCTTGAATCAAATCAAATACTCCAATTAGACCTAATTCCTTGCACCTAAATAAATTATTTCATCATGTTAAAGCCCAAATTCTTATGCACCTCAAGTAACTTGCATCTCCTCAATTCCATGTTTCCAACGTACCTAAATAAACATGAATCAATTTATTCAAACATAGATCATGGTACCTTGTACCTCATATATATATATATATAATGCACTTGATTTGATGTCATCCTATTAACCACTATCTGTTTTGTCCGTACATATAACTCGTGCACCTTGTGCACCCAAAATACACATGCCTCAAAAGGTCATGCTAAAGAAAAACAAAATAGATGGATATTTCTCGGGTGTACCTCTGACCATCATCAGCTCACACTACTATAATTTTGGGCAATTTTGCGTGTTGCACCTTCCACTAACAATTGAACCCACTGATGGTTCCCTTTATCTCTTCTGTAACCTCTATGTGCAGTTGAAACTTGGTTACCATCACTTGGTACCACTCCCAGCCAGATCCCGGAACCCTGATTTCACCCTGGTCCCTGACTTCCAGATACCCAGGAAGGATTCCTATAGAACCTCTTGAGATGCATGTAACACCCCAACCCCAGTTACCCAGAATTCGTGCATTATTACATAACATTGTCATGATACAAGGAATAATGTCCGGAAAGACCGACCAGTTTAGTATCCTTGGAAGTATTAGATACATACATATGTTTTACATTACATCATGAAATAAAAATAACAACATTGTGTCCCCTTTGAACAATCTTATATCCCTTAGCATATTCCTTAGGGTTAATCGTAATATACTTATTTTTATCCTGGTAAAATATAATATAAGAAAGGGGTGACCTCAGATGCTCAGTAAGGATAACAATATAGTGGAAACTGACATAAATAAAAATAAACATTTAAGGCATTATATAAGACTAGAACACAAGAATTTTATTCTTAAACTTCAGCATAATATGGAAAAGATAAATCAAATAATGTCATTTACATATTCACATGGATATTATTATAGTTGAATAATCACATGGAATATCAATATCCAATTTCATAATTATGGAATGCATAATGCCAGACTTCATAACCACATAGTAAAAGCCTTGTGTTGAGACTACAAATAAGATTTTGTCAAGGCCTTGTGCCAAGACACTAGTTTGTCTCATGAGACCTACTGATGCATCGATGAGCTATATCCGGCTCCACCCATCACATACTAAGTCCAATGAATTCCTCATATGAAATGTTTAAACATAGTCTAAACATTAATATTAAAACTAGCATACGAAATGTCAATATTTTAACCACAAACCTTGAATGGCATAAAAATAGCACATCTGCAGTCAAACATAACTCACTCAATACAATATGGATGAATGTATTATGATAAATCAACCTCAATAAAGAGTAAAATATATTTAAGTATATTGACATAGATGAAAATAGTCATTAAAACAATTTGAGAGAAATATCCCCTTTTTCTTGAAAACATTTAAATGTCGCTCTATTTATCAAAGATGTTGTTTAAAATAGATCTTTGAATCCAAGTGTCCCATACCACTTAGAAACTTTTAAAAGTAATTTTAATTTCAAAACATTTATGTCCATATAATTAAATACCTAAAACCATTTTTAAAACATGGACATTAATGAGAAAGATTTAGAAGAATAAATATTTAAAACAATATTTGTGTTAAAGAGTTCCTAAACAAATAAGAGACGCTTGAATACATGTAATTGAGGAATAAAATTAATAAAAACATTATAATATCATGAGAATAAATTAATTCATGAAATAATATGTCGAAGGACAGTATATACACCATAAAAAAGTGAATTGGTGCATAATGACCAAGAGGTCTCAAAGGAATGTAAATTGAGACAAACTACCTTAAAAAGACTGTATCCTTAGATTAAGGATAAATCAAAGAAATAATATTGTGTGAAAAATATAAATACACTCAATATAATTAGATATTCAGTGTAAATCAATCAGATTACATTCACACATATTCTTGTAAAAACAGAACCAATGACTTGGATATTTAACTCAATGAATGGAAATTGAGTTAAGATTGCCCTTAAAAAGTTTATATCAATTGAATGTAAATTTATCAATGGAGTGATTATGTGTATCAAATGTATATAAATAGAAAGGGAAGTTTATATTACTACATAAATAATAAATTGTGATTCCACAAATAATCTGGGAGTTAAATAATCAATGAAGTATGCATAAAGCCCAATTAGTGGAAATTGAAATTTGAAATTCACTTATCGATTTGGTAACTAAAAAAACATACAACCCAAGAAAAAAGTATCATAAAATAAAGATTTAAATACCCATAAATTAAAGAATATTACACAAAGATTTCAATCATGGTTAGTACATACACCACACACAAAAAATAGTGGCAATATAACATGAATCTCACGGAAATAAGAAGTGAGATGAAAATCACTTACCACGATTTAATCAATCGAGTCATATGACCAAACTTTAATAACCACAAAATGAACCAAATAATGGTTAAAAAATTATTATTAAATTATTCAAGAACCAAATACATAAATATGATATCATATATTATCTTCTAATATTGCTTTTTTAATGATATTTCAATAGTACTGTTGTTTTGGTTGTTAACTGATTCATTTTCCTTTTATGTTTTGTTACGTAAGTCAAGTTTGTTATATATAGGTTGTATTTGATTCATATCCAGAATTATATTAAGTTCTTAAAAAATATTTTTAATCATAAAATGAAAATTATTCTTGAATGATTACATTGGGGAATGAATCGCATCGCGTTCGTGGACACGACAAGCTGTACGTACATACGAGCAACAATATCATTATATTAATAGTGAAATTTTATGTAATTGGATGGTATATCAAATATACAGAATAATTAACATGTTATATTTATTATTTACATCAGTTATACTCATTATAATACCCATGCAAATAATTAACTGTTTGAATAACAAAATACATCACCACGTGGAGATGGTAAGCCGAATGTACGCACGTATGGTGACATTGTCATTTATAGGATGGATAGAATAACGAATATGGTGGTACCATATTTATAAAAAAAATTCAGTATGTAGAAGGTACTGTATTTATTATTTTGGTATTGAAGCAAAAAAATAAAGAGGAAGTGGAAGAAGAAAAGAACTTGAAAGAGGGTGGTGAAATTATTACCTCTTCTTTGGGTGTTTCCTTTTGAGTTGATCAAAAGGGCTGCTTAGGTTGGCTTTCTGATCAATTTAATGACTCTATGATGATATGAGGGAATTTGGGAGGATATTATTCAAGGTTTTGACCTAGCCCAATGGCCTTGGAGGTGTTATTTTAATAGATGGGGAGGTCTTATTTTACAAGAGGGGTGAGGGGCACTTTAGGAAAATCTTGAAATATTATTTTATAATAAAATACTTTTTCTGTTTCTAATGGATCCAAAATGATTTATTTCATTGATAAGGTTTCTATGGGTCGAAAAACTCACAAACAACATGTTTTAGACAGGTTTAGGTCACCATATTAACCTTATCTTTTAGATTTAACTCTTAGTTAAATTGTTTGACATTTACAATCTCTGTTTGTATTTTTATATTATATGGTTAATAAACATACTATAACAAGACAAGAGAACCCCAAGTGGTTCATTATTAATATATATATCCATATCTATGTCCTTTTTCCGAACCTTAGATTTTTTATAATATTATATCAATTAATAATACAGTATTTGTTTTAAAAACTCAATTATGTCAATTTTGACACTATTTAGTATTTGATTTTTTTGAAATCCATAAAAACATTATCAATTAGTATAAAATTTATTTAATCAACCCTAACATGTCATATGGACATATAAAATTAGTTTAATTCATCAGAAGTCTCAATTTACATTTATTTGGATATTTATAATATCATTTATTTTAATATTTCAATAATAAGGTAATTAACGCATCATCAATGTGTCATAAATAAATTAAATATTTAATGTCTAAAAATTATAAATAAAATACAATTTTGTAGTAAATATATTTATATTTATATTGAATATTTATAGTCGAATTCAGCTTATGTGTAACCCTATATTAAAAATGGTTTAGTTATTAAACTTTGATTTTAACACTTTTAACATTTTGTTAAATAAAATATTAATAAATTTCCAAATCTAATCCAGGTGGACCAAAGAGGATAATATTTTATTCCTAATGTTGTTTTTTGTTGAATTATTCTTATACAATATAATTAGGACATGTGTTAGGGTAATTATCATATCATCTTTACCCTTAATTGCCCTATTTATTTTTAAGCGTGGTAAATAAAAGTAAAAAGTTACTATTCAAAAAAAATTATTTTCATCTTATTGAACAATATTTTACTTACTGATGTTAACTTTGTATCTTGTATTTTAGATATTCAACTCACAGAAGTGTTAAAATTAAGTTTTATGCAAATTTTCAAATGCTCCTACATGGTGGGTACAAGACGGTAAAAAGTTCAATAAAATTTTATATATCTAAAAATATTATAAAAGGACTCCAATGAATTAAATTAAACAAATATAGGTATTATGTATCTATTTTGACTTAAAATAAATAAAATAAATAAAACAAATAATTCTTTAAATAAAAAGTCGGTTTTAAACAATAACATAATGCTATTCACTATTCATTAAAAATTGAATTTTTTGGGAAAAATACCAAAAATTCACCCTAAGTTAATTTTGATATTCCAATTTCAAAAATGAATAATATTTTACCAAATTAATAATGTATAAGTTTCATTAATTAATTTAAAATTAATTCCCGTTGTCAAAACCAAAAGGCGAATTTTTTTAAAATTAAAAACTATCAAAAGATTAACATGTGTTTATATCAAATTTAAACATGAAATTACTTATAATGACCTACATTGTATTAAATGATAAAAATATAATATAATTATACTTACAAACCATTAAATTTCAAAATTTAACAATATGAATTATTTTGATAAAAAATGTTGTTTTCAATTAAAATTTTGTATTTTTCAGTATTCATCAAAATATAAAAGTTATCAGAAAATTAAGAAAAATTTATCCAAAATAATTTTTTATGTCTTGATCCTAAAGTATAATTTAATTTCAATAAATTTAATATATAAAAGTGTCAAATATTGTCTTTAAAAAGGGGTTTTTTATTAAAATATGGTAAAATTGTATTTTTTGAAAAATACTTGTTTTATCAAAAAACAAATATGAATGTGTTCTTATATTATGTCTAAGAAACACATAATATGGATTTTAAAATTATATGGAGTATATAAAATTGAAAATTAAGTTAATAATATTCATAACCACTTTTTGAACGGTAAGTTTGCTAAGTCGTGGGGTGCTCAAACTCGGTGGTGCATGTAGCGCAACCTATTGAATTACTTTAAAGAAAATAACTTACTATGAAATATTAGGGTGTTACATTCTTATCCCTATTGGAAATTGCATCCTCACAATTTTAAAATTAGTCATGGGAAATTCATTGAAAGTCCCACATCGTAAAAAGATTCAATAAAACTATCACATTAAAAAAAGAAAGATAAGTAAAAAGGTCACCCGAGATAACACATACTAGGATTCCATGTAAGAAAACTGGGATATGGATGATAAACTAAGTGAGAAGATCTGATGGAGAGTGATAGAAAACATGATCAAGAGAATGTTAACAAAAAGAAAACCAAAAACATGTGACGGGATAAACAGTCATTAGTTTCCCAGTAGGAAAAGCAAACAGACAACATTTTTTTGTTTTAAGTTTCATTGGATAAAATTAAGAAATTTATTTTTTGAGATTGACTAAGAACATAAAGATATATACATAATTGTTTAGTATAGTTTCATCCATTAATAAATTTCTACCACTAACTCATCTTTTTTTTTCAAATGATGAGTATTCAAGATGACTTGGTCACACCTGAAGTGCTAGAATCAACTTCTAGAGAATTAAATAATCCATAAGGATAAACTAAATATCAACCTTGTCTTTAGAGATTACCTAAAACCAAAATGCTAAGTAAAAGATCAGATGATCCCAAAAAAGGATAATCCTTTAGAGAAAGAAATACAAATCTTAATTTATAAATTTAAACCAACAATACCCAAATTTCAATAAATACCATTCAACAAACATTTTTCCTTAAAAACCTTCAATATAATCCAAAATAATATTGAAACCCAAAACATAGAAGAATTTGATTACATACTCTTCCATGTTAAATTATTTCTCCAAATAACATTAACTACTCTTAAAGTCACATACTTAAAATTAATTAATCTAATCACATATCCTCTATGATAGGTTAATCATTTCCATAAATAAGGTAAATATCTATAAATCCACTATAAAAACATAGCTAAAAACCCACCATTACTCCTCAAATAAAGTCCCATAATATTCTATTTTCATTAGGCATATAGTGTTTCCAACAGAGAAAACATCTTCCAAAATAACATTTATCACTTAATCACCCAATCATTTTCCTATACAAAGTTTGTCCATTTGATAAGACATAAGATCCCAAATAAACTTATTATTTATCAATAAAATAATTTAACTAAAAAAAATTAGTCAAACTAACTAGGGACTTCATGTAGTCAAATGGTAGGCGATAAATCCAAATCGTACTCTCATTTTGGGTTCAATTCCCACAGCTTTGTCCGACTCAATGGGTTGTCACACGGTCTGCGTGTTTTGCTTTTCCAAAAACTATATTTTATAAAATTACAAAAATTAGATAAATTAATAAAAATAACAATAACATAATTTCACCACAAATGTTTTCTCATACCTCTCATTTTCATCCCAAAATTTAATAACTTTTAATTGCCTCAAATTCAAGGATCATATAAACCCAAATGTTTATTTATAACTATATAAACAATAGAAAAGATAATTCTTCCTAAAATAGAATTTTCAAATAACAAACTGCAGGGTTACACGTACAAAAGAAAAGTCTTCCAAAATAATCCCATCAACAAAGAGAACTAATACTTTTAAACATTTCACAATCCATGTATTTACACATAGGTACTTCCTTGACCAGGAGGTTATACTATAGAATAGGGCATTCACTCAGGTAATGCCCAGGTCCCCTACATTTATGATAAATGACTATAAGTGGATTCTTGGGATCATTTTTAATTTTTTCCATAACACTCTTCATTTTTCCTCGGAAATTCCTTAATTTATGTACTTCTTTCCTACACATAAAGTATTTATTTGTTCCATTGAAACACTTCCCTTGGGTTCTCCTTCAACATTTCCTGCATGATGGAAATTGATATTTCTTTTCTCCATGGTCTTTACTACTGGTTCTCTTATCATTCATCAACTTTCTCTTCATTGTTGAGTCCGGGAGTTGGTTAATATATATGTTGTTGATCGTATTTTTTGGAAAACTAATTTGGAATGAACAAGTTATCTTTTACCCCTATCAACATTCCATTTTTTTCTCATTTCCAACATCGTGCCCACCTTTTACACCACGTTCAATGTTACTATGACTTCCTTGTAATCAAGCCATTGACTAACATAATAAAGCATATTGTGAGTCATAAATTCATTTAGAGAGTATCATATCACCTTATTTTCAATCTAAAACATATTAGGATTAACCAAGGTTATTTAATCTCATCTTATATTTAAATCCTTCAAATCCGTTTGTAAATAAAATTTGAATTATCCAAAGCATGTCCTCTGGTAGTTTCGTGACCAAGAGTGCATCAAGGCCCGTTGTCGTGTACCAGGATACCCTAGGTCAACATTGAAACTCCTTGTCAGAGTTTCCACTCATAGGTACATCTGTGCCAGAGATGCATCTACCTTCTCGTATCCAGACATGGAAGTATTTCTTGGAAAACCCACATAATATTTACATTACCAAATTTTTTGTATGTTCTTATATACTAATCCTAAATGTCAATTTTATGGTATTGTTTACTAATCAATTTTTTTTCAAAATATATCATACAAGGTTTGTACTAAACTTCTTCTGATACCAACTGTAACTACCTGACCCCAGTTACCCAGAATCAGTGCATTATTACATAACATTGGAATGATATAAGGAATCATGTCCCGAAAGACCAACCGGTTTAGTATCCATGGAAGTACTAGATACATAAATAAGTTTTACAGTACATCATGAATTAAAAAAACAGCATTGTGTCCCCTTTGAACACTCTTATATCCCTTAGCCTATTCCTTCAGGTTAACCATAATATACTTCTTTACATCCTAGGAAAAAATAAAACATAAGAAATGGGTGAGATAAAATGATCATTAAGGATAACAATATATAAGAAACTTACATAAATTAGAATAAACATTTAAGGCAATGTATAAGAATGGGAAAAAACCTTTTAAACATCCACTTCAGCATAATATGGAAAATTTAAATCAAATAATATCATTTACTTATTCACATAGATATTATACTAGTCAAATAATCACATATAATACAATAGACAATTTCATAATGATGGAATTCATAATGCCAGAAATCATAACAACATAGTCAAATCCTTATTCCAAGACTACAAATAAGATTTTGTCAAGGCCTTGTGCCAAGATAGTAGTTTGTCTCATGAGACCTACCAATGTATCGAGGAGCTATAGTGGGCTTCACCCATCACTTACTAGGTCCAATGCATTCCTCATATGAAAGGGTGAAACATAATCTAAACATTCATATTAAAACAAGCATAAGAAATTTCAATATTTTAACCAAAAACCATGAATGACATAAAAATAGCACATCCACAGTCAAACATAACTCATTAAATAAAATATGGATGATTGTATTATGATAAATCTATCTCAGTCAAGAGTAAAATACACTGAAGGATATTAACATAGATGAAAATAATCATTAACACTATTTGAGATAAAAAACACCTTTTTTCTTGAAAACATTTAAATTTCACTCTATTTATCATATAATTTGTTTAAAATAGTTTGATAGGTTTAGATCATCATATTAACCTTATATTTTATATTTAACTCTTAGTTAAATAGTTTGACATTTACCATGTCTCTTTGTATTTTTATATTATATGGTTAATAAACTTACTATAACAAGCCAAGAGAACCCCATGTGCTTAATTAATAATATATATAACCTTATCTATGTTCTTTGGCCGAAACTTACATTTTTAGGAATATTATATCAATTAATAGTATAGTATTTGTTTTAAAACTCAATTATGTCAATTTTGACACTATATAGTATTTTATTTTTTTGAAATCCATAAAAACTTTATCACTTTGAATGAACTTTATTTAATCAACCCTAACATGTCATATTATACTAGAAAACTAGTGGAATTCATCAAAATTCTCAATTTATTTTTATTTAGATATTTACAATATCAATTATTTTAATATTTCATTAATAAGGTAACTACTGCATCCTCATTGTGTCAAAGATAAATTAAATTATTTAATATCTAAAAATTATAAATTAAATACAATTATGTATGAAATATTTTAATATTTCTAATGAATTTTTATTGTTGAATTTATCTTATGGTTAACCCTATATTAAAAATGGTTTAGTTATTAAACTTTTAATTTTACACTTTTAACTCTTCTTTAAATAAAATAATAATAAATGTCCTAATTGAATCCAAGTGGACCAAAGAGGATTATATTTTATTCCTAAGGTTGTTTTTTGGTTGAATTATAGTTATCCAATAGAATTGGGACATGTTTTAGTGTAATTATAATATCATTTTTACCCTTAATTACCCTATTTACTTTTACCCGTGGTAAACTAAAGTCAAAAGATACTATTCAACAAAAATTATTTTCATCCTATTAGACCAAATTTTACTTACTGATGTTAACTGTGTATCCCAGATTTTTGAAATTAAACTCACAGAAGTGGTAAAATTACATTTTATGCAAATTTTAAATGCTCCAAGAAGATGGGTAAAAGAAGATAAAAAGTTCAATAAAATTTCATATATCTAAACTTGTTATAAAATGACTCCAATGAATTAAATTGAACATATATAGGTATTATGTATCTATTTTGACTTAAACTAAAGAAAATATATAATTATTTAAATAAAAATACAGTTTTAAACTATAACGTAGTGTTTTTCACTATTCATCAAAAATTGAATGTTTTCAGAAAAATAACAAAAAATAACCTAAAGCTAATTTGGATATTTTGAATTCAAAAATGAATTCTATTTTACCAAATTAAAAGAATATATGTTTAATTAATTAATTTAAAATTTAATTCTTGTTATCAGAACCAAAAAGCAGGTTTTTTAAAGTAAAAACTTTCAAAATATTGGAATTTGTTTATGTCAAATTTAATTGTGAAATTACTTATAATGACCTAAATTGTATTAAATGATAAAAATATAATCTAATTATACTTACAAAACATTCAAATGCATAATTTAACACTATAAATTATTTCTATTAAAATAATTTTTTTCAATTAAAATTTAGCATTTTTCAGTATTCATCAAAATATTAAAGTTATCTGAAAAGTACCAAAAATTTATCCAAAATAAATTTTGTTGTCCCGATTCTAAAGAAGAATTTAATTTCATTAAACTGAATATATAAAAGTATCAAATATTGTTTTTAAAAAGGGGTTTCCATTAAATGGTGGTAAAATTTTATTTTTTGTAAAAATACTTCTTTTATCTGAAAAAATGAATTTGTTCTTAAATTATATCTCAGAAACACATAATATGGATTCAAAAATTATATGGAGTATATAAAATTAAAAATTCAATTAATACTATTCATAACATCTTTTTGAACAGTTAGTTTGGTGAGTCATGGTGCACTCGAACTATGTGTTTTGTGTAGTGCAAGATAATGAATTACTTTAAAGAAAATAACGTACTATGAAATCTTGGGATGTTACAATGCTTGACTTATCCACATGCTTGACAGTCCTATGGAGGCTTCTCACACAGATTCTGGACATGTCCTAGCTACTAACACTAAAATAAAAACCTTCCAACTTTTTCTCTGAGGTGGTCTTCTTGAATCCTTTGCCTAACCAGCCTAATGGAACACATCTTGACCTCATTTCCCTCTATCTAAAGCATCACCACTAAATTAATTGAATCTATCACCCAGATAAAAAATTACATATCTGTCAAATTTACATTAGCTATGATCACCTGGTTCACTTTCTATAAGAATGAGGCTAACCAATATATGTTTACCATCACTCGAATGACATACCATAAACCACCCTAAAAATTCCTCACCCATGAAGTGACATCGCTCACCATGTCAGGTGCAAATCGAAAAAATTCTATTGACTAAAAGATGAATTTTTTAATAGAAAGGAGGGTAAAAAATCATCGACATCAAGGGAGTCTAAAGCTAGTCTGAAGTGATGAAGGCCAAGGTCATCCCCTTGGACAACAATTTTACATTTAGAAGGAAGGGAACCCACACTATTAAAGAGGATAAGGGGGTCATCTATATTGCCAAAATGTCCAAGAGAATCCACTAAAAAGTTAGCTTGATGACAAATGTGTCCCACCATCACTCCACCATTGGTATCCAAGGAGAAACTTATGGTGATGTAATCAAATTCCCATGGAGCGAAACATTTCCACTGTAGGGTTTTAACCAAAACCTCTGAGTCAAACTCGACCTCCAACTCCTGAATATAAATTCTTT